>OZ059835.1:35570772-35920772 GCA_964057195.1 Orthosia cruda | reverse complement strand
TAGGCTGAGTAGGTTTTTTATTGAATGATTCTTGCGTTATAGTGGAGGTCTGATAGGTAGCCGCCTCGTGTAAAATACTGGAAGCTGCTCAAACGGTAACATAGTTGAGAAAAGGATGAACAGATTGATTGATACCAGACTGCCAGAGTTACAGGTGTTTTTAATTGGTTATTTATTTCTGTTTGGTATGGCAAAACTTTTTACAGAAAAATACAACCGACTTCGAAATAAAAACACAACAAAGTGAAAAATAAATTCAATTTCGGGAGTCGGTTTTCCTGTTTTCGTTTCTTCGTTTTTCACTTTCTAGTTTTTTTTTTTTGGAAGTCTTTTGGCTTTTTTGTAAAATGTTTTTTACTTTTAAGTGGTACATAATGGCCAAGTTCTATAGTGCGTACCTATAATGCCCACAGTGATGCCAGAATATATTACACCCAAATAACATGTAACTTGAACATAATCAGTGGAATGAGAGTGTACCAGGGTGAACTGTACACATCTGTGTACCCGTTTAGAGCGTACTGGCGTGATGCTATGTTATGAAAAAGGTTTAAACATTAAACAGACATGCGAATGCAGCAATCCCGAGAGATTTGCAGTCATTTATTGAAGAGTTCTGTTATATATCTTCGAAGTTCTTCATCAGATCTTTACCAAATTTGAATGGGAACATTAGGAATAAACTTCTTACGAAGAAAAAAAAATGTAAATCCGTTTAAATATGACTGAGTTGTGACCGAACATAAATAAAATATATATAAACCTCCGAATTGAGAACCTCCTCCTTTTTGGGAAGTCGGTTAAACATATATTTCATTAGAAACAGCCGTTTGAAGAATTTATTCTCCATGAAGATTCATTTAAATGGGTATGGAAATGGAATAAACAATAAAAAATGTGCCTGTCTATTTTATTTGGTGTTAGGCCTTAAGATATGAAAAAAATAAACTTATTAAATCCTACAGATCTCCCCTTTCCTGATTGATGACCAGCATTTTCTTATTATAAACCAATAAACCATAACGTAATTAGACAGAGGCAGTATTGTCAAATGTCAAAAAGTGGTTATTACTAGCCTAAAGACAAAACCGCTTCTCTTTCACAAACAGCCATAAGAATAACACAACCCACAGAAAAATAAAACCAGAAACCTTTTTTCGCATTACTCATTTCCGAGCAAATAGAAGTTCAGCTTAAGTTCATAAAGAACCAATACCATTTATCTTTCATACAATCGAATTAAATCTCTATAAGAACAATAGAGGCATCAAAACAAAGTATAATAATTCATACTGTTGTTTGTCTTAACAAAAACTAGGACGCAAAGATCAAATAGAGTGACTATAGTTCAATATTTTTATTGGGATAGTGTCTTGGTTTCTTTTCTTAGCTTTTAACCGGAATATGACTGGCTGTTGGCCAAGAAAAAGATAAGATCGTATCCACAAGACAATGATTACTTATACTAGTTCTAGACAGGAAAAAAAAACTCGTCTCTGGATTTCGTTTCAGATTTCAGGTTAAAACACTCTAGATACTTCGTTTTCCTTTTTACCATCTGAAGAAGCCTGGTCTTGAGGAAAACACCAGGGAGTGAACCTCTCGGTTTATCTGACAAAAACAACTCAGTGATCACCATCAGCACGAAGAACACCGTGACCTCTGAAAAGACCACCCCAGAACCCCCTCTGTGTAACACCTGTTAGAGCACATCCCTGCGTAGAACGCAAAAGCGCCTCTCCTGAGCCTCACTGTGCACGGCAGCCCGTGATCATTATGCCACCCTCTTTGCTGGAGTCACTTGGTGGGCGGCTTCAAGCACGAGTGCCTAGATTTCATTTATCGGGCCGGGCAGTGTTATTTTGTTTTGCCGGTGCATGGCAATAAGCTCTAAACTTGTCCCCTATTACTGACGTGGTACTTAACACTGGCGAACTATGAGTGTACATACTATAGGTACAATCATTCTACCTAACCTTTCGGAAAATATCTATAGGCGTATTTTTGTTTGTTTTACTACACCTGCTTATCGGTAGCTAACTAAAATCACTAACAAGCAAAAAGTTGAATAAAAACGGTAACCAGATTACGGTTTTCCCCTATGTTAACCGGACCATAATAACGAATCGATTGACACCTTATTCATCAAAATCGGATGAATAGTTTAGGCGCTATGGAGGAACATACGTGCATAACAGAATGCTAATCTCATAACCCTTTCTTTTGGCTTCACCGTAGTCAGATAAAAACAATAAAAATCTGCATGTTCCTTATGAATAATTGGGTTGTACAAGAGTTTGAACGGTTATTAGTTTATTGACAAATTGCACAATGTGAAAAAAGATATTCAAATAGATGGTGGTATGGTATGTAAGTGACTGGCAAGCCGCCCGCTGGCGCTCGCTTACAATATACACACATCAACACGGTCTAGGGATATTTCATACTCAATTAAATAACTCGAAAAGTACTGGCCGCATTGGAATCTTTTATACACCAATTTGTTTGTAATTTATCTCAGACTAAAACCAAATTCAATTTTTTGAAAATTCTTTTGTTTCGGTGGCATAAAAATGTCTTGATGTGTAGGAGAGGGAATTTTCATTTGTGCGAAATTTAGAAAAAAAAACGATTTACGTTTAGTTACAGTTTTTTTTCATTTTAAAACGAAAGATAAAGTTAAAATTGAGGTATTGTAGCCATGCAACGCCAACATTTGACGAGGGCGGCGATGTTACGAGCTGTGGGAATGCTGGAAGCTGGGTCTGTTCAGCGTAATGTTGCTGAGGCCATAGGGACCCAACAAAATGTAATTTCAAGATTGTGGACGCGCTATCGTGCCACAGGTGAAGTAGCGGAGAGGCACCGGGGGCCAAGTCGCATCACTACCCCCAGACTAGACCGATTTTTGCAAATTATTGCGCGAGCTCAACCAAATGCAACGGCGACTCAATTGGTCCAAAGGCTGCGAGTGGAACACCAAGTGCTTGTGAGTGACCAAACTGTAAGAAGGCGACTGCATGAAAGCAATCTACGCTCTCGTAGACCACTCCGGGTCCCACCTTTACGGAGAGGCAATCGTTGACGACGATTAGAATGGGTGAGCAATGGTCCAATGTGCTGTTTACGGATGAATCCAGGTTCGGTTTCCATCCAGATTCACGAAGGACGCGTGTTTGGCGAGTTCCTGGACGATGGAGCCGTCTTCAGAACCCTCAGGAAGTTCACCCATACCAAGGAGGAACAATTATGGTTTGGGCAGGAATTCGTATTGGAGGACGGACGGATCTCGTTTGGGTGCGGGGCAATATGACGGCAGAACGATACGTCCAACAGGTGCTGGGGCCCGTAATCTTGCCCCACAGAATACAAATGGGGCAAGATTTCCTGCTCATGCACGACAATGCCCGGGCACGGAACGCACCCGGAACGGTAGCAGCTTGGTTACATACACACAATGTTAGGGCCTTAGACTGGCCTGCTCAATCGCAAGATCTAAATCCCATTGAGCATGCGTGGGATATGCTGCAAAGAAGAGCTCTGAAGGAAGTTCCTGAAAATCTGGCTACAGAAGATCAACTTTTTGCGCACCTCAGAAGGACAGTTTTTTCAGTTTTTACTCATAAATTAAAAGTTAATTCATATACGGTTTCCGTCTATGCTTCATTTTTTTTCCATAAAATCCTGAAATTTTAATCGAAGTACCTTAACCATAATTAAAAAATGGTAGAATATTAAATAACGTATCTTTTAAATATATACATGTCAAATAAATAATTAACACATTGATAGTAATTCGCTTTTTTAAAAATATCCCTAGACCGTGTTGATGTGTTTATTTTAATGCAATTCAGCAATCGCATTAGGGTCGCAGTATAATAGTTAAAATAAAATACTGTTACAACTTAGCACAATGTAGTCTGGCTTTTCAATTAATCTCTTTTTTCATTGAGGTGGTTTACGATAAAAGCTTTACCTTAATTTCATGCCTTTAAATAACTCTTTTTATGTTCTCAACGAGAACTATAGTCTTCTAAGTAATGAAATATCTTAAACCAGATTCCACCAAAAACTGCCTCGTAGGTCTAGTAGTTGTAAGCGCTACTGCTGAGTATGACAACCTGGGTTTGACGCCCGGGTCATGCTATTTTTTATTGGCTGTTTTCATCTGGAATTTGTTATTATTAACTGGAGTCTGAAATTGTCCCCAGCTGATAGAAATAGGCTCGCCTCTTATTATATGGGACTTATATAAGTAAATAAGTTAAGAGTGTATAAAGAATGAAAGAAAGAAAAAATATTTATTAAGGCTGTTAAGTGTGGCATGCTCTCCCAAATGTATCTCTGATGGTGGCACATGTGCTGGATCATTCGGTTCCCTTCATGATGGTTGTGCTGAGTGGTGCCAATCCATGCGTCATGTTCGTGAACGGGCGCCATCAGTTGGGGTGCGACATAACTTGGTTGCCTCTGCCTATTTTAATTATTTATTGAATTTTCTAAGAAGAATGATGTAACCAGATTCTTGTTATTAAAACTTAACTTTAGAAAAGAGTGTCCGTCGAGTTTCTTGCACGTTCTTCTCCATAGAGACCTACTGACGCTTGTGAATGTGCAACTAGCCACATTTTTGTTTTTTTGCTGACAATGCAAAAGTACCGTAATGGTTTAGTAAAAATAAAATAAACAGATTTGATTTCAAATGTGAGCATATTACGGTGCACCTCTGCTTAACCCTTCCTGGAAAACAACGTGATATTATATTAAAGCAAAATACCTCTCACCTTTACAAATCTACGACCACCCTACAAATATTACCTGTTTATTCAGTCATAAAATAATTTTATTGAGAGAGCAAACTTCACTAATTAATTATATTTTATGGGGTTGCTAGCGGCACTTTAATTAGGACTCCATTCCGTTGGTGAAGGCGTGAAAAATTGCATGCCACACCTTATCGGACTGTTGTATTCATTTCGCTGAACTTTTGATAAATTAAGTTTGTTGGCCCGAGATTTGGATCTAGGGATTTTCTTATTAGGGCTTGATTTAAAGTGATGGATGAATAAGGTCGTTGGATGAATTAATCTAGTGCCGCAGTATGAAGGTGACTGTGACTGCTGCAAAATAATTAACAATATTTTCTTCTGATTAAAAAAAACTTTTTTTATCAAGCTTTTTAGTTTACCGTACATTGTCATCCAAACCAAACGTGTTTGCAAAATTTCATCTTAATCGGTTGAGGGTAACTGATTTAAAATTCAGTTGCAAGATTTGACCCGAACATACATAGAATACATACATATATAATTATTGCAAGTAAATAATATTGTTTTCCAAAAAAAATTTTAGCTTACGTATATGCAAAATTTCATCTTAATCGGTTGATCGGTGCTTTAAAATTCAGTTGCAATATTTGACCGATCCGAACCACATACAAACATACATAGCAAGTTAATAAAAAACCTGTAAAAAGTAGTCTGTCTATGCAGTCGATAAATGTATTGTTTCATTATTAACGAAAATTATAAAAATGCGATAAAGTGACAGTTGCCACAAGTATAGAGCCCCGCTATTATAATTTGGGTTCTGACTAAAACAACAAGCCAAGTAAAACGTCGAATTTGTTTCCTGCCTGGAAATTGGTAGGGAGAGGGAAGGCCTTTGACCTGCAGTGGGACAAAACAGACAAGTTAGATTCCAGGTTAAACAAGCTCCATCAGCAACTTAAAATCACCAACATCTTCATCTGCCGTTCCCATAAGCAGCCCGTAGTTAAGAATTGGTCTCCCAGAGCGCAAACGCAATTTTTCTTACTAAAATATTGAACTCGCGATTGATTATCTCGGTGGCTTCACTCATGTCATGGCCTATTCTAAGGAAACCGTGCCTACGGTACTCAATATTAGTGTACCTGTTAATGTATTAGGTAGTGAAAGAATCTTCATAATCGGCCACTTTAGTCATTTCTGGAAGCATTGATCCGTTGACTTTTAACTAAGTAGTTAGGCTGGTTTTAGAGTCACGCTAACCGTCGGCGCGATGTCGTCATTGGTCGAGTCTGCTTAGTTTGACTCTAAAACCAGCTCACACATCGCATTTGTTCTAACACAGAGGGAATCAACATTAATATACTAAAACAAAAGCGTTTCCATGAACGATAAACCCTTACCGTAATGACTGAAAAAACATACTTGGAAAGATTTATGATGTAGGAAAGAAGACTACCCCGAACATAACACGTGTTTGTATGAAACACAGACAATAATAGTATCTAAGCGCTTTTATCACTTAGTACCTTTTCTAGTAGAAGGCTTTCCAGGAATCCTTTAAGAACCTAGGGGTCTTTAAGTCAAGGGTGAATAGGTTACGTGGCAAGCGTGCTTCACCGTCGACCACGTTATCGCTTACCATCACCTGAGATAGTGGTCAAGTGTCTATCTACAATTAAAAAAACTGTTCCTGAAAACTTGTTTAATATATTCCATTTGTAATAAAATTATAAATATAAACAATCCCTTTTTACAGCCCGTTCAACTAATTTTGACTTATATTGCGCTGGTAACATAGGTATGAAAACTATAGTAAACAGTTGGTTTTGGTAACAGGTTTATTATTTTTATGCCATCCATACCTATACGTAATAGAACTCAAAATCGATTGAATCGGTTCAAATCTTATGTTATATCAATCACAAAAGCTAACATAAGATTCAGAAGCCGATTTTTCAGAAACCGTAATTTAGAAAACGCAATCTGTTTACTTACTTGCTTTATGAAAAGCTTGTCTCTGATAGAATGGGACGAAGGAGCACAGCCTTGAAGGAACGGCTTGGTAAATAGATTCCTAAGTAAAAAGCCTTTTTAACCCTATCGCAGAAAAAGCCTGTTTTTAGGATCCTTTATAACCATTTTTTTTTGTTGGCCTTTGTCCATATTATTCTCTAAACAATAACTATTATTTATGATAGAAGCAGCTTCTTTGCGAGAAAGTCCATGCTAGGGAAAACCTGTGATCTCCAGACTCTCACCCTAGAGAAGAAGTTGTTGTAACCATTATTTAATAGGTACATGTCTACATAAAGGCTGTCTATCTTATATAACAATGATATAATCATATCATTGTTATATAAGACTATAAACTTTTTCTGTAATCCTTTATTATATAAAAACAAGTTTTTCCTTATTATTTCAGAGTTTCTTTCCACTTGACTGCCCCCAGCACGGGAGCTGAATTCACAAAGAAATTAATTTTATTCTTACTGTTTTATCAAAGCGGGATAATAAAACCGTGTTCTAAGTTTTATTAATGTTGCGGCTTATATGGAAACAAGGATATAATCTATGTGTCTAAAGGTCTATTATGACACAGAGATTTCTAAACACACGAGTTAGGGAAGAACTTTTAATAAAAGTACTAAAGGTAAGTTTAGACTACGACAATATACACGGTACCTTACACTCATCAGTGAACGAACCGAGTGTCTATATTGTGACACGATAATTAGTGTCGCATCACCGGCTGTATGAATACGTTGTGTCCAAGTACATATCTAGAGTCGATAAAAAGTTTTCGGCAAGGTTCGACATTTTCAATACACCGCACCAAGTTTGAATAATGAGTTTCACGTGGAGCAAGGAGACTACAAAGAGCCCAATCAATATTTAGAAGAGCTACCTAGAGCTTTGGAATGTTTCATTCAGTGAATATAAAAATAGAGTAAAAAGGCAAGCGGCGCTGATTTTTTTTTTTAAAGGAGTAACTTTTTCTAATAAACACTCAAAATCCTCATATTTTATTCGACAGAAGTTTTCATAAGCTCTGTGATGTTCTGTGCATAATTATTAATTCAGCAATTTATGGTAAACTCCTAATTCTTGCCTTTTTTGAATCCACTGGTGTACCCAAACACTTCTTTTGCGTTTTCGTCGTTTTTTATTACAATATATAATAACCTTTGGGCTGGGGAGTGAGAAATCTTGAGAAGCACAAAACCGATTGATGTGGCGACACTTTTAGGAAGGCCTGTGTTCGGTAGTGTTTCCGCTAAAATTATGTTCCAAACTCCCGGCCCGTTGCTATCTCATCTCATCATAGACCACCCCTAATATATTTCAGTCAGCCCTACGTAATTCATCTTACAACAAATTGTATTGTCTCGAAGGGTCAGTCCCTTACTATTCCCTGCCACAGAGTACGACCAGATCGAAGCCTTAACACAACCGCACTACTACAAGAATGAGCCTATAGCGATTCAACTGACCGAGCTGTGGGCTTAGTGCGAATTTTTACTCATGCTCGACCGCGTTAACGTAAACGGCAATTTGTATTGAAACTGAAAAAGCGCCGTCTGGCGGCAGCAATGGAAAACCGCTTTTTGATATACAAGTTGATATAAGAAATCGATTACGTTAACACGATCGGATACGTTAAAAACTGGCAGTGTGGCCTGTTATATAAATCGTTTTTTCTTCGTGCATGACAAGGCAGCCAGTTGTACGCAACTACGCACCTCGTGTTTCTAGTAATTTACCTATCGTGTAGCGGTTGTACAAAGCTTTCTCTCTGGTCGTAGGCACTCTGTGTCCTTACCCCAAGTTACTCTAAGACATATGTTAACGTCATTACAATACTGCCATTTGAGCAGAAGGAATCAAGGAACCTCTCAGGGTTTCATTTTGTGAGAAAATATTTATCTAATTGGATTTGTAAGGGTTGTTTCAATATTTTTATTGATATAGCATCTTCTTGCGTAGGTATTGTAGGGTTTACAATTTGCGAACTTGCTAAGAGACATGTCCATGAGCAAAGACTTATATTAAACTTTAATGTAGTTTTGATACTTTTCATGTCAAATGAACTTCCCAACTCAAAGTTGCACGCTTCCTAGTGTCGTACTTGCTGTCGGTAGTTAAATATACCGTTCATCTCTCGTTCTGATTATCGTAGTTCCGTGATAAACAAAACTTCCGTGAAAGGTTCCTACTTCTCTCATCTAGTTAGACCGTCTATCCCATTTTTTTTCAACTGATCACAATTTTGTGCAATGTTATTTGAGTTAAGCTCCTTTAGGGCCTAAAACAACTTATTTCTGGCATATGGAAGAAAAACTTTGGGAAACCTTAAGTATTAACTGAAACCCCCAACTGCCTGTGACCACGCGTGGTGAGCATTCCTCGTTCCTCTGTCTCCCTTTCGAAGCTCTAACTATTCATGTTGATAATTCCGAAAGTTGATTAGAAATACCGAACGAACCGATAAACATTTATCGAATATCCCAGGCAAATAGTTCTAAGAATTTCTAAAAATTATCTGATATAAAATGTATTTTTCTTGAACAATAAAGACAATTATTATTTATTATTACTACAGATCTAAAACTGTGTTACCCAGTTGGAGTGGAGGTTAGATAGGCATTCACTCCATGTAAAATTTTGCTTTTCAGCTGCATCTGGCTAGACTGACAGCCGACACCAACACAGTTGGTAAAAAGGCTACCTAGTTACTGGGTTTTAGAGATACGCAGTCGCTCCAATAAAAATTCTGGTAAATGGTTAGACTGGAAGCCGACTCCAATATTGTTGGACACAGGCTAAGCATGTTGACTCTAATAGTCAAGGAGTCATGATGGAGGATACCGAATTATGAAAGTTACCTTTCGTAAAATCAAAAAACCAAACTAAGTTCAGCAAAAGATCAAACACATCTTTTAACATTGGAAACCAACCCTCGCTTAAACCCAGCTTTGCTCGTCCCTAATGCAATTTTCTGAAAAACGTTCAATTTAACTGAACTCATTATGGAGATCCTCTTCTAATTATATCAATTATCATAATCCACAAAGCGAGCTTTCTTCTAATATTGGACGAAATAATCGCGTAACACAATTTTCCTCGTTATTTTTGGACTTAGGGTTCGTTCATGTTGGTAAAGTTGATTTCATATTTATTTTCATGGTTAAGTGGGCTTTCTATTTTATTTTCAGTCATAGTGCTGGGATTGTTTGCTCGTGGAACATAAATAGAAATTGAAGGCAGTAAAATGGTGTATTTAAGATGGAAATTCAACTAAGCTGCTGTACGTAATCAAACTATCCTTGGGAAAACTGGGTAGGTATCTATCTAACCACTTTGCCCGAGGATAGTTTGATTACGCTCAATACATCAGTTGCCAATCGTTAGCAGAAATCTACCATCTATGGGACTGCAAGTGCCTTCTAAGTAGTTCGGAAATGCCAATTTTCATGCATTTTGAAAAACTGGTGTGGTCTTACTCATCGCAAAAAACAACAAATATAATATAAAATATAAAAATATTTATTTCTCTTCCACAAAGGTTTCTTATAAACTATTACATAATGGTGCAATATTACTTGGTAAATCCTTTGTGGGAGACTGGCATCTGCACTAGGAAATCCTGTCACACAGATTACCAGGCCCCCCAAAAGAACTGTGATTATTAGTCAATTTGATTACAATTATTGATACCTTTGGTAAAGTACACGGAAAAGAATGGAATACATATTATTTTTAAATTATTATTACATAATTACAATTTTTATATTAAAGTATTATTAAATTCATATATTCTTAGATTATTATTACATTATTACAATTTTATATTAAAGTATTATTAAATTCATATATTCTTAGATTACTATTAATTAATTAATATTATACTATTAGAATTTTTATATAAAAGTATTTATTTTTATTTTATTAGATTAATTATTAGGAAATGTTTAAATTCATACAATAATTAAACTAAATTGTTATGAGTTGTGAAGTAATGGTGTGGTGTGGAGGTCGTTATTTTGTGGTGTGGCAGTCGTTATGGTGTGGTGTGGAGGTGAAAATAAAAATAAGATGGGACGATAAGAAGTCTTTCGGTTTCATCATATCCCAGGGTTAGTAACCAGGCTATAGCTGCCTTTTTGCATTGATTTGTGTTGAGACTGTAAATGGACAATATATTATTAACTTTGTTATAGATAAAGGGTCCTAGGAAACAGTAAAACCTTTGTATAAATGATGAATGCCACCTTTTGTAGACTCACATATCCTACCTCTTCGACGAGATACATTCCTAAGGGGGTCATAGAAGGTGTCGGTATGCTGTTTAAGAATTGTGCCCATTAGAAACAGTTGTCTAACTGTAAGTACTTCACATTCATGGTATAGAGATTTCGTGGGGAACAAAAATGGTCTAAAAGTGCTCACTTTGAGAATAGCTCGTTGTGCAATTTCTACACATTTAATATTAGTGGCTGGGGCTCCCCCCCAAGAAGTTATGCAGTACGAGATTAAGGGGCTGAATACTCAAAATAGGCTTTCTTTTAAACATTTTTTAGCCAAATCTATTGAAGATGTGGCAGCAGAAAAAAGATATGTTAATCTTGATCATATTTCCGAAAACTTTGTTGTGGCCGAAACACGTTTACGCACAAAAACCTCGATACAATTGAATGGCAAAGTAACCTCTTACCGTGATCTTCAAAAGATTTTTCCGGTAATACTGACCAGCGTACATTTGTACAATTAACAACAATAACGTATCATAAAAGGACGCAAAACTTCATTGTCTTATATATTGAAGTTTCATTCATTATTTTTAAGTAATTTATATTATTATGTTTTGTAAAAAAGTCTATACAAATTACATCGTGCTTCTCTTTCCATCCAGTGCAATTCGACAGTGACCGCTTTGCGGCGTTGCTAGGTGGACGTATGTCGCTTTTTTCCGCAAAAAGCAAAAATAATATTCAATTTATTTCTCGTCAATTCAATTTGTCAAAAAAATATCAGGTATAATGCAGCCAGATCATGTAGCCTGGTGGCTTTTATTGGAACTAACGAAATCACAAGTAATATTGTCAAAGTCTGTATTATTTTTATTTTTTGGCACTACCGCTGTCACTGGCATCTATATTTTTGTTGTATTATAAACGACTCACGTCGTTTAGTTTACTTACTAAGTCCATAACTAAAAAGTATTTGAACCTCTTTGAAAATACAACAAATGTTATCTCAATTTGAATTAAACAATATTTAAAATATAGGTGAGGTCGAATAGTATTTTAACCTTCTTCGTCCATGTGAAAACAATAGAAGCATAAAACACAGAACATGGAATGGTCATACGAACCACGCTGGCAGTGTCTCGAAATGACAGAACTAATAAAATTCTTCGTATCCATTTGTTTCAATCTTTGTTTCTTTCTAACATACGGCACCTAGAACTGACCAAAAAATGTCAAATTCGTGAGAAATGATAATCTATTTTTCATGAATTTGAAATTTTTCGTCGTTTCAACCAAAAATCGTCCACATGTGGACATCCATGGATCAGCCCTGTATTTCTCGCAATTAACTATCCCAATTGCAATAACGGGCTACAATAATAGTTTGTTAAGCTAATTATTAATTGATCTTATCATTTTGCCAAATCGGCACTGACAATTCTTATTTATTAACAAAAAATCCACCGATCGCCCTGGAGAGTAAACGCAAAGACTTATACTTGGGGATTGCCAGAGATTTACGCAGCATTCTGGATGTAAAAAGAACAGACCGAATACGGAACACGCTGTGTTCCCAAACAGGCATAATAGACGTGGGTAAAAAGGCTGTTCGGCTCAAATGGGCCAATGCCATTACGGCTCACGTTAGTAGCATGCAAATTGAGCGCTGGGCAAGCCTCCACAATCTTGAAGATGGAACGCACCGTTGAGGCCGGTCCAGAAATAGGTGCCGAGATGATTTGGACGCGTACCGTGAGGGCTGGTTCTAGACGGTGCGGGAAAAGAATGTCAGGAATGACTTAGGTTTACTCTTATGAATTTAATTGGGGATGGATGAAGAGGGAGGGGACGACCAAAGAAAAGATAGATGGACTGTGTGAGGAGTGATATGAAAGAAAAGGGAGTCAATTATAGCGTGGTGCGGAACAGAACGATATGGAAGAAGAAAACGTGTTGCGCCGACCCCAAGTAACATGGTAACATGTTAGTATAGATAGTAACATGGGCAGGTAGATGATGATGATGACGATTTCAGACTTTTACCGGTAAGACTTAGTAAATCTGTTTTACCGATAAATAATAAGTTTCACCATCGTTTTTTTTTTTAACTGAAGCAACAGTTCGGCTTTTACAGTAACATATACGTGGTTGTGAGGCATACACTGTTTTTAGTATTTATGTTTTCCTTTTAGGGTTCCCTAGCTAAAAGGCAAAAAACGGAACCCTTATGGATTCGTCATGTCTGTCTGTCTGTCCGTCCGTATGTCACAGCCACTTTTTCCGAAACTATAAGAACTATGCTGTTGAAACTTGGTAAGTAGGTGTATTCTGTGAACCGCATTAAGATTTTCAAACAAAAATAGAAAAAAACTGAAACTCAATTTTTTTTTCATCCTACCTGTACGTGTATCGATACGTATCTATGGATAGGTCTTCAAAAATGATATTGAGGTTTCTAATATATTTTTTTCTAAACTGAATAGTTTGCGTGAGAGACACTTCCAAAGTGGTAAAATGTGTCCCCCCCCCCCTGACACTTCTAAAATAAGAGAATGATAAAACTAAAAAAAATATATGATGTACATTACCATGTAAACTTCCACCGAAAATTGGTTTGAACGAGATCAAGAAAGTAGTTTTTTTTTAAATACGTCATAAATCGTAAACCACAATTTAACAAGTACGGAACCCTTCGTGCGCGAGTCCGACTCGCACTTAGCCGGTTTTTTTTATGGCATGCGTTGTGCCTGGCGCATATAAACATTTTCTTTCTTTCTATATTATCTTTAAACACCTACACTGTACCAATACTTATAGCAAATAAATGATTGATTGATTGATTGATATATAACAAACAATAGCAACAAATAGTTTCAGCCGTTCTCTAGTGAGACGCTTACAATAACATACAGCATTTTTAGGGTTCCGTCTATCTCCCTGTCTGTCTGTCCGTCTGTCACGAGGCTGTATCTCATGAACCGTGATAGCAAGGCAATTAAATTTTTTACAGATGGTGTATTTCTGTTGCCGCTATAACAACAAATACTAAAAACAGAACAAAATCAATATTTAAGTGGGGGCTCCCATACAACATATGTGTTCTTTTCCGTTTTTTGCGATAATGGTACGGAACTTTTGTGCGCGAGTGCAACTCGCACTTGGCCGGTTTTTAATATTTACATAGATAGATAAAGTTTACATGACCGTGTTTTTTGCGCTCTGTCTATTTGTTTTTTAACTCTAATATACAGAAAAGCGGCACCACGTGACCTCACCACAGAGGGCTGATGTATATCAAAACCCAGTAAGTGCTTTGTAATTATTATATTCCAGGAGAGCGGAAAGTCATCTTGTATTAGTAACTAAATGATATATTAAGATTTCAAGAGAATACTAAACAAGGAATAAGAACCTACTAATTGTACAAATGATATTAATAGCGTCATACATTCTATTGCATATTTTAAACATGCCTAAAAAAGAAAATTCCAAACCTAGTAAGTTTTGGATATTTGCTAATTTAAGTTGTCTTTACAATTTGATGTGACTTTCCTATTGTAAATAATGATAAAATTGATTACTGAAAGCACCAAATCTCAATTCAAATTTAAAGTTTCCAATTTAATATTGCACAGTCCATTTCAGTATAGTAAAACTCATTAAAATAATTTATATAAAATTATCTAGCTATTAAAACAATATAAAAAAATGTAACGTACTGTGTTCTTATATGTGGCAGTCACATAGAAGCAGACATAATTATCATATTTATTCAATTTGCACGGCAAAGACTCGTATGACACTAGCCAGATTACCTATTTTAGTGATCTTTATTTTCGTAGTAATAAGGTTGCATTCATAGGCAAAATAACAGTGAACGATCTGATGTCAGATGCTAGCCGCCAGTTTGAAATAAGAACTTGCGCGGTAATATTTTTGTAAAATCATCGGAAGAGTCCGTTTATGATGTGGGCCTCTGTGGTCGGCCTTGTGTATTTAATTTTCAAATAATTTTCCCTCCAATTTAAACTTTGCCCCTAAGCTATCGATGACAGTGGGCGTGGCGTAGAACCTCAGATGTCGATTGTCAACTGTTCGACTACAGCCCCTTAAGCTCTGACACAATGCGTAATAAATTTGCTTTACTAGTCTGGGTTCGGCGACACGTCTGAGAGTTTTAAAGACTGTAATAAGTTTCCGGATACTTCCGCTAAGAAGGGCAAAATGCTCTGCAAATGATAAATTATACTTTGGTACTATGTGAAATCAGGGGAGACGATTTTCAGTCACACTACGGATGTGCCGTAAGAAGCGAAGCACAGCGGAAGATTGGTATTTTAAAGAGTCACGCCCCCTTCCAGGATTCCATTTGCCAATGGCGATTACCGTGCCAATTTTAGTGATGTAAAAATCCCACACTTCCTGGTCTTTTCCCCAAAAGTCCAGGCACCTTTCAAAGGTTTGACCCCGATAACAATAAGGTACTTTATGAAATACCAGCAACTCATTCCTTACAGCAAGCAAAACTTAGCAAAGATGCTACCGACAACCTACACCCACCTAAACTTAAATAAAAGTCCTACCTGCCTGACCAACGGACTTCGTATCAATTTTCCCAGCCTCTCAGTATGAGTGCAGCCGTAGGACTCGTTCGTACCGCACATAATGAAGACGCTTGGAATCAATTAGTGCGGTCGTTGAGATAAGTGTCGCCAAGTTATGTAGTATATATAGGAAGGTGCATGTGGGAATATCTGGGTTATGAAAACGTAGTGTGAAGGTTAATAGAGACTTTAAGTGGAGTAGTTAAGTTTGATTTATTATGGTACCTGCCTACCTATAGTTTTGGGCAAAAATACTGAATGTAGGTACCCATATAATTTCCATCATCGGACCATAAAAATAAAATGGCCGTCGCGGTCTGCAAGGGCGACCCCTCCCCCCTCCAGTCTTATAAATATTTTATTAAATAATTAACAAATGTACCTACACCAAAAGTGCCAATTTTAAACGCTAGTGATTTTAAAATGAACAGTAACTTATCTTTTTAGTGGCTTTAGTTTTTTTTTTATTTTAGTGGCAATTAATTTTACAACTAAAATAGAAACAGTTGGAGGATACATATTCGCGAGCTGGCTGACCAAAACCAGCCTCCGCCTTCACAACATGATTTTCTCCTTGTTTACGTCTTTTTAGTTCGCTTTTTAAGTAGTCGGGTTTTTTGATTTTTTGAATTACCTTTTTTTATTTACAACTTTTTAGTTTTTTTAAATCAGGTACATTTAACCGTATAAGTGTTATATATTTGAAATCACCTCTTAAAACCCTTTATTTTGATACCCCACACGATGGGTTTGAAATAAAATTTAAAAAGAATTACCTCCGTACAAAATGGCGCCCAAAAGCCGCCATTTTTTTCTTTTCCAATTTGTATGTAGCCTATGACACTTGCAGGGTTAAAACGAATCGATTGACGTAAGAATCATCAAAATCGGCCAACGCGTTTGGTCTCTAGAACGCCACATAGGAACAAATATACATACATAGATTGATAAACACATTACCCTACTTCGGCAGTCGGGTAAAACGAGTTGCAATTATAAAAAAAATACTGCGTTGGGTAAAAATATTTTAATTTCTTATTTTTTAGAAATTACTCCGTTTTGTTCATTAACATGGGGTGTGTTCATTCACTTGAGCACTTACCCTAATCAATAAAAGTAAGTAACAAGTTTTTTATTTCAATGATTAAATTGAAAATGTTTTGCCTTGAGCTATCCGTCCGAAGTTTAGAATAAAGTTGGAGCCGACTATTACAATTAAATCTTGGAGATGTTTTTTTTTTGTTTTATCTAATATAGGCCCGCGCTTGACCACTATGTCACCTGATAGTAAGCGATGATGTGGTCGACAGTAGAGCACGCTTGCCTAGAAGTAACCTATTCACTCTTGACTTAAAGACCCCTAGATTGTAGCTATCGGGAAACACAGACTCCGGTAGGGAATTCCACTCCTTAGCTGTACGCATAATAAAAGTATTCTCAAAACGTTTAGTGCGTATGGGTGGGATGTCTACCGTGTACCGACGACGCATCGCCGTATGTCTGGTAGTCCGATGATGGAACGGGCTGGGTGGAATTATATCATGCAATTCCATCGCACACTCCCCGAAATGTAACCGATAAAAAACTGACAAGCTGCCAACTCGGCGACGATGTTCCAGGCTCTGGAGCTTTGACTTAACCAGTGCCTCATCGCCGAGCCTCTTGGCCCGCTTTTCGATCGACTCTAGTGCATCGAGTTGGTATTTGGCAGATCCGTTCCAGAGATGAGAACAGTACTCCATGCATGATCGAACTTGCGCTTGATACAAGCTAAGCAGCTGTTCTGGCGTGAAGTTCCTTCTCACCTTTGCAAGGATCCCCAGCTTTTTGGCAGCCAGCTGAGCCTTTTCCTCAATATATGGGCCAAAATTGAGAGTCGATTTCAACGTAACGCCAAGAAGCTCAAGATGGTCAGTTATTGGCACGGTCACATCTCGGAAAGTTGGAGCCAGGTGAAATTGACTCTTTTTAGCGGAAAAAAGACACGCCTGGGTTTTAGCAGCATTAAACCTGACCAGATTGGCATATGCCCCATTCGGAGACTGTCTGCAAGGACAGGTTTAAGCGCACCGGCATGGCCTCCCGGAGAGACTGGATCTGGCGCCCGGTAGCACGAGCGTTGGACAAGTATCTCTCAGTAACAGTGCTGTCGTCTGCATACCCAAAGGTGTCGGGTTTTAGCAGATCGTTAATGTGCAGCAAGAATAAAGTTGCTGAGAGTACCGACCCCTGAGGGACCCCGGCATTAATATCCAAGTAGTCCGACGAGCAGCCTTTGATAACAACTCGAATGGACCGATGTCTCAGGAAGTCTGCAATGTTCATCGGAAAGTTCATCTTGGAATCTATCTGGATGCGAGACGCACGGGACAATCAATGTAGCGACACTTGGGGGAGGCCTATATTCAGCAGTAGATGTCTTTTGGCTGAATAATTATGGAATCTATCTTGGATAGGTCCGCATAAAATAGGAGGCCGGCGGGCCGCCATTTGGTGACCCCTGCGCTTGAGGTGCATGGTGGTCATCCCACCCAAACCAACGCACTTAACATTTTGGGAATACTTTGATTGTGCGAACGGCTAAAGAGTGAAATTCCCTGCTGGAGTCTGTATTTCCTGCCTAGCTAAAACCTGGGGTTCAAGAGAGAGTAGACAAGTGCTATTCGACGTCGCCGATGGTGACGTTCGAAATGCCAAAATGAAAGGATCACGTGACATTTCGATAGCGTTTGACATTCCCTTAGATTTTTGACGTCACGCTTTCTTTTACCTTGGGGATTCCAGTTCAAAGCTTGCTTGGGTAACTATGTGATCGGGACCCCTTCGGAGCGTGTGGCCAATTCACCTCCACTTGCTACGCTTGATCTAGCGGTTGATCGGGCTCTCCTGGTATTTCTCCAACAGTTCTACCTATCGAACTATTTACAAGCAATTTTTCGGGCTATGATGGTTACTTTGCTCCCCCTTTTTTTATTTTTTGAGAAATCATCCAATGACTTCTCCCGCTCTGGGTGAGGCGGGGGGGGCGTGTCAGACTTTTACTGACTAAAACCCACCCTTGTTCCTTCAGTTGCTTGAGTCAGGGCCGCGGTAACTCTTTTTCAAATTTATCCGCGACCCAGACAGGCATCGGCCCTAGTGGACCCCGTTAGTTCTGCTAACATTTCTTTGAGGCGCGCGTGGAACACAACGCGCCGTCGACTCGGGCCTGGTCCTTATCGGACGGTGAGCTACGCATTACTCGGCGTCCGCGAGCCTGCGCCTACGGTGGCCGGGAATCGGCTAGCGACTCCCGACGTCCAGGGCGTCTCCTGAGATGGCTAGGGGCGTGAAGGCGTCTCCGTTGCGTCTCCCTCACGCGTTCCGCCTCCTGGCAGGCAGATCTCCACCGTATGCTCCACCGTGTCCTCCGGGCGATCCACACAATGGTAACACCCGGGCGTTTCCTCCCGCCTTATCCTGAACAGGAACCTCGCCCGGTGATCGGCCTTCTTGCCCGCTGCTGCACATACGACGTAGTGTGGCGTGGCATTGCACGAACCGGCCTTGTGACCGGGCTGACCACAGCGGAAGCAGTGATCGCTGCGGTCCTCCTCCGAGGTGCATCGAGCTCCCACGTGGTTGCCCACATGGCAGCGGAAGCACCTCAGGGGTCTGGGTTCCAAAAGTTTCAGTTGCGCGGAAACCCAGCCCACCAAGAGCCTTCGGCCCTCCCCAGCAATTTTTAAGGCTGCCGAGACGGGGTAACTCGCCGTAACGGCTCGCATTCCCGTGGCGTCAGGACGTATGGTGCCTGCCCTCACCTACTCGGCAGAGCATCCCCCGGTCCTCGCGACGGCAGCCACCACGTCTCCCTCCGTCACAGAGTCGACCAGGTCCAGAATGCGCATATCAGCGCACTTGGTCGGCCTGGACACTCGGGCTTCGTCCGCATTTAGGGTCGCCCTGAGCCTTTCGGCCAGAGTGTCAGCGGTCGGGCCGCTGGCCGCACCGGGGACTTTCAGCATCCGGGCCCAAGTCGCGGTGACCCTCACTCTGATGCCTTCGGTGACGCCGAGCTCCTGCAGGTTCACCGCCGCCCTCGCTTTGACGAATACCTCGCGGTAGGACACGCCCTTCTTTTCCGCATCCGGCTGTAGCGTAATTACTACAGCTGCGGACTTCGGGGCGCGGAGCCTATCCGCGACGCTTCGCTCCTTGCGCCGCTTCCGCCTCTCCTTCCTTTTGGCCGCCTTCGCTGCCTTGCCCGCCTTTCTCTTCTGCCCAGCTACTTGCCATTCGGCGTCGGCCGCAGGAGATTCAGGAGGTGGAAGCAATTGGGGCGACTGACTAACCGCCTGGGCTTGGGCCCTCGCCGCCTGTCCAGACGCTCCTCTCTTTTTGGGGGAAGAATTGCCCAGTCTTACCGAGGCCGACCTCGAAGGTTCCAGCATGGCCCCGCGGTTGGCCTGTCCCAACGAGCCCATGGCAGCCGTGGCTGCGGCAAACGAGGCCGCCTTCCGCTGGCCCAAGGCTGACTGACTCGCCGCTAGCGGGGGACGCAGGACGATGGCTTCCAGTGCAGAAAACCGACTTTGAAAAGCAGCTAGTTCCTGCCACACCAGGTTCAGAACCCGGTCCTCTGCAGGCACGGGTCGGCCTTGCACATGCTGAGCCCCCCCATGCGGCATCTCCCGGGGGTCAGCCCCTCGGAGCCCAGCCAGGTCTGCTCGGAGCTTCTCATTTTCCTTTTGGAGAAGCTCAATGTCGCCTTTCAAGCGGGCGACCTCCGCCCGCATCTCCGAGATTCCATCCGAAGGAGGCCCGGCGTGATTGGCCTCCGCTGCCCCCATAATGGATGCCGTGGCCGCGGATAGGGCCTTACCTTTAGAAGATTTGTTCCTCTTCAAGGCCTCATCTCTGTTAGCGGCTCCCACGACCTCTGCAAACCTGACTGCCCGCTCTGAATTGGAGCCACTAGTAGCGTCCAGCTCATCGCCAGATGAACCCGAGAGGACAGCCCTGTGGCTGTTCGATCCGGGGTGGCACCCCTCCATGGCAAGACTCTTGGCTCGACGGGCAGCCTCCTGGGTGGTGAGCCCTCTCTCCACTCCTCTGTCTCGGCCCCCACGCCTACTGGTGGGGATCTTCCGGGCCGACGCCAGCTCGTCGTCAGAGAACGACCCCAGGCCATCCCCCGATTTGGGACGCTTCAGGAAGAACCTTAGGTTCTTCGCAGCAGCTCCCTCAACTTCGCGCTCCGAGCTTTGTTGTCCCTTTGCGCCAGATGCGGCGTCGGACTCCGACCCCGCATCACTCCTCGCAATTTCTTCGGGTTATATCGGTAACCTTGGTTCTCTTGCGAATGTCTTCATTTCTGATTCGATCACGCAAGGAAACTCCGAACATAGCCCTCTCCATTGCCCTTTGGGTGACTTTGAGCTTTCTGATGAGGCCCGTTGTGAGCGACCACGTCTCTGTCCCGTAAGTTATCACTGGTAACACACGCTGGTCATAGACTTTCGTCTTGAGACACTGTGGTAAGTTGGACGAGAAGATACCGCGCAACTTCCCTAACGCTGCCCATCCGAGTCGGATTCAACGGTTGACCTCTTTCTCGAAGTTGGACCTACCTAACTCGACCGTTTGTCACAGGTATACATAATCGTCCACAACTTCGAGTGTAGAGTCTCCGACTTTGACAGGAGTGGGTGCAACATGGGCATTCAACATCACCTTGGGTTTGTCCATGTTTATTTTTAAACCCACTCTTTCGGAAGCTCTACTAAGGTCATCGAGCATTATACTGATGTCCTCCATAGTCTCAGCCACTATCACTATATCGTCGGCAAACCGAAGGTGAGTGATGTACTCGCCTTCGACGTTGATGCCTAGACCTCTCCAGTTCAGAACCTTGAAGACATCCTCCAGTGCAGCAGAGAATAGTTTCGGAGATATGACGTCTCCCTGTCTTACACCTCGCTGCAGAAGGATAGGTGCCGAAGTCTAATCCTGAAGTCGGACTGACATGGTGGCGTTTTTGTACAAACACTTCAGCACCTCGATGTACCGGTAGTCGATTAGGCACCGTTGGAGAGACTGCAGTACAGCCCAAAGTCTCAATCAAATCGAAGGCTTTCTCGTAGTCCACAAACGCAAAACAAAGAAGTAGGTATACTCTTCGGTCTTCTGTATAACTTGCCGTAGCGTATGTATGTGTTCTACGGTGCTAAAGCCTTTTCGGAAACCGGCTTGTTCGGGAGGTTGGAAATCGTCAAGCCTGCGCGCGAGACAATTCGTGATGACTCTTGAAAACAACTTGTAGACACTGAACTTGTTGTCTTGTGGCTAAGAAGTGAGATTGGCCTATAATTCTTCAATCGGGCATAGTTGACCTTCTTGAAGAAGAGTACCACCACATCCCTGCACCATGTCTGTGGCGTTTTCCCTTCGAGTATGACGGAATCAAACAGCTTCTGATGGGCTTTAAGTACCGGTTTTCCACCCGCCTTTAGGAGTTCGGCCGTAATTCCGTTATCACCCGGCGCCTTGTTGTTCTTAAGTTGATTCAGAGCCATCCTTATTTCGTAGAAGTCATAAGTCACAAGTAGAGGCTGACATCCGGGTTGTCTTCGGTATAGTGCCGGGTCAATCAAGCTCTTGGGTCGTTTGCTAGATTCGCAACAGGTTTGCTAATTGATGTGTACAACTGGCCATGGAATGTCTCGATCTCCCTCAGAAGCTCCGGTTTGGTGGATACAATCCTGCCATCGTCGGTCTTCAGTTTCGTGAGCTGGCTCTGCCCAATAGCCAGATCTCTTGCAAATACCTTGTAGCCCTTATTCCGCTCGATCGCGTCTTTATTACTCTCAGTATTAAATCGGCGGAGGTCGCTTTTCAAGGACTTCGAGATCTGTCTATTGAGCCGCCGATAGTTCCACGCGTCGTCTGAAGACTGCAGGATCATTTTACGCCTCTCATTCATGAGCTTGAGAGTTGTATCGGCTAGTTTCTTGTTCTTATTTGCACGACGGGTCTTGAAAAACTTAGACCCGACCGTATGGACAGTTTCCACGAACCCATCATTGTAATCGTCCAAGGAGCTACCTAGGCACTTGAAACGATTCTAGAGTTCGAGCTTATGGCTTTCGGGGTTTTGAATCTGAATCTGTGCTGGACGGAGCGTGGACTTCATCAGTCGAGATCTTTCCAGCTTAACATTTAAGTTTAATATACCTGTAGGTAAGTCATTTCATTATCGAATATTATTGTGTCATGTTTAACTGTACAGTATCGTGTGTTTTTATCTGTAAGCTATTGTTACGTTATAACTGTAAACCATTGTATGTGTTTGTCTTTAAGCTATTGTTATGTCCTAACTGTAAACTATTGTCTTGTCTCCCGTTAACCTTGCGTGCGCATGAGTCGCACCAATGGCAAAGTAATGCGCCAGGATTGGCCAACGGTTGACCAATCCTGTAACGCTGCCATTCTCGTCAGATTGGCCGAGAGGGGTGAAAGCGGATTGAACAAAACCATTGCGCGCTGGCGCAACAGCCTCTTTCACTTCTGCTCTTCTCCGTGTCATATGTAAGTAGCTGTATTTGTTCTGTGTTTGTGTAGTATCGTGGTTTGTGTAAAAAATAAATGCCATAAGTTTGCCAGTAATTTGGTATTGAATTTTCATTGTGTTTAAAATAATTCGGTCCTAATCGCAAAAGTACCTCTTACCATACGGTGATCACTTCTGGTTTTAACCGCGTTGATCACAGAGACATCATTCTTCTTCCCGTTCCGTGGAGGTGAATTGTTTAATAAGCTAAATAAAATTATCAATATCATGAGTTGTCACAAAATTGAATGCAAAAACAAAATAATAACCTTAACTATGAAGAAACAGAAAAGTTACTTGATGTAACAAAATAGCAGGGTATAACAATTGTTTGACTATTCTTAACTTTTATATTAATTTGAACATTTTGCCTTGATTGACAATTGATTAATTACGCTCGGAGTGAATACTTGTGTACGTTATATGTAAATATATTTATATAATATTTAAGTACATTATTATACATACACCGCTCACACACACGCATACACACACGCATACGCACCATCCACACACACCATCACTCATTCTTATTAGTTGGTTTCTGTGTTGACAATCTCTATTTAAATCGATGTAATGGGGGGCCTGGAGTTCTGAAATACAGGCCTAGGCTTAGTTTAGACTCCAGATCGCCTACAGATTACAATTTTTGTAAAAATATCTGTCAACATAAATAGTTAAAATAAGGATGTAATTTGTGGAGATGAATAAACGTTTTTATTATTTTTTATTTTTATCACTGAACACTTGCTTCTTCGTCGACATAATGAAGTCTATCTCATTTTTTGTTGCAGCATCAGGGCTCTGCCAGGTCCATTTCCTGTGCTCACGCTTTCTGAAGAAGGAGTTCATCATAAATAGAGGCCCTCCTTCTCCATAAAACTGACCAGTAGGATGACCCGGTGGTTCCGTCATCTTTGAAGTACTCATTTTAGAAAAAATCACGTAAATACACTAAGTAATGGCGGTGCAATAACTCGTAGTTTTATAAAGTCTTCACTAACGAACTTGTTATTCACTCTTATCGCTGAGGAATGTGCGAAACTTTTGTATTCGATCGGCCGGTCAGTTTTCGTAACTTTATAAAACAACTTTAACGAATCCGGCTCGTTTGGACCATAAGTTCAGCGAATTAAGGTTTACTTTCGGTTGGCACAGAAATTGGAGATAAAAGACGTGTGTATACTTCAATGCTTTATTTTGTACTTATTATTCTAACATGACTTGCGTCTATTTAAACGGTAAACAATCCTTCCTGGTGTCAGAAGTGGGATACAGGTACGTATATCAACCAGGCGAAGCACCAATCACCGAACCTCCACCAAACTTGAAAGACGTATCTGTTAGCAGACTATTTCGATGGCAGCACACACAAAAGCTCTTGAATGACTTTTGGCAGCGATGGCAGCATTTTTATTAAATGATGTAACTGAAAATTTACCGTTTTCGCAATTTTTATTTATCTCTACTATAAGTCGTTGCTTCCTACCAAATTTCAAGATTCTGAGTTCACGGGAAGTATCCTGTAGGTTTTGATTCCCTTGCGAGTGTCGTAGATTTGCGGCAATTTGCGACATAAATGTTGCCGTGATATATCTATAATGCCGTTACCTACCAAAACCGTTGTTTTGAATAACATGCAAAAACCGCGGAAAAAAAAAACCGATGTAACGTTTCAATGACAACACATATTAGAGACGTGGAGGTACCAAAACATAGATCAAGTTAAATACTTTCGAAGGACTCCCATGACCAGGGGAGTTATCGTAAATATAATTATTTTTCATGAAAAAACGTTTTTTGCGTTTTAGTTAACATCGGTGTTACCGAAATCTTATGGGTCATCGACTAAAATGTCACAGCGTATAGCGTAACGGCATTTTAGTGTATTGATTTCATAGCAAATATTGTCTGATAAAATGCAAAAAAAAATCTTTTCAATGATTAACTAAAACGTCGTTATAGCACATAACGTCGATTTAGCTTAACATTATGTAATATGGAACTGACTCATGTTAGACTTTAGTTCGTTTAACGGTACTTTACTGCTTTTAAGTCTGGTAACCTTTTTTTTTTTTTTTGACATGGCTTTGCTCTTGACTGGTTTCTCTAGTCAACCTATAAATGCATTTAAATTTAAGGGAAAATTTTAAATCTTTGTTAAGCTTAAACGCGGTTAAACAAATAACCTTATAGTTTAATGGCATTATAGCGCAAGAGTATCACAAAAATTTGAACCATATTTTGTACAAAATAAAGTTAATGTTAATAAAAATAAACACAATTTTTTATAAGAGTTGTTGTTTTAACAATGACAAGTCAATATATCTATAATGCTTTTTAAAATTGAGTATCTTATTGCTTAAACTTATTTATTTAATACTTCATGCACAAAAACATACAGAGGCAGACTTAATAACTGAGGCATTTTCTACCCGTCGACCTTTGGGTGACGCAGAGACAAATAGTGGGCTGCAATATTGAGCATAAATCACGATCGGTCATATTTATTAAAATGCATAGATATACATACAAACTATAAATACATACACTATATACACAAAAAGTTAATAAACTAAATACACGAATATACTTAAACAGATAATTGGAGAACATTAACAACCTTTTACGAATATGCTCGCGAAATTGTTAATTGATTGGGTGCCTTCCTGATTTCTTGGAGGAGCGCATTCCACAGAGAAATAGACTAACCGAAGAAAGAACAGTGAATGAAGTCAGTCCGGTGCGTGGGACATTGAAGAGGACAGTTAAGTGAAGAGTGAAGATTTTTATTGTGGTTGGCGCAAATGTATTGAAATTGAGAAGCCAGATAACTAGGAATTGTAGTCACGAAATGAAAACAAAGTTGTTAATGACCTTCGCTCTCTGCGCTGGCATGTGGGTAACCTATTTAAAATTGACCGATGGGCAGAGATATGCTGCTTGCTGCTGACATGCCTAAAATGGGAAATCAGGGAATCAAAATCCTACTGCTACTAACGTGTTTGTAAGAGTGTTGCAAGTATGATGGTGGAATGGGTGCCCAGTGCCTGTAACACAGGTTAAGTACTTGAGTACGCCAGTTTAGGGTGCTATCGATACGCAATCCTAAGTCCTTTACGTCAGTGCTAAACGTAACAATCGTACCGTCGAACAGAACAGGTGGCAAAGTTTCATTATCCACTTTACCGATGCCTCGAGGACACTCAATGATGATCGCCTGAGACTTATTGGGTTACAGCAACGCCAAACCTATCAGACCAGGCTTTTATAGCTATTAAGTCCCAGTTTAATTTATCGATAATATCAGGTACTTAGTCGACAATCCCCTAAAAATAAAACTGAAGATCATATGCATACTAATGATATGCACACTAAAGTTCGGAAGTAATGAGATTAATAAAAATAGAAAACAGAAAAGGAGTAAGATTGCCGCCTTGAGAAACGCCAGTTTCCAAGTTACACCAACGAGATGAAAAATCTACATCGTGAACCGACTGCTGATGCTCCTGATGGTAAGAGGTGAACCATTCCAGTGCTTCGGGGAAGACCATCAAATAGCACATAATGGCTAACACGATTTCGTGACAAATGGTATTGAAGGCGTTCAAGAAATCGACCAAAACTAATACAGTGACTTTGGTATCTTCCAGTCCCGCCCTTATATCGCCAGTCACTTTAAGGAGGGCAGACATAGTGCTGTGCCCGGGCCTGAACCCTCTATTATCATTTAAAAACAAATCATCCACTACTAAAAACAAAAATATGAAAATTCAAAAACACAGATCGATAGACTATTTTTTTCTCATTATTATAGCACCAAAAGTTAAAAATCGACCAGATGTCGGATAACGGCATTATAGTTATACCACGGCAGAATGGCTGTATCTTTTGATTGCTTTGGCTTAGAAGTTTTTGCTGGCTTGTTAATTTTTTCACAGCTTTAAGGGACAGTAGACTTGAGTATTTGATATAAATTTCAGCTTGACACCTCCACGCGTTCCTGAGAAAAAGAGTCTCAACCAAGTGATCCTATAAGAGTACGGTTTTCCCTTTCGAGGTACGGAACCCTAAAAAGGGTTAATTTATGTAGAAAAAAATATAAATTCCTATTCAATAAGTTTGCAAGAGAACATACGTTAAAATTAATACAATATTCAATAACATTAAGTAATTAATCATATTCCCACGCAACTCTGGTAATTACACAAAATAACAGATTGTACAATTTGTACCATCTGTAACAGATACTGTTTTAGGGCACTTTTCCACCAAAGATGTTTGGGGTAGCGAGACGTTGTGTTATGAAATTTTAAACTAATGAAATCATTTGATTTTCTTTTCCTTGCTTAGTGCAACTCTGGTGTGAAAGTTCTAGAAGATCTATGTATTTTACACAAAAATAACGAGAGATGCGCCCGAGAGATGGGGGCAAAGGATGTGTTCGAGGGATGTGTACATGTCCACCTGAAAAGTATCCGCTACGTATTTTCGCACCATTTATGCGCCTTTCTGACCGGCTTGTTGCGTTTTCGTTTCTGTAGAGTGCATTTTTTTATTTAAGAGTTTACTCACCGAGTCAGTACACGTACCGTTTCGTTACAGATTCTGTACCGAGCCACGAACGAATCCCGCGCGCCCCACCACGCCGTTCACGCACACACAGCGCATTTTCGATAACCAATGACAATGACATGACACCGTAGCACACAAAACGAAACTATACCGCACCGAAACCGAGTCAGTCAAGAAGTGAATTTCGGTAAAAATCAGTACAGTTTCGGTATACAAACAAAAAAAATGCACCGAGCCGGTGAAACAAGCGCCTTAGCTAGACACCGCTTTACAGCTTCGCTACGCATCATCGCGCAGCCTCGCTATCTCGTACAGTTTTGGTGGAAAAGTACCCTTAGTGAACGATGAGATTCTAATTACCTGCGAACACAATGCTGTACAACGAATCGTTATCAGTTGTCTGGAATTGCTTGCTAACAAGTTTTAGTAATCGAGGTGTGTTATCTCAATGATCTCTTTTAATATTATATGCCCTAGCTGTTAAAAGTAACACAAGACTTTTTTTTGCTAGCCTATTATTTTCCATTCCTGGGGCACCGCTCCTGCTAAATTTGCGAACTGTTGCATCCTCTTTTCAATTTTGGTGAAATATTTCTTTACCAAAGGTGTTTTCCTTACACACTCGCATATAAAGTTAGTGTAATTAGTTAGTGTAATTTATTTTCAACCGATTTCAAAAAGGAGGCTTTCAATACGACAGTTTGTGTTTAAATGTTTGTTACGCGATTACTCCGCCAAGTATGGACCGATATTGATGATTCTTTTCTATTTGAAAGTTGGTACTACTCATGTTGTCCCATTTAAGTTGATGCAGATCTGACGAGTAGTTTATAAGTTATCGTTAATAATGCGTATTTTCATCGTAATATAAGGTATTATTCACCAAAATCGATTAAAATCTGCGTAGTCGTTGAACGATCGGCTTTTTTCTTACCCGCACGGAACAAATATTTGTATAGCCTATATATAGTTGTACCGGATTTGGGTGTGTTGTCTATGTGAGTTTAAATGTTTGTAAATGCATCCACGATACAGGAATAAATACCTAGTGCGAAGAAAATTAAAAAACAAATATTTAGAAATATCCACCAAAAACGATTTAAATTTTGCGCTGGCCCAAAATAAATCGGGATGACAGTAAACGAAAGATAATGATAAATCCCAGACACCAGTTTTGTCATAATATTAGGAATTTCTGATAATAAGTTAAGAACCAACGAAAAAGGAGAATAAAATAAATTACCAAGTAATAAAATAACTGCCATCAACCAACTAGACTCCAGTGGCTGCAAGCACTACTGCTGAGCAAGAGGTCTTGATTTCGATTCCCGGAACGAGCAGTAATTGGGTTTCTACTCTATTAGCCTTAAAAATAAAACTCGAAAGAAGGGTGCAACCCTGCTTAACATCCGGGATACAGGCATGATGTCATAATAATATGTAACCAGGTTTTAAAATAATAATTATTCCTCAGATAAATTATTTCCAACCTAAAGATAGCCCAAAAATAGGTACCGAGAAGACGAAGCAATCAAATATCATTAAGTCTACTTATTTATTATTCTGACGGAAACCCTGTCATTTATGAAAACTTAAGTTATTAATTATGTATGTCTGAGTCTATGAGACTCAATTATTAAAGGTTTAATATTAGAACAGTATATTATAGTTCTCTAGGAGGGGCTGGTGTGTTCGTTACTATGCATTCTTGGTGTTGTCTTGAGTGGCCTTGATATTACTGTTTTTATTCACTAGGAAGTTAAGCATACTGGGTTTTACTACACCTTCCGAAAAACTAGAAGACCTTTGAGCTGTGTGGGTGGCTAGCATTTTATTCTTTTTCTTTACTTGCGATCTCGGTTCGGTATAAGCATTTGAGTTATTCTCTGGTGACTTTGAAAGATTCCTTTTTTTTGTTGATATTTTTATTTGCGGGTGTTGGTTTATTTTTTAATATGACAAGTTTATCATATTTAATTATGGCTTTGTTTCCCTTCTCTCTTTCGGCTTGGACTTGTACTTGTAATTCTCTTCTTTTTTGCAAAACTGACTGTGGATAGTCTTCCTTTATGTAGTATATCGTGTCTTTTAATGCTCCTTTATTTTTGAGAATGTCGATCTTCTTGCTAAGTGTCGTGAAAGTAACGACAACCGGTCGTGGCTTATCACCTTTTTTCCCCAGTCTTCTTATGGCTTGCAAGTCTCTGCAGTCAATTTTCACCGGGAAATGTTTATGCACAAAATCTATTATGATGGTTTCCAAATTAGAGTAACATTTTTCGTGTTCCTCCAAACCAAAAAAGACAAGGTTGCGTTGTCTTGCTTGCTTTTCTAAGTAGTATAGTCTTTGTTTTTGGTTGTCCACTCTAGACTTAAGAATTTCATGTTTTTCTTCGAAGAATTTGAATTTTTCTTCTAAGATATTGTTTATCTTTGTCGTTATTTTTTCTGCCACAACTTCTCCGCTTTTAAAAATCATTTTCTTCTGATCCTCAAGATCCCTTTGAATTGAAAGAAGTACTGCCATAACCTGCTCCATCTTTTTCAAGAATAACTTAAAATTTTGTTGACGTTTGTTTATGATACCAGTAGTGACCTCTTGCGGACCTTTTAAGAACTTCGATCGACGTGACTTAGTATTTTTTGGGAATAAAAGTAAGTTTTAATTAAGTATTTCACTGGATTGTGTACGAAGTTATTCACCTTAATGTTTTTCTGTTTCACTAAACGTTAGCACGTTTGCTGCCGTAATTTCACTTAGTAAAGTCGCTGATAGTAAAGTTTTTGGCACTGGTTTTATTTTGCACTATTTATTGTTTATTTCTAAAAACTTCAATTTGTCCTTAACTTTTGAACACTGATCTTAGTTTTCCAAGATAAATTGGACTTTAACTTTACGTATTACTATTTATTTGACGAAAAGAGCACGGAGACGATGTTGACAGTTATTTTTTCTTCTACCCTTCCTACAATTAAAAGAATTAGTATCACATAAAAAACATCTTCCAAGCCGGCTGGTCACCGTGGAAGACTATGACCATAACCCTCCAAGGAAAACCGCAGAAGAATGGGACAAACATTATAAAAGAACTGACCTAATATTATCCATATATAAAAGTAGCTCAAGAGAAAGAAAAATGGATGTCTTTGGAGGAGGCCTGTACCCGTCCTTAGGGGTTCTTGTAGACAGAAGAAATAAAACAAATAGTGTAGAATCGAATAACAATATATATTGTAACTACTGTTATCACAAAAACAAAACAACTAACATAACATAACAAAATATTTACTGTTTTATATGTCTACAAATAATTATTAGATGCTAGAAAGATAAAGTTATGAGTAGTGTCACAGATAATATAGCATAGCAGTATAAAGTAAATAATAGTATAAGTAGACATTAACATATAGAACAATAAGTATATTATAAGATATAGAGTTAAGTTATTTAATGTAAAAGATCTACAGGAAATAAAAGGCTTTTTTATTTTTATTTTTTTTATTTTATTTTTATTAGAACAGTATTTCACTCGCAAAATCACCAGAGATATTGGATTTTTTAAATAAGTTATTGACCGAGCGAGTGTTAAGGGGCTGAATACTCAAAATGGGCTTTCTTTTAAACATTTTTTAGCCAAATCTATTGAAGATGTGGCAGCAGAAAAAATATATGTTAATCTTGATCATATTTCCGAAAACTTTGTTGTGGCCGAAACACGTTTACGCACAAAAACCTCGATACAATTGAATGGCAAAGTAACCTCTTACCGTGATCTTCAAAAGATTTTTCCGGTAATACTGACCAGCGTACATTTGTACAATTAACAGCAATAACGTATCATAAAAGGACGCAAAACTTCATTGTCTTATATATTGATGTTTCATTCATTATTTTTAAGTAATTCATATTATTATGTTTTGTAAAAAAGTCTATACAAATTCCATCGTGCTTCTCTTTCCATCCAGTGCAATTCGACAGTGACCGCTTTGCGGCGTTGCTAGGTGGACGTATGTCGCTTTTTTCCGCAAAAAGCAAAAATAATATTCAATTTATTTCTCGTCAATTCAATCTGTCAAAAAAATATCAGGTATAATGCAGCCAGATCATGTAGCCTGGTGGCTTTAATTGGAACTAACGAAATCACAAGTAATATTGTCAAAGTCTGTATTATTTTTATTTTTTTGCACTACCGCTGTCACTGGCATCTATATTTTTGTTGTATTATAAACGACTCACGTCATTTAGTTTACTTACTAAGTCCATAACTAAAAAGTATTTGAACCTCTTTGAAAATACAACAAATGTTATCTCAATTTGAATTAAACAATATTTAAAATATAGGTAAGGTCGAATACTATTTTAACCTTCTTCGTTCATGTGAAAACAATAGAAGCAAAAAACACAGAACATGGAATGGTCGTACCAACCACGCTGGCAGTGTCTCGAAATGACAGAACTAATAAAATTCTTCGTATCCATTTGTTTCAATCTTTGTTTATTTCTAACATACGGCACCTAGAATTGACCAAAAAATTTTAAATTCGTGAGAAATGATAATCTAATTCTCACGAATTTGACATTTTTCGTCGTTTCAACCAAAAATCGTCCACATGTGGACATAAAGCACACCAAGAATCATCACATTGATCAGTCCTGTATTTCTCGCAATTAACTATCCCAATTGCAATAATGGGCAACAATAATAGTTTGTTAGTCTATTAATATTGTTAAGCTAATTATTAATTGATCTTATCATTTTGCCAAATCGGCATTGACAATTCTTATTTATTAACAAAAAATCCGCCGATCGCCCTGGAGGTAAACTCAAAGACTTACACTTGGGGATTGCCAAACATTTACGCAGCATTCTGGATGTAAAAAGAACAGACCGAATACGGAACACGCTGTGTTCCCAAACGGGCATAATAGACGTGGGTAAAAAGGCTTTTCGGCTCAAATGGGCCAATGCCATTTCGGCTCACGTTAGTAGCATGCAAATTGAGCGCTGGGCAAGCCTCCACAATCTTGAAGATGGAACGCACCGTTGAGGCCGGTCCAGAAATAGGTGCCGAGATGATTTGGACGCGTACCGGGAGGGCTGGTTCTAGACGGTGCGGGAAAAGAATGTCTGGAATGACTTAGGTGTACTCTTATGAATTTAATTGAGGATGGATGAAGAGGGAGGGGACGGCCAAAGAAAAGATAGATGGACTGTGTGAGGAGTGATATTAAAGAAAAGGGAGTCAATTATAGCGTGGTGCGAGACAGAACGATATGGAAGAAGAAAACGTGTTGCGCCGACCCCAAGTAACATGGGAGAAGGGCAGGTAGATGATGATGATGATTTCAGACTTTTACCGGTAAGACTTAGTAAATCTGTTTTACCGATAAATAATAAGTTTCATCATAGTTTTTTTTTTAAACTGAAACATCAGTTCGGATTTTACAGTAACATATACGTGGTTGTGAGGCATACACTGTTTTTAGTATTTATGTTTTCTTTTTTAGGGTTCCCTAGCCAAAAGGCAAAAAACGGAACCCTTATGGATTCTTCATGTCTGTCTGTCTGTCCATCCGTATGTCACAGCCACTTTTTTCCGAAACTATAAGAACTATGCTGTTGAAACTTGGTAAGTATGTGTATTCTGTGAACCGCATAAAGATTTTCAAACAAAAATAGAAAAAAACTGAAACTTATTTTTTTTTTCATCCTACCTGTACATGTGGGGTATCTATGGATAGGTCTTAAAAAAAGATATTAAGGTTTCTAATATTTTTTTTTCTAAACTGAATAGTTTGCGTGAGAGACACTTCCAAAATGGTAAAATGTGTCCCCCCCCTGAAACTTCTAAAATAAGATAATGATAAAACTAAAAAAAATATATGATGTACATTACCATGTAAACTTCCACCGAAAATTGGTTTGAACGAGATCAAGTAAGTAGTTTTTTTTTAAATACGTCATAAATCGTAAACCACAATTTAACAAGTACGGAACCCTTCGTGCGCGAGTCCGACTCGCACTTAGCCGGTTTTTTTATGGCATTCGTTGTGCCTGGCGCATATAAACATTTTCTTTCTTTCTATATTATCTTTAAACACCTACACTGTACCAATACTAGCTATACTATAGCAAATAAATGATTGATTGATTTATTGATATATAACAAACAATAGCAACAAATAGTTTCAGCCGTTCTCTAGTGAGACGCTTACAATCACATACAGCATTTTTAGGGTTCCGTCTATCTCCCTGTCTGTCTGTCCGTCTGTCACGAGGCTGTATCTCATGAACCGTGATGGCAAGGCAATTTTTTTTTTTACAGATGGTGTATTTCTGTTGCCGCTATAACAACAAATACTAAAAACAGAACAAAATCAATATTTAAGTGGGGCTCCCATACAACATACGTGTTTTTTTCCGTTTTTTTGCGATAATGGTACGGAACCTTTGTGCGCGAGTGCAACTCGCACTTGGCCGGTTTTTTTATTTATATAGATAGATAAAGTTTACATGACCGTGTTTTTTGCGCCCTGTCTATTTGTTTTTTAACTCTAATATACAGAAAAGCGGCACCACGTGACTTCACCACAGAGGGCTGATGTATATCAAAACCCAGTAAGTGCTTTGTAATTATTATATTCCAGGAGAGCGGAAAGTCATCTTGTATTAGTAACTAAATGATATATTAAGATTTCAAGAGAATACTAAACAAGGAATATGAACCTACTAATTGTACAAATGATATTAATAGCGTCATACATTCTATTGCATATTTTAAACATGCCTAAAAAAGACAATTCCAAACCTAGTAAATTTTGGATATTTGCTAATTTAAGGTGTCTTTACAATTTGATGTGACTTTCCTATTGTAAATAATGATAAAATTGATTACTGAAAGCACTAAATCTCAATTCAAATTTAAAGTTTCCAGTTTAATATTGCACAGTCCATTTCAGTATAGTAAAACTCATTAAAATAATATAAATAAAATTATCTAGCTATTAAACCAATATAAAAAAATGTAATGTACTGTGTTCTTATATGTGGCAGTCGCATAGAAGCAGACATAATTATAGTATTTATTCAATTTGCACGGCAAAGACTCGTATGACACTAGCCAGATTACCTATTTTAGTGATCTTTATTTTCGTAGCAATAAGGTTGCATTCATAGGCAAAATAACAGTGAACGATCTGATGTCAGATGCTAGCCAGCTTGAAATAAGAACTTGCGCGGTTATATTTTTGTAAAAAAACCATCGGAAGAGTCCGTTTATGATATGGGCCTCTGTGGTCGACCTTGTGTATTTAATTTTCAAATACTTTTCGCTCCAATTTAAGTTTCCCCTAAACTATCGATGACAGTGGGCGTGGCTTAGAACCTCAGATGTCGATTGTCAACTGTTCGTCCTCAGCCCCTTAAGCGTATCTGTTTCAGCTTGGGCAAAAATTGTTTCGTATGTTCAGATGTCCGGATGTCCGGTTGTTCTTCTCTACAGGTCGCATTTCTCAACTGATTTTCGTGTTTTGTGAGCAGATTCGAAAATTATATATGTCGCCGCGTAGGCGTGAATTTGCTAATTCATTATCCTAATTAATCATTTTCATTGTCAATCAAGACAAACTCGTTAATCCTGTCATCTCTGAGATACCAGTTGCACTATTTCAAGGTCTATTTAAGTTGGGTTTTGGGTTCAGCGCCATCTATTGGCTTATTGTGGAATTAGTTATTGAACTGTTTGAATGAAGATCATCTGATAAGCTAATTTCAATGTTTAATTAATACGAGATGTTTAAATAAAACGGGATTACTTATTGTAGGACTTTTAGATTTGTTCTCATTTCAACTGTTGCCCATTTGACGAAGTAAATGTGTTTGATTGACTTAATGCTATTCCTATTATGCAAAGTTGTCAACAATGCCGGATGTTATAATTTGAATGACCAATAACTAGATTTAATAATTCAATATGAGAACTTAACAAATTTGAGTAAATGATTAAATACCAAAAAGTCTTAAGACTATTTTACACAGCTATGTAATAATGGGAAACCTTCTGATTAGTAAGATTGTCAGATCACTGGAAACTTGGATAGTTTTATGATGAGATTCCTATTTCAATAATAATCTACAAACTACTTTGTATTGGTGAGTATTGGGGTTGATTAATGTTAAAATAATTAACTGAGCAGCATTTTAGTATTGTTTGCTAGCTTTATTCAACTATCCAAGTAATTAGTGTCTAAACAAAAACAATGTAGAAGTTCCGCCCACTAAGATACAGAACGCGCATCGCGCGCAGGTACTTACTTTACGTACGTGTAGAATAATAACTGTGTAATAAATCTGATTGATGAGATGTTTGAAAACCTAATAAACATGTAACGCTAATTGTCATAAAGTGATTGTGTAAACTATAAAAAGATTTAAAAGAGTATCCTAGAGTTTCTTGCTGGGTCTTCTCTAGAGATCGACAAGGGATTTGCGACCCAGCGAGCCACACCATGTGGTTTTAGCTTCAAGTTCGAATGAAAACTCAAAGTGCCTGTAACTAAGTCAAATAAATACTTTCGAGTTTCAATCCAGTGATGTGTGTTATTGAAGTTCACCCGTTCCTATGAAGAATTAAGGAATTGCCTCTAAGGATTGGATTTGATGATGGTGGTCCTATAATTCATAGGTACCTCGACGTGACATATATTATTTAATAAATTTAGTTTTTTTTGTCGATACAGATTTTTGAACCGACAAAATACATGACGATACAAAATACTCAAAAAGACAGTCGCGAGGTCTGTAGCTCACCTCACAGAGCCACTAGTTCAGAGTAAGTTAATTTTTAAGGTTTCAGGTTTTGTTCAGTAAGGGCCATTTGATGTTTTGCGTAACTACCTGTCATTTTACTATTTCAGAATTTCTCCTAATCGAAAACCAACTGTGTCTCAAAGGTTTTGGGTAGGTTTTCCTTTGGGACGTTTTGTATTTTAAAGGGAATAATTTGTCACTAAAATAGAATACATAACTTGAATTAAACATTGAAGGGTCGATATTAAAATTATGTTTTGAGTTGAACTGTAATCCTTTGTGTTTTATTTCGTTTGAGTGAAATTTTGTTAGTTTATGCCCTTTGCTTCGTGAATGCAAACATTTTTAGTTCGATCACCTCATCACGCGAGTAAATGGCTGACAATATGAGTAGCGGTTTCATCTCAAGATCGACAATTGGAATATTTATTTTTCACAAATATACACGGTGGCATACGGCACTCAAACGTGGTCACTCACAATTGGGCCTCATCAAAAGACTAAAAGTCATCCAAAGGGCAATGGAGAGGGCTATGCTCGGAGTTTCCTTGCGTGATCGAATCAGAAATGAAGATATCCGCAAAAGAACCAGGGTACCAGACATAGCCAGAAGAATTTTGAAACTTAAGTGGCAGTGGTTTTTTGGCTGAAATGATTATGACGATCACGTTTTTTGGCTTTTACACGGTGAATATTTTAAGTTGGCGAAGATGACCAAAACCTAAACTATAAGGAAAAACACTCAAAGGAGTCTCGGGCCCGATTTTGATAAAAAATTTCATTAGGTTCTTCCCAGAATTTCATTAATGCCCAGAAGGTATATACATCGTGTATTTTTCCAGTATTAATAGGTTCGTTTCGGGGCTAGGATTCCTTTGGTTTTTTTTGTTATGCTTCATAGTGGTTTTGGCTATCTAGATCCTCTTGAAAAATTCTCCTTGAATAACTTAAGTACCCGATATACCCCTCCATCCCTCAGAAAGCATAGTTTATGCCATTGTTTCGTCATCTTTGACGAGTATTACGGGTAGTTAGGAGCCTGAAAGTCAGACAACCAGCCTTGTCAATAGTGTTGACTGGGTAACTGGGTTGTTGAGGTGATCTGATGACCAGGTGAAGTGCCCGGGACACTCATTTCTCGCATACACTACGGCCAGCAGATGTGGTGATGCTTAGAGAGACCTATGTCCACCACTCTTGTTCGCTTTAGGACAGATTCGATTTAAGACCGATTCGCTTTATAATTGATTCGCTTTACGGCAGATTAGAATAGATTAGATTAAACTTTATTGTACACCAAAAACTAAAGTTACACATCTCTTACAGATATTGTACAGTTCTTTCGGCTAAATTATGAAGATTTATTCTTCAGCAAGTAGTTATAAATCGTAGTTTTATTCAAAATAAATAAGGTGTCAAGGTGGCCTATTGGCTAAGACCTCTCGTGCTTGAGGTCTTGGGTACAAATCAGGGCAATTACAATGTGACTTTTTCAAATTCATATGTGCTTTCTAAGTTTATCTTGGACATCACAGGCAAACATCGTGAGGAAACCTGGACTTATATAGTTAATGTAATCTGAAATAGCCAAGTCAGAGGGCTGTGGGGTGCCCAGAGGCGGCTTAATTTATTCTGACACCAGAGGTAGCCATACCCTCACGATATAAGAAGAGAAGAGCCAAAATAAATAAACTTTATTTCACTCCAGTCTACCCGGGACCACGGTCGTTGCAACACGGCCGAAACGTCGGGTGAAATAGGTAAATAAATGAATCGAAATCATCGCGTTAAATACCCGTGGTATATTGTTTCTCAGTTACAGCACTGATAACAAAATTTGTGCCACATGTTAAATTTAGTCTTGTTATACTTATTTTATTTATTTTTTACCTTTGTATAGATTCTTTTACCGATTGTTTTGTGAATGTGTGAACATTGTAGGGCTTCTAGATGCTAGTTAACATTTGTTAACTTTTTTTATATAATATATAATCTTTTTATTTTATTTTTTTAGTTTCTTACGACTTATTGTCTTAAGTCGGGCCTACGTTGTCCCCCCATATCTAAGTACTAACGCTGTAACATGAAAATATTGTAAAACCAAACCATTTTTAAAAGAGTAACCATGGAGTTGCTTGCCGGTTCTTCTCCATAGTAAATGACCAACCCGAACCGTGCACCTTTTGTCGACGTTTTATAAGTGCCCATGTAGGCCTATGTGAAATAAAAAAAATGTTTTTTTATTTTTTTTCAGCGGTACCCCTTGTCTAGACTGGTGTCAGATCTCAAGCTTCTGACTACTCGTAACGACTGTCAAAGATCTTCAAATGACAGCCGGGACCAACAGCATATAAAGTAATTTCATATATTTTGTAACTGTTTATCTTAAAAGGTTTTGAAAAAGTTCAATTCGTGCCATCGTGGTCAAAGGATTTTTCACCTAGACTCTGCGTTACCGTATTCTAAGAGTCCAGTGTCCAGGGTGACAGGACGTTTGGGAGATCGGATACCGAATTGTGACGTCACTCGGGGAGGCTCTTTTCTTGGAGTATCAGGACCCTCCTCATCACCAAAGCTGCTGTTGCACGGATACTTAGTGGAACATTGTTTGGACAGGAGCAACACTCCCATACTAGTAGCAGGATAAATTAACAACTGCTACTCAATTTATGCTGTGTCTTACCTGGGTATGCTTGTTTTATGTGCTTTTCTGAAGTCACAATCAAATTTGTGTGTACAGTGTCGTGTCAAATAGTAGTTCTTCTTTATTTTATTGCATTTCGAAATAATTATATAGCGATTCAAGTCGGAAAAAAATACAACGCTATCTCCTGTACCGATATGACAATAAATTTCATAGCCGAGTAGCGAAGTTTCCTTACATTTAACTTTGAACACGAAGAACAGCCGCTTGACTCCGTTTTTGTAACGAAATTAAATTCAAAATGGAGTTGTATGACTTTCATTAGAAACTCCTTTAAAGTATTTATGCGTGGGAGTAGAAGTAAAAAATAATGCTAAAGTTTTCTGATTTTGAATTTCGAGGCTCTTGAAATTCGTAATTGAATAATTAATTATGATAATAATTGCAATGCACGCGATCTTTTTCTGTAAGAACTTTACGCTGTTTAGCTATGTATTGATTATTGTTTGTAAATATTCCTTTTTGGAGCGTTCTGTAGAAAATTAATTTTTAAATTTAACACCGTTATTAGACCAAAGAGTTAACATCGAAAATGTTTTAAAACTAAGCCTAATCATGGAATGGATATTTTTTGTGGTGAAGTTATTTTTATTAGCCTACATTGTTTTATAGTTGGGCAAAGGACTCCCCAAGTCCTTCCAGGAGACGGCAAGTAATGGGTAGCTCGCCGTTTGGTGGACGACGCGTAGTGATCCACGCGCGCCTCAAAGAGATGTCAGCAAAAACTGACGGGGTCCGCTACGGCCGATGTCTTCCTGGGTCGCGGATAAATTTGATGAAAGGTTACCGCGGCCCTGACTCAATCAACTGAAGGAACACGGGTGGATTTTAGTAATTAATAGTCTGACACGCCCTACCGCTTCACCCAGAGCGGGAGAAGTCATTGGATGATATCCCACCCAAAAGAAAAAAAAATGGTTCTTCCAAGAATTCGTTCCCCGCATTATTTCGTACCCGCGTCTCGGTACGCGACTAGTTCGTAGAAAAGGTTAGGTTATTTCTATTTTTAAAAGGAGGAGGTTCTCAAATCGACTGTATATTTTTTTATTTGTGTTACCTCGGAACTTGTTACTGGGTGAACCGATTTTGATGATTCCTTTTTATTTGAAAGCTGGTGCTTGTCATGTGGTCCCATTTAAATTTGGTTAAGATCTGATGAAGAACTTCGGAGATATACATCAGAACTCTTCAATAAATGACAGCAGATCACTCGGGATAGCTGCAATCGGATGTCTGTTTATTGTTTACATCATTTCATAACATAACATCACGCTTTAAAGGGGTACGCAGGTGTGAACAGTTCACCCTGGTATACTCTAAATCCACCGTTTTTGTTTAGGATTCATGTTTCTGGGTTAATCTATTCTGGCTTCACTTTGGAGAATTGGTCCGTTATGTACCCACAACTAAAAAGTGAAAAATAAAAATCTTTTGAACAAAAAATACAACCGACTTCCAAATAAAAACACTACAAAGTGAAAAATAACTTCAATTTCGGAAGTCGTTGTCAAAATACGAAGATTCCAAAACAGGAACACCGACTTCATGTGGTGTTTTTTTAAAAATCATCGAGTTTAATTCCTAGCTAGGATAATTTATGAAACGACCAATGATGTTGTTTAAATTTTCATCAAAATCGGGCGTGAGACTCCTTTGAGTGATTTTCTCTATTCCTTATAGGTTCCGATTTGGCCATCCACGCCCCTTTAAAAAATTACTCTGTATAGATTAACTCTAATTAAGCCTTTGCAAGCCCACAAAGAGTTATTTTTTTTAATATTGATACCTCACACAAACAGGATGATGAAAAATTCACCGGCCGTCAAATAAAGGCAACCCGGCTCGCTGTTAATTTGTCTCGCCCCGTAGAAGAATAGCTGCTCATTTTTTGCTTTTTTCATCAATAAAATAAATAGAAACTTCCTGTATATAGTTGCTCCTGTTAATTTCATTTACTCAACCTCGCACGTATTTTTTAAACGCCAATTAAATAAAATGGTGTTCAGTTTAAAAAGAAATTCATAAAAATACTTTGTGCTTTTTTGTAAAGCGTTTTCGCAAAGAAATGGTTTTTGTACGAGGCAACATGGGCATTATTAATACTTCCTGTTTTTTCTACTTTTAACGAACTGTTTTCATAAGCCCAGCGTTCCTTATTGTTTTTTTTACAATAAATAAAATGTTCGATAAAATATGGCAGGATTTGTACGGAGCCTATTATTGAGAAAAGCCAATCCATCTTTTCCATCATTGACACAATTGTTACGTATGATAAAAAAGGAATCCTAGAACATTGTTTATTACTTAGAACCAGTTTGGCCAGTTAAAAATAAATTCATGTGTAACTTTTAAAATTATTATCTACGAAAATTTCTGCGGTCATACAATAAAATAGTTTTCCAGGATTACCAAAATTTTCAGGCATCTTTTTTAATGTTTTGATTTTTAAAATAAAGGTAACCCGAATTGGTTTCGTCGTTTTCAAGTGAGAACAGCATTTTATTTCTATTTAAGTATGTAGTTAGAGTAAATTCCAGTTCCTAAATATGAACTTGAAAAACATTACATATAACTAGAACAAATAAATCACTCGTGCAATCATAGTCAATTTGGTGAGGTAATATTTTGTTACCTATAAATTCAATAATATTGCCATTAATTGTCCAGTCATTAACCCTATTTAAATTATATGTAATTAATTACACTAATTTTCTGGTGGGTGCGTTATTATTGGTTTAATAGTAACGACTTTTCATTCCAATATTGTAATATTAATGATTACATTATTGGAATGCTTTCTCAAATGTCTCTCTGATGTTGAATCTTTCGGTTTCCATTATGATGGTTGAGCTGAGTGGTGCCATGCGTCATGTTCGTTAACGGGCGCCATCAGTTGGGATTGGACATAACTTGGTTGCCTCAACCTGTTTTTAATTAGTTATTGTATTCTGAGGTTGTTTATTTTACTCTAGACGCTTTTACGTGCACGTCTTGTTACATTGTCCCAACATTTAAGTAATTTTCCAACAACTATGATGTAACCAAATACTTGTAATTAAATTTTATCGATGGAAAACAGTGTCAGTGGAATTTTTTGCACGTTTTCTCCATAGAGACCTACTGACGCTTGTGAATGTCTGTTTGTTTATTATAGGTAGGCTCGCGCTTGACCACTATCTCACCTGATGGTAAGCGATGATGTGGTCGACGGTGTAATCCGCTTGCCTAGAAGTAACCTATTCACAACTATGTGCAACTAGCTTGATTGTTGCTTAGTTTTTTTGAATAGTTCTAATTTTATATTAAATGGTTTAGTTTTAAATAAAATATTTAGTTTTTTGATTTTCCATCTGCAATTTCTTAGAATCTGAAGTTGTCCAGTTGATGACAGTAGACTTGTCTATTACATGGGACTTAAACATAACTAGCGAATTCGGCTGTACTACTAAACTAGTTTTCTTCTTTCTTTATTATAGGTGCACCCCTTTTTTTTTTTTTTTTTTTTTTTTTTTGGGTGGGAAATCATCCAGTGACTTCTCCCGCTCTGGGTGAAGCGGGAGGGCGTGTCAGACTTTTACTGACTAAAACCCACCCGTGTTCCTTCAGTTGCTTGAGCCAGGGCCGCGGTAACTCTTTTTCAAATTTATCCGCGACCATAGGTGCACCCCTGCCTTACTCTTTCGTTAAAAAAGACGTGGTGTTATGAGCAATCATAAGCACCCTGATAAATCCCTACAAGCTTCATTTGGTGGCTACTACGTGGTCCCATTCACTACTAAATGGTATCGTGATAAACACGAAACATGTGTCCATAATGCTCTCTGGACGCCATTTGTCACAAAACGTGCGAGCAAGAATAAACTACGAGGAAAACGTGGATGCAGGGCAAACTAGTGACTGTCATACACACACGGTCCCAATTTTGTTGTTTTAAGAATAAAAACTTTAGTTTACAGGTTTCAAGAAACTTTAATTGACTTCCCGTTTTAGGTACCTAATACGCATTTCTGCCCTTGGCTTTTCTCGAGTGAAAAGTATTATTATTATTCCAAGAAAACATTACGCTGGACAGCTATTGGAGTCTGGATACTATAATCTACCTCTGTGCAATATTTCATCCGGATACATTCAGCCGTACTCGCTTGATTGAGTAGCAAACATCCATCAATCCATCCATCCAAACTATATTAAAAGAAGTATGATATTAGTATGGAGTATGATGAGGTTTTTTGTTCATTATTGACACGCTAAGAAAAATAATCCAATCAGTTGATAATGATGATTAAACACACCGCTCGACTTCCCCTTACGATATCTACTTTACTAATTCTGATATTTACTTTTTAGCATTGCCATCCAACGTGGCAATGCTGCTAGCCTTCTGGGCACTTTTCCTGTTGACAGCGATGTGGACGAATTTTTTGACGCCCCGTAATTTTACATATTTTTATTCTTATTTAAGTTTTAATATTAGTTTGTAAATAATAATGTACATACGTAAATAAATAAAGAACTAAATTTATATTTTGCTCACATGTTCACTGTAAGACATCGCATTGCCTAAACCACTGTGGTCTAGAAGCATAAAATACACTACATAGTATACTGCATAAATATCAATAATACTATGCTTGTATCATATTATATTGCTTGTATTATTAGGATAAACAGTGAAACAATTGTCGATAGGTTAATAAATAAAAAAGCTTCTTAAATATGGATGACTATCAGTAATGCAGTATTTTTTTTTATTCGCCCCTTGAGGGGTTTAAATAGAGGTACAATTCGATCCATATTGCTTGTACTTGTAGCATTCTCATCCTATATGCAGGCATCAGAGCTAGATTATTATGTTTGAAGGATACGCACTTGAAACCTTAACCAACACAGAAGATGACCACACCAACAGCACAGCACAAACACGACACAAACGCAAACGAATACACAAAATCACAGCCCAACGTCTTTCAACTAAGTTGACAGGTTACCGAGCCTGTTCGTAATTACGGCTGTGTTATGTGAACGGACTTTGATCATGGATATACGAATCTGCCCGGATCTTCCCGGATCTTGCCGGATCTCTCCGTATCTGCCCGGATGCAATTAACCGTGGGCTAATCGGATGACGGCTGAGCATCACTAATTTGAGTCCTACCTGCCAGTTTCTGAGAACAGGTGTGTTTGTCTTGCGGTGTATGGTTTTCTTTGGATCGTGTTATTGTAAACGGAGACAGTTCTGTGCTTTATTATTAGGACCTATGTATGTGATTATTCATGTCAATAAGTTACATATACATACAAAAATTCATCCCATTTTCCAGTTACATATTTATACGGGTACAAAGATAGACACACGTCTTTCAAAAGTACCCCCATTTGAAAGGCAGAAACTACAGAACGCCACCAGCTACGATTCTTTTGCTTCATTTGTGTTCAAAAATCTGTTCATTATTTACGCCAGTCGCTTAACAATTTTATTTATCTTTTGTATTTTTTGTATGTTTACAAAGAACACAAAAGATAAATTAAATTATTCATTAAAAAATATTTTTTTTAAACAAGCTTTTTTCGTATTCCTCTCATCAAACCCTTTCATTTGATATCCATATCATAGCAGTGCTCAAAAAATAACTAGTCCGCCATCTTGGGCCGTTTGCAATATTGAATTACGAATGACGTCACTTAGCTAACCATGCATTGTCATCAAAACTAAACGTGTTTGCAAAATTTCATCTTAATCGGTGGAGGATAACTGCTTTTAAAATTCAGTTGCAAGAATTGACCCGAACATACTTACATACATACATTGCAAGATAAATAAAAGCTTGTAAAATACCAATTTTTTTTTCGTATCTATTAATAAAATTTCATTTAATACCAAAATTTATCGAATAGTTAAAATATCTGTCAATAAAAAAGGAACGTGCTTATCACTTACAAATAATTTATTCTTGAATCGAAATATTTAATTTTTTGTCTGTTAAACCGAGATTCAACAACCAAGTCTTTATTGGTACAAAGAACCAAGTGCCAACAATTCTCAATTTACTAAGCCTCCAGGCAATCGCCACAAATAGATATTATTTTGTCTATCTTAATGAAATCACAGATTACAGACCTCACAGGTTCCATTAAAAGACCACTGAACCAAAATAGGCAAGAATTTAACGCCACGCTTAATTTCAATCAAACAAGATTGGAATCTGAAACTAATTAACGAAGAATTCCGTCGTTTCGTTTCTAAAGAAGTGAAATAAATTAGGGGTTTCATTATTGCTTTGTTCTTTCTTAATTATTTATTGTACACCAAAAACAACATTACATACAGTGTGATAATAAAGTACATGTACAAAGGCGAGCTTAACTCAATGTTGAGTTCTCTTACAGCAAACCCTAGGGTGACAGAGAAAGATGACATTATAGGGGGCAGGATCCAGTGTACAATTTTAAATTAACTTAAGACGAAATAATTAAAATATACTTACATAAATAGATATTTTTATATACATAATAATATTATGTCGTTGCGCAAGGAAATGATCCTTAATATTCCTCTTGAAGACCTCCAGAGAAGGACAGGCTGTCGCGTAGGGAATGTGGGAGAGAGTTCCAGAGACGCACTGCAGTAGCAGAGAAGGAGCCATCATAGCGGCTGGAAGTGTGTCGTGGAGGGCGAAGGAGAAGAGAAGTGCCAGTGCGACAGGGTTTACCCCTCGGGACAAGGTATTCAAAGCGTTCACGAAGGTATTGAGGAGAATTTGGATTGTGCAGGATATTTGGATTGTGCAGGATACTTTCACGTTTTCTTCTTTTGTTTTTCTGTTCCGTAGTAACAATAGCCTTGATTTCTTCATTGGCCTGCATACCAATGTTTGTGGGGCTAAAAGAAAGCTGAAAGTGTTTAAAATAATTGTGTTAGCATTATTTTTATTTTGTTACATATTCTAAAACAGGCTAGTAACCAAAACAAACCTATATACAAAAGGGGCAACAAAAAGGACTCATTGCTCATTTTTTATTTGATATTAGAAAAAAAAGCTTTATTTTGACTAGCTCTTTGATCTTTGCGAAATCTTACATTACTGTTTCTCTGAAATGGTGAAGGAAAATATTGTGAAAACCAACATCTTACATGTGCCTATCTAATGGATCTTTGTTTTGAACTAGCTATGCCCGCGGCTTCTCTCCTCTACCTACTCTCGACCTTCTTACTTACCTACCTTCACTACATACCTACCTTATTTACCTACCCTAATTACTTACCTACCTACCCTATTTATCTACCTTACTTACCTACCTACCCTATTTATCTACCTTACTTACCTACCAAACAGACAGACAAAGAGACAAACTGACAAAGGGACAAACGGACATAGGTACAAACGGATAAACAGACACACAGATAAGCAGAAAGGAGGCCCCTGCAGTGGTTAAAATAGATATTATATAACTCTACTGAGACTATGTTACTTGTGATCCAAAGCACATCTGTTGATCATGAGGAAATGCATTTGCTCGAACTTACATAGGACAGACACACAAAGCTGTCGCAAAACGTGAGTACCTATGTTAAGATACACCTCACCTCGATACAGGCATGAATGTTATGTTATTATTACAAAGCGTGGATTGTACATGATTAGTATTTGTTAGCTCGTGGATGAAGAGTGGACTGTATAAAAAGTCGGTTGGTTTTAAAGCCGTTATATTACAAAGATAAACTGTCCCGGACAAACAAATTATATTTTAGGAAGCGAGGGGTGTTGACTGTCGCGGTGGAGTCCGTGGTAGCGAGTGTCCGCCGAGCTTCGCCGCGTCGCCGCCGCGCTGCGCACACGCACCGATGCCGTGTGAGTCACGCAGATGTGTGTGTAGCGTAGACGGCGCGCTCCGGCCGCCCTAAGTGTTGGGTAGAATTCCCAACAGTATTCCTAGTCATCGCTCGAACTAGGCTAATTGTCTTTATATTATATTGTAGTGTTGTGCTAGATTCTCGACGGCAGTCGAGGGAGTATAGGTGTACATATACACGATTGCTCGCTTCACGCACATAGGTCCTACTCGTTGTAAATATTTTAGAGCATGAAAGTACTCATGAATATAAATTACTTTTACTATTAAAACAGCTCAGTAACATAAACAATTGCCTCTTTAGTACATTAAAGTTTATATAACTCGACAGTGAATATCTGTTTTTCTCGAAATAGTCCAGGTTTTTTGTAAAAATAGGTATGCCTACTTTTACAAAAGAAACCGAAAGTTGATTATATTCAGGCGTATTTTCATCTACAGAAAGTCTGTAAATGAATTCTAAGCCACCCTATTTGCTAATCGTTTAGACTTCGAAATGCCAAAATTTATCATTCTTCATACTTAAGAAGTTATCAAATTCTTAATAAATTATTATTTACACATGTTGACTCCTTAAGTGTCAAAGGTTGAGAGGCAGATATCCTTTTAAGCTACAGGACCGATTAATATATCCACATTTCTGATATTTATTTATTTCTTTTTAAAAATATATAGCATTATAAGTTTTTAAACTGTCATGGTCACTAACACTAATATTAACATTATAAGCGGGCTATTTACCATGTTAAAACATGGTAAATATCCCGCTTATAATGTTAATATATATAGCATTGTACAACTATTGCAATTATTATACTCATTATCATCAATTATTGTATTTATTTTAACTTGTTGACCATGATGAGCAAAAAGCCGCTGAATCAAGGCGAAGGTAGCGATACTCAATAGTTTATTTACTTTATTTAATAAATGTAACGTTGGGGTGTAGTTCTCAAAGTATGGAGAGTTGATTTTATACTATTGGTAAAAAAATACGAGCGTTCTATGAAACGTTTAGGATCTTATCTTAAAAAAGGATAAGAGTAATTGCGGTGCGACTTCATTCGCTTATCCGTCACAGATACTTATTTAATCAAAATACTGAATACTATAATTGTTAGGATTTACTTACGACCATACAAAGTGCTATTCTATAGTTTTAATTTCTACTTAAACCGGCTTTCCAAAAGTTAAAAATTATGGCAATGAACACGTGTAATTTTGGGAGCGCGTGTCAATCACATACATCTTGGTCTTTTTAAAATTCATTGTCATTTTTAACTATTACAATCATGCAAATGCAACAGAAACCGTTTAACTAAACTCCTACAAAATACGACGCACGTTACATACAACCTTTTTGTTACAGCAACAAAAGAGAGAACCCGAAACATATGGCTGTAACAATACCGCTCAAAAAGCACTTAATACTACACATTCAATGCTTTTCTTCCATTCTACCCTTTCCTTTCCGTTCCCGAAATATACATGTTATGTGCAACCCTTTGCTAAAAAAACTAAGTGTGTAAAATTTGCCTTGCCGAATGTCAAAAGTTATGATTGTGACATTATATTAAACAACGAGAAGCTAGAATTCGTCGACAAAACGGTTTTCCTGGGTATCACGCTAGACTCAAGGTTACAATGGGGTCCTCATTTAATATCACTTGCGGGGCGGTTAAGTTCGGCGGCTTATGCTGTTAGAAAAATTCGTCAATTTACTGATGTAGATACCGCGAGGCTGGTCTATTTTAGTTACTTTCATAGTATAATGTCTTACGGCATATTACTATGGGGAAGGGCTGCAGACATTCAGTCAATTTTTGTTCTACAAAAACGAGCCATCAGAGCGATATACAATCTTCGCCGGCGCGATTCTCTAAGGGAACTGTTTAAGGACATTAACATCATGACGGTACCGTGTCAATATATTTACGAAAACATTATGTACGTTAGAAAGAATTTACATCTTTTTAGTAAAAACAGCGATAGACATAATTATGTTACTAGAAATAGGGACCAATTAATTCAACCAGGTTTCAGGCTGGCTAAAGTAGCGTCATCTTTTATGGGGTACTGTATAAAATTTTACAATAAAATACCGCCACACATTCTAGAATTGAATGAGACGAAATTTAAAACTTAAATAAAACGCACAGTATGCAGGCAGGAATATTATAGGTTGGGGGATTACATCGCTGATAAAAATGCTTGACCCAACGCTATTCCAGCTCCACAGCCACTAGGGCACAAAAACAAGTTATAAGCAGAAAAGTTATGAAGTATTGTTGGACCTGCTGAAGACTGTACGAATAATTATAATCTATATTTGTGTTGTATAAACTCAATTTATTTTTTTGATTATATAACTGCACAGCACATATTTGAGTACTATGTACCAACTGTAAATCTACCATTTACTGTAACTATGTGTCGTTCGTTGACTTCAGTGTGCCCTGGCAGTGTGTCATGCTCTCTCTAATGTCTCTCTGATGGTGGCACATGTGTTGGATCATTCGGATCCCTTCATGATGGTTGAGCTGAGTGGTGCCGATCCATGTGTCATGTTCGTGAACGGGCGCCGTCAGTTGGGATTGGTCATATCTTAGCTGCCTCCGCCTGTTTTTAATTACCTATTTATTGTATTTTTAATTGTTTGTTTTACTCTATGTCTCAGCAAGGTATTTGAGAAGATAATGCTTAATCAAATGCTCATTCATTTTAATACGAATAACATCTTGCATGATAAACAGTATGGTTTCACCAAAGGACGTTGTACAACTGACGCTGGTGTCACCCTATTAAAACACATCTTTAATGCGTGGGAAGAGTCGCAGGATGCCATAGGTATCTTCTGCGACCTGTCGAAGGCGTTTGATTGCGTTAATCATGAAACATTACTTCTGAAACTTGAGCATTACGGGCTAGGTCAATCAGCGTTAAGTTTGGTTGAATCTTATTTAAGTGATAGACAGCAATTAGTTCAAATAAACGGTGTGAATTCGTCGAGGTTAAACGTGAAAATGGGGGTACCCCAGGGCTCAATATTAGGTCCTTTCTTATTTTTAATATACATAAACGATTTACCCCGTTTATTGGAAAACAAACTAAACATGGTGTTATTTGCTGATGACACATCTTTAATTTTTAAAATAAATAGACGTACTTGTCAGGTTGACGACGTAAATAACGCGCTACGGCAGGTTCAGGATTGGTTCACTGCAAATAATTTAGTTTTAAATGGTAAAAAAACCAAGTGCGTAAAATTTTCCTTGCCGAATGTAAAAAGTACTGATTGTGACATTATCTTAAACAACGAGAAGCTAGAATTCGTCGATAAAACGGTTTTCCTGGGGATCACGCTAGACTCAACGTTACAATGGGGTCCTCATTTTATATCACTTGCAGGGCGGCTAAGTTCGGCAGCTTATGCTGTTAGAAAGATTCGTCAATTTAGTGATGTAGATACCGCGAGGCTGGTCTATTTTAGTTACTTTCATAGTATAATGTCTTACGGTATTTTACTATGGGGAAGGGCTACAGACATTGAGTCAATTTTTATTCTGCAAAAACGACCCATCAGAGCGATATACAATCTTCGCCGGCGCGATTCTCTAAGGGAACTGTTTAAGGGCATTAACATCATGACGGTTCCTTGTCAATATATTTATGAAAATATCATGTACGTGAGAAAAAATTTACATCTTTTTAGTAAAAACGGAGATAGACATAATTACATTACTAGAAATAGGGACCAATTAGTTCAACCAGGTTTCAGACTGGCTAAAGTAGCCTCTTCTTTCATGGGGTACTGTACAAAATGTTACAATAAAATTCCTCCTGATTCCAGAACTGAATGAGACGAAATTTAAAACTTGTATAAAACGCACACTATGCAGGCAGGCATATTATAAGTTGGGGGATTACATCACTGATAAAAATGCTTGGCTCAATGCTAGTCTTGCTCCACAACCACTAGGGCGCAAAAACAAGTGATATGCAGAACATTATTGTTTTGTAGAATTGTTGGACCTGCTGAAGACTTTGAATATATTTGTATTATATAGACTCAATTTCTTTTAGTATAGTATAACTGCGCAGCACGTGTGTGAGTACTATGTACCCAACTGTAAATCTACCATTTGCTGTACCTTGGTGTCGTTCGTTGACTTGTGTTTGCCCTGGCAGTTGAGTGTGTCATGCTCTCTCAAATGTCTCTCTGATGGTGGCGTGTGTGTTGGATCATTCGGTTCCCTTCATGATGGTTGAGCTGGGTGGTGCCGATTCATGCGTCATGTTCGTGAACGGGCGCCGTCAGTTGGGATTGGTCTTAACTTAACTGCTTCGGATGCTAGTGTTTTTCTAGTGCTTATAATGTAACTGCACAGTACATGTGTGAGTACTTTTAATACTTTGTACCTGTACGTAGTATAGTATGTAGTGATTCTGGGTGCATTGTCCTCACACATATAAATTTATTAATGTATGTACTTATGTACCTAAATATTTAAAAAAATACATTTTTTTTTTTTAAAAGAGTAAGTATGGAGTTTCTTGTGCGTTCTTCTCCATAACAAGCTACTTTCCGAATGCACGGTAGAATCAATTTTTATTCCTTGTAAATTTTAATGTAACTAACGTTCAAAAGTGCCGCTTTGTGGCCTAGTTGAAATAAAATATCTTTGTCTTTGTCTAGACGCTTTTAAGTGCGTTTTTTTTACATCGTTCTCACATATATGTATTTTTCCTACAAGATTATTGTAACCAAATACTTGTAAAACACTTTTTTTTTTAAATTTAAGTGTGGAGTTTCTTGTCCGTTCTTCTCCATAACAAGCTACATTTCCGAATGGACGGTAGAATCAATTATTATTACATTAAATTTTTATTTTTGACGTTCGAAAGTGCCGCTTAATGGCCTAATTGAATAAAGAAATTTTGATTTTGATTTTGATTTTGACCTTCGCCTTTTCAAAGGTTTGCTTAGTTATACAGAATAGTACAGAAGATTAGTTCAATACAAAGATCAAAAAAGCACAGAGTACCAAGACGTCTTGGCGGCCACTGCTAGAGCACAAAAACCAAGCAAGACAGTCAACGTTTTTAGGGTTCCTTACCCAAAGGGTAAAAACGGGAGCCTATTACAAAGACTCCGCGGTCCGTCTGTCTCTGTCTCTGACTGTCACCAGGCTATATCTCATGAACTGTGATGGATAGGCAGTTGAAATTTTCACAGATGATGTATTTCTGTTGCCGCTATAACAACAAATACAAAAAACAGAATAAAATAAATATTTAAGTGGCTCCCATACAACCAACGTGTTTTTTTTGCCGTTTTTTGCGATAATGTTACGGAACCCTTCGTGCGTGAGTCCGACTCGCACTTTTGCATCGTTTCGCTGGCACGGCTATAATAAAGATTTTTGTGCCCAAAACTTCGCCACATACACGACATTTTCTGTGGCAGCGCCGAGGTCACTTTAGCTACATGTGTTAGAGAACAGAGGTTAGTTTAGAAGAAGCATTGTATGCGACCCGAATTCCCATCCACACTGTGCTGCCGTTACCTGAAGGTAACCTCCACTTTGCCATGACTATGGCATTCGATACTTTATGCTCGACAGACGTTCTGTGTGCACGAATATTATTAGTAATAGTGTATCTAGCCGCTGCCTGCTCTGTGATGCCTTGTTCTATGGAAAAGAGGTATACGCTCTGTGCGTGTATTTTCTGTTATTGTATGGAGTCGTCCTTCTGTACCTCTTCTACTGTGCCATTAACATTGGACTCACGTATCCTCAACAATGGGTTTGTTACAAATCGCGGCTTGTGTTCCGTATGTGTGATTAATTGACTTGTGATCTCTTTTTTGTTTGGATTTGTGAAGTTTGGTGAGTACAACGTGCCTGAGAGATAAATATATAAGGATTCAAAATTCTGAAAAGCGAATGATGGTCATCAAAGTTTACGGAATTAGGAACTGCCACAAAGATGTCTAGTACACGTCTTTCTGCTGAACTAATACGATGATGACAGAGACATAAGTCCACATTTAAGTATCCCCCAAACCTCGCAACATTGAATGGTCCTGTGCTTCTCGCACCACACTCTTTAGGTCATAAGTCTATAAAGTTGAGTCGAATTCTTTATTTCAATTAGGCCATTAACCAGCGCATTTGAAAGTCAAAAATTTAAATTTACCATTAATAATAATTGATTCTGCCATCAATTCGGAAAGGTTGCTTCTAATGGAGAAGAAACGGCAAGAAACTCTACCCACTAAAGAAGGCTCCTACTTCAGGTACACGATCGTAACTTCGAACTTTTTGGTTTCATCGGCCTGCCGATTAGGGATTCTTAGAGTTCTATTGGCAACCTTGGTTCTCCGGTGAATTCTTCTCATTCATATTCTAACACTTCGGTCCTCATTAAGATTTGATTACGACATCAGTTTTTCTAAAGCATTAGTTAGTGCATTTCCTTTGATAGTACCTACTTACTATAACTTATACAGTAAAGAGGTACTACCCTGTATTATATTATATATAACAGCAAATGCGATATGTTAGCGGCACAGCCGTCATCAGTAGATTTTTCTGGTAGATGGTTCATGGCGTAGGTTTCAAACAAAGTTTACTCTTCTCACAAACAATTTTATTTTACAGTAGTTATAATTACAATTACACACTTACAAAGATATACTGAGCGGAGTGAACCAATGGTCCCGTTGGGAGGGCCCGAACTATTCAATGGCTTCCAAAAGAGTGACCCTTAACTTTTATCCGAGCTCAAAATGTAACTGTCGCCGTCGGCCCCCGCAACTATTCCGCTCACGTGACTCGTGACGTCACCGCGTAAATCCAGCCCGGTACAATGAAATCAGTTGGCTATCTTATTATTGCTAAATTGTTGTACTCGCCGACATATAATATTTTATATTATTTTTATCACAAAAATCTGGTTCGTTTCTTGGCTACAATCCGGTTATAATCCCAAAAATCATAATATCAGTGTTGTGTAATACGCAGCTGTTGTACAAGCATAACGATCGCTACCTTAATTTAAAACCTAGGCAACATAAAAGAATACGATTATGTCTGTGATTGCATAATAACAACTGATGTTAGGTCTGGTTGGATTTTTTTTGTGTAGAAATGTTGCCATTGGAAAGAATTTACAGAGAAAGGCCTGTAGTTTTTTTAATACTAATAGTTTGGAAAACTAAAGTCTTGAGATATGCCCAAACATTCAAAAAATAATCCCATTGAAATGGTTAAGGGGCTGTATTTGAACAGTTGACAATCGACATCTGAGGTTCTAAACCACGCCCACTGTCATTGACAGCTTAGGGGAAAACTTAAATTGGAGCGAAAAGTATTTGAAAATTAAATACACAAGGCCGACCACAGAGGCCCATATCATAAACGGACTCTTCCGATGGTTTTTTAGAAAAATATAACCGCGCAAGTTCTTATTTCAAACTGGCTAGCATCTGACATCAGATCGTTCACTGTTATTTTGCCTATGAATGCAACCTTATTGCTACGAAAATAAAGATCACTAAAATAGGTAATCTGGCTAGTATCATACGAGTCTTTGCCGTGCAAATTGAATAAATATTATAATTATGTCTGCTTCTATGCGACTGCCACATATAAGAACACAGTACGTTACATTTTTTTATATTGGTTTAATAGCTAGATAATTTTATTTATATTATTTTAATGAGTTTTACTATACTGAAATGAACTGTGCAATATTAAACTGAAAACTTTAAATTTGAATTGAGATTTGGTGCTTTCAGTAATCAATTTTATCATTATTTACAATAGGAAAGTCACATCAAATTGTAAAGACATCTTAAATTAGCAAATATCCAAAACTTACTAGGTTTGGAATTGTCTTTTTTAGGCATGTTTAAAATATGCAATAGAATGTATGACGCTATTAGTATTATTTGTACAATTAGTAGGTTCATATTCCTTGTTTAGTTATCTCTTGAAATCTTAATATATCATTTAGTTACTAATACAAGATGACTTTCCGCTATCCTGGAATATAATAATTACAAAGCACTTACTGGGTTTTGATATACATCAGCCCTCTGTGGTGAGGTCACGTGGTGCCGCTTTTCTGTATATTAGAGTTAAAAAACAAATAGACAGGGCGTAAAAAACACGGTTATGTAAACTTTATCTATCTATATAGAAAAAAAAACCGGCCAAGTGCGAGTTGCACTCGCGCACAAAGGTTCCGTACCATTATCGCAAAAAACGGAAAAGAACGCGTATGTTGTATGGGAGCCCCACTTAAATATTGATTTTGTTCTTTTTTTAGTATTTGTTGCAACAGAAATACACCATCTGTAAAAAAATTAATTGCCTTGCTATCACGGTTCATGAGATACAGCCTCGTGACAGACGGACAGACAGTTAGGGAGATAGAAGGAATCCTAAAAATGCTGTATGTGATTGTAAGCGTCTCACTAGTGAACGGCTGAAACTATTTGTTGCTATTGTTTGTTATATATCAATCAATCAATCATTTATTTGCTTTAAGTATTGGTACAGTGTAGGTGTTTAAAGATAATATAGAAAAAAAGAAAATGTTTATATGCGCCAGGCACAACGCATGCCATAAAAAAACCGGCTAAGTGCGAGTCGGACTCGCGCACGAAGGGTTCCGTACTTGTTAAATTGTGGTTTACGATTTATGACGTATTTAAAAAAAACTACTTACTTGATCTCGTTCAAACCAATTTTCGGTGGAAGTTTACATGGTAATGTACATCATATATTTTTTTTAGTTTTATCATTCTCTTATTTTAGAAGTTTCAGGGTTTTACACATGTTACCACTTTGGAAGTGTATCTCACGCAAACTATTCAGTTTAGAAAAAAATATATTAGAAACCGCAATATCATTTTTGAAGACCTATCCATAGATACCCCACACGTGCAAGTAGGATGAAAAAAGAAATTGAGTTTCAGTTTTTTTCTATTTTTGTTTGAAAATCTTAATGCGGTTCACAGAATACACCTACTTACCAAGTTTCAACAGCATAGTTCTTATAGTTTCGGAAAAAAGTGGCTGTGACATACGGACGGACAGACAGACAGACAGACATGACGAATCCATAAGGGTTCCGTTTTTTGCCTTTTGGCTAGGGAACCCTAAAAAGGAAAACATAAATACTAAAAACAGTGTATGCCTCACAACCACGTATATGTTACTGTGAAAGCCAAACTGTTGTTTCAGTTTAAAAAAAAACTATGATGAAACTTATTATTTATCGGTAAAACAGATTTACTAAGTCTTACCGGTAAAAGTCTGAAAACATCATCATCATCCTACCTGTCCTTGTCCCATGTTACTTGGGGTCGGCGCAACATGTTTTCTTCTTCCATATTGTTCTGTCCCGCACCACGCTATAATTGACTCCTTTTTCTTTAATATCACTCCTCACACAGTCCATCTATCTTTTTTTGGCCATCCCCTCCCTCTTCATCCATCCCCAATTAAATTCATAAGAGTACACCACCGTCTAGAACCAGCCCTCACGGTACGCGTCCAAAACATCTCGGCACCTATTTCTGGGCCAGCCTCAACGGTGCGTTCCATCTTCAAGATTGTGGAGGCTTGCCCAGCGCTCAATTTGCATGCTACTAACGTGAACCGTAATGGTATTGGCCCATTTGAGCCTTTTTACCCACGTCTATTATGCCCGTTTGGGAACAAAGCGTGTTCCGTATTCGGTCTGTTCTTTTTACATCCAGAATGCTGCGTAAATCTCTGGCAATCCCCAAGTGTAAGTCTTTTTATTTACTCTCCAGGGCGATCGGCGGATTTTTTGTTAATAAATAAGAATTGTCAGTGCCGATTTGGCAAAATGATAAGATCAATTAATAATTAGCTTAACAATATTAATAGACTAACAAACTATTATTGTAGCTCGTTATTGCAATTGGGATAGTTAATTACGAGAAATACAGGACTGATCAATGTGGTGATTCTTGGTGAGCTTTATGTCCACATGTGGACGATTTTTGGTTGAAACGACGAAAAATGCCAAATTCGTGAGAAATAGATTATTATTTCTCACGAATTTGAAATTTTTTGGTCAGTTCTAGGTGCCGTATGTTAGAAAGAAACAAAGATTGAAACAAATGGATACGAAGAATTTTATTAGTTCTGTCATTTCGAGACACTGCCAGCGTGGTTGGTACGACCATTCCATGTTCTGTGTTTTTTGCTTCTATTGTTTTCACATGAACGAAGAAGGTTAAAATAGTATTCGACCTCACCTATATTTTAAATATTGTTTAATTCAAATTGAGATAACATTTGTTGTATTTTCAAAGAGGTTCAGATACTTTTTAGTTATGGACTTAGTAAGTAAACTAAACGACGTGAGTCGTTTATAATACAACAAAAATATAGATGCCAGTGACAGCGGTAGTGCCAAAAAATAAAAATAATACAGACTTTGACAATATTACTTGTGATTTCGTTAGTTCCAATTAAAGCCACCAGGCTACATGATCTGGCTGCATTATACCTGATATTTTTTTGACAGATTGAATTGACGAGAAATAAATTGAATATTATTTTTGCTTTTTGCGGAAAAAAGCGACATACGTCCACCTAGCAACGCCGCGAAGCGGTCACTGTCGAATTGCACTGGATGGAAAGAGAAGCACGATGGAATTTGTATAGACTTTTTTACAAAACATAATAATATGAATTACTTAAAAATAATGAATGAAACTTCAATATATAAGACAATGAAGTTTTGCGTCCTTTTATGATACGTTATTGTTGTTAATTGTACAAATGTACGCTGGTCAGTATTACCGGAAAAATCTTTTGAAGATCACGGTAAGAGGTTACTTTGCCATTCAATTGTATCGAGGTTTTTGTGCGTAAACGTGTTTCGGCCACAACAAAGTTTTCGGAAATATAATCAAGATTAACATATCTTTTTTCCGCTGCCACATCTTCAATAGATTTGGCTAAAAAATGTTTAAAAGAAAGCCTATTTTGAGTATTCAGCCCCTTAATGAAAACTACACAATTAAAAATGACGAACTTGCTCTCCATGGCAAATTAAAACTTGTGATAGCTTGAGATGGCTATGGAGCACATTAATGAATGTGGAAAATATAAATCCGTGTTATGGTAAACATGCTATTATATAACTGCTAAAATGTATATCAGAAGATTTCGTGTCAGTATAATCTTGAAGTTCAAAACCCATGCAACCTCAAGCGTTGCAGAACCAACCTACATAATAATAATGTGGATAAACGCAACTTTCCGTTAAGCAACTATTGTAAAATTGCTCAAACCAGTATTACCAAGTCAACAGAATAACAGAAAGCATAACTGTACAGTGCTTTTTAACTGACGAAAAAAATGGCGGAGGTTCAGAATTCGACATGTTTTTTATTATTTTTATATATAACTTTTTGTAGAGTGGTCCGATTTAAAGAAAATATTTTTTAATTTGAAAGAGTTTACCTAAAAGAATTGCCAGAAGAATTGCGAAACTAAGTGGCAGTAGGAAGAATGCCAGTTATCTCGCAGTACGGAATGCTGATGGGGCCGAAAAGTTCTAGAATGGCGACCGCGAACCGGAAGACAAAGGGTTAGAAGGCGTCCTACTAAGTGGACGGATGACCTGGTTAAGGTTGCGGGAATGAGCTGATTGCAAGACACACGGGATCAGTCAGTGTGGTGAGGCCTGGGAGAGGCCTATGTCCAGCAGTGGACGTCTCCGGCTGGAATTATGATGATGATGATGTTGATGACCTCAAAGTTGGCCCCATATCAATTTGAAATAAAATCCACCCCTAAAGGTAGAAAAAAAGGATTTATCAATAATTTTCCCACTGAATTTTTTATAGAGCGATTCTTTAGAAAATAAGTAAACTTAAAGGCAAAAAAACAAACCTTATTAACAAAGAATTTAACCGAAGAAATACAAACTGAAAAGCAAAAAAATATAATTAAACAATCAACGAAGATCAACCTAGCTACAATTACTCAACGCTTTAGGTAATTAATTTGTGTGTTTGTTTGTTTGCTAGCCTAAAGGTATTTTTTTTTTTGCTTTTATGTTCCTTATTTCGTCGGTTCAATATTTTGTTTAAAATAAAGCATGTCCAATCGTATGAAAATCTCTTGTTTCAGTACTCAATTCACATTTATAATGGCGTAAAATAAAAACATATTTTGAGCCAGATTTAAAAATAAGCAGACTTGTTTAATAAAATAAAATAACTTTTATATTAAAACAGGCACGAGCGTATGAAATTCAGATTGTTTTTATATTCTGGCAGGCATTGTTCGTTATTCAGTTTGGTATTGGTTTATTATAAACCAAAAGCACACCAGAAACTTACTGTTTACTTTTTTTGGTATTGTATTTATTCTTTGTTTTCGAAGCTTGTGTAATATTTCTCCACATTTGGCAAGATCATGTAACATCATCATCTATAAGCCTTCATTTGATTATTCAACCACTTGATATCCACATCTTCTTCTATTCTTGTAAACAGCCGACAGCTAATGTTTTAGATTCATCATTTTTTTGCCATTATCCTTGATCCAGATGATTATTTTTGTGTGAGAATTTGAGAAAGTGTGGGTAGAGCAGATTTCCCCCCGCAAAAACTGACAGACTGTTTTATATCGGGCAAAAACGCTATGGCTACTCCACTCCGGTCCGCCGGTGGTCCGTGTTGCTCTATGGATTTAGTTACATGAAATGACAATTTTTTTAACAAATTTCTTTCGTAACTTAGCATCTTTTAACCCTGGTGGGAAAAGATACGTGTGCGTTATAAGTTTGACGTGTGTACCTTTGTATGATAGATTGTCGATCGAAGCGTGTCTACTATTAGATAAATTATTTAGTTTTAAAATCATGAAACAAAAATTTGTCGAGGGATCTTCTAATTTTAAAATTTACCTTCATTTATTGAATTATTCACGGTTTTTGCAAACCGGTTTTACATTGTCAGTGGAGTGGGTTTACTTACCTCATTACCTATTTCGTTTGAATTTTTCGTAGTAAACCATATGTTTAATACTTATTGACTCTGCATTCACTCCAATCATTGTAGCATTACATTTTATTGTTGAGGCTTTCTTTTCATTTTCGTCTGAGGATGTGACCACCTCTGGTGTCAAAGTTAATTAATTAGCCTCTGGGAACCAAGCAGGCCTCTGACATGGCTATTTCAGACTTACATAAACTATATAAGTCCAGGTTTTTTCACGAAGTTTTCCTTCACCGTTGCCTGTGATGTCCAAGATAAACGTATATGAACCGAAAGTATATATGAATTTGAAAAGTTTCATTGGTACTTGCCCAGATTTGAACCTACGACCTCAAGCTCGAGAGGCGAGGTCTTAGTCACTGGGCCACCACGACATTATTTAAGCTAAAACAAGCCAAATACAATTAATCCCACTCTACTTAGTACCTAATAATAGATACCTATTATTAATTACCATAGAGTGACTATTAATGTTAATTATTCCAAAAAAATCTAGTAGCAGATCATGAACCTAATTAAATAATAATTATGTTAAATTTTTGTTTAGCCTAGACCAAAATTAGGTGCGCCACCACAATTTTATTGCGAAATGTTTATTTGTAAATGATAAAAGTTTTAGCTGGTTAAATTTGAGTAGCTGCACGGGTCGATCTTTCAAACTTAAACAACACTTGCCGAGGTTAATAATACTTTAAAGATAGCTTGTTCTCTGCGACATATGTCAAACTGACGTATACGTTATTGTTAAATTGTCAAGTGCTATTGTTACTATATTGATATTGACAGCTGTCGCAGAGACCAAGAAATCTTTTATGAAGTATAGTGGATGGGTGATGCATCCTTTTATTGCATGCCAAGTGTCTGCCGAGCCCTGGATAGCATGTTAAGCTGTTAGTCATTTGAAGATCTTTGACGGTCGTAACAGATTAATATCAGACACTAGCACTGATTCTGACAGTACCGCGGTACTGTGTTTTTTTTTTTTTATCTATTATAGGCTCGCGCTTGACCACTATCTCACCTGATAGTAAGCGATGATGTGGTCGATGGTGGAGCACGCTTGCCTAGAAGTAACCTATTCACTCTTGACTTAAAGACCCCTAGATTGTAGCTATCGGGAAACACAGACTCCGTGTTACCCAGTTACTGAGTTGTGACGGTGTGATGTAGTACGTATGCAACCTCTATTTCAATGTGTGTAACCAATATATAAGTCATAGTATCAACATAATAAAGGCAGTCTTACACCACATTTTGGGATGTTTTATTATATCTGACACCCGACCATACATGGCGACCCTGCCACTAAACAGGGCTTGAATCATGTACGCGATTAGTATCGGTTTTGCTCAGTGTGGCAACTGTTTAAGTGAAAAATATATTAAAAGTGACTTTGAAAAATGTGCAACTCAAAAGTAACTAATGAGGAGGTTTTTTCTCAATCAAAATAGCGCCGCTAAAAACACAGCGACGGTAGAGGAATTTAAATTTCATTTATCGGCCATAAGTATCGTGTTAACAATAATTTGCACGATATTATTCATCGGTGCACTATACTCCATCTTTAAAATTTACAAAAGATGTCATGAGTCCTGGGCGCGAGAGCAGATAACGAGACACATCTTAAGGCGTTCTGTGGATCGATCCAGAAGGTGTCGCGACGGTGCTTGTAACGTGTCTGCAGGCGAGGAACGTCGGGTCCACGCTTCCAACAAGAATCCCTGACAACACAGAGGCGTGTAACAAATCATACAATTCGGCTAGTGTTCTTGTGAGTTCCGTGTTCTAATGAATGTGAAAGTGTGGTAATTCTAACATGGGCAGTGTATGCGTGCAACAGTGGAATCATAGTCGCGATATGAACTTGCATTTGGTATATGAACTATAAAATTATGGACAGTTATGTATGACGAATTGTTACAGATATACAATGACCTTGGTAAGATAAGAATATATTTAATAAAAATAGGACCAAGTAGACGAAAGGGTGAAATTGTTTTGAAAAAACTAAAAGAGGCCGATAAATTGCTGAGTAATTTCAATGAGAGCTTAGACCATTTAAGGCTACTTAAAACCGGATTAAAAGACGAGGAATTATGTAAATTTAATAAATTAAACAAAGATTTTGTTAACCTGTATGACAATATTTTAGATTTGTGTAATAATTCATCGACTGAAGAGTCAATTATTGAACAAAATATGGCGAAATTTGATTTAAAAATCGCCTTGAGCTTATTACCAGTTCTAAATGACGACGGCACAAATACGAAACAGCTCATTGATGGCGTAGAATACTATGAAACGGAACTTGACGTAGACGGACAAATTAAATTGATAAATTTTGTTTTAAAAAGTCGACTTTCGCAGTCTGCTAAACTTAAACTTAATGCAAAGTATGACAGTGTTAATGAGTTAGTAAAGGCTATGAAAACATGTCTGTTACCAAAAAAATCAGCAACAGCTCTACAACACAAATTGTACAATTTGAAACAAAATGATCTTACTATAGATGACTACGGTAAGAAAATAACTGATTTGTTTGTTGACTTGACGATTTCCCAATCTGAAGGCAATGAGTCTAGCTTCGATATATTGAAGCCTATTAACGAAAAATCAGCCATTAAAAGTTTTGCCGACGGATTAAGAAATCGTCGACTAAGCACAATAATAGCAGCACGACAGTTTACATCTTTAAGTGATGCCATACAAGCAGCCATCGATGAGGAAGTTTCAACACCGTCCACGTCAGGTGACATTTTATTTATGCGTCGTAATAACAATTACTACCAATATAGGAATTCCAGAGGCCAGGGGATGTCACGAGGACGAGGACAATCAACGCCACCGGCGGAACGGAGGGATGATCGAATATCGCAAACAGGTCGCGGTGGATGGAGATCTCGTGGCCGCGGCACATTTAACCGTGGAGCTAAAGGTAGGATTTTTTTTAACCAAGCTACTATTCACCAGGAACAGCAACAAAATACGCATATTTTGACAGATTCAAATCCGCGAGAAAATCAATCTGAAAATAACAATGATAATAATAATTCAGAAGAGTTTTTTCGTGAATAAAAGCGTTATGATGTCATGTAGTAGCATATATCATATTTCATTACACTCTAAACATAACAATCTTACATATACGTGGCTAATCGACACCGGTGCATCCATATCGGCCATAAAATATAAACACATTGCTGAGTTGAATGAACCCATCCAAAAAGGAAAACTTGTTGTAAATGGTATTGGTGGAAAAATTGAAGCGATCGGTTTTGTTTATCTTGAATTAAGAGCAGGTGAACAAATTCTAAGCCATAAATTCTACGTATTTGAATCCTTACCCTGTAAGGCAAGTGGCATTTTAGGCCAAGACTTTTTGAGCAAATATCATTCGATTATTAACTTCAAAAATTACTCCTTAGTTATGTATAATAACAATAAAGAAATTTGTGTGCCTATTACCAAACATAACGAGACGCTAACTATACCCGCTAGGTCCGAAAGCACGCATTACATTACGACCGATATAACAGAAGATTGTGTAGTTTGCGCAGAGCAGATAGGAAACGGAATATTTTTAGCAAGTACAATAGCAAGCCCCGCGGACGGAAAGCTACCAATAAGAATTTTGAACACAACAGAAAACGATTTTTATGTACATAGCATTAATCCTAAAATACATAAAGCAAGAGATTATAATATCTGTATATTTGACAAGCCAAAGAAACATGCAGAACGAGTCAAAAAACTGCTTCCCTTATTAAAATTAGATCATCTAAATAAGGAGGAAAAAATCAGCATTAGGAACATATGCGCAAAGTATAACGATATCTTTTATCTCGAAGGAGACCAACTCACTACGACAACTATATATAAACATTCAATAACAATACAACCCGGTACTAGACCAAGTTACAGCAAACCTTACAGGCTCCCACATTCACAAAAAGGGGAAATACAGAATCAAATTAACCGCATGCTCGAACAAGGTATAATAGAACCCTGTAATAGCGAATGGTCTAGTCCCGTTCTATTAGTACCAAAGAAATCAAATGGAGAGAAGAAATGGCGTCTAGTCATTGATTACCGAAAGTTAAATAACTGTGTTCAAAATGATAAATTCCCACTGCCAAATATTCATGAGATATTAGACTCGCTATCTGGTTGCATTTATTTTACGCACTTAGACTTAAGCCAAGGGTTTTATAACGTGGAACTTGAACCAGATAGTAGGAAATTTACAGCTTTTCATTCAGGTCAATATCAAATGACTAGAATGCCAATGGGTCTTAAGACAAGCCCGAACTCATTTGCCCGAATGATGACAATGGCAATGGCGGGCCTTAATTATGAAAAATGTTTATGTTATCAGGACGATTTATACAACGGTGATGTGTATGTTTTTGCTGCTCACATATCATCATTGCAGCCGAAAGACGTTCACTGCTGGACATAGGCTTCCCCCAGGCGTCGCCACATTGACCGATCCCGTGCGTCTCTCATCCAGCGAAGTAAAGAGTATGAAAAATCGACCAATCATATAGACGTAAATCCATATCGCGTCTATCATCTCGCATGCGGTTGGTCGATTTGTCATATTTTTGCCCTTTGCCTTGCTGAATTCATTACGCAATAAGGCTGCCGGTGAATTTCGTACCACCTAGAGAATTTTCGAAAATTTTCTTTTAAACAATCCATGTCCTGACAATAAAAAATACAACACAAAAATATACAGCCAAATCGGTGCCGAATGTATGGAAGCGTATTATTTCAGTAGCTGTTCTGAAGTTATGCGCATTCGGCAATTGATTTTTATTTATTAATAGCCATCAGATAATTTAAAAAGAATACTGAACACGATTCACTTCTGAAAGCAATGAAGCATCTTTGATTGGAATTCAAATAAAACGGATCCTTAACGACATGAATATTGCATGCAATGCGAACATATAATTTGTGTCTCTGTTACAGTCAAAGTACATAACCCGACAAAACCACTTTTGTCTACGAAAATCAGTTGAATGTAGTTTTGATTAATGACGTTGGTAAATGTCACTTATATCATATCCTATGCTATTAAATGAGTAATATTTTTATATACCTACATTTATATGTACCTATATAATTATATAAATCAAGTTCTCGAAAACGGCTCTAACGATTTCGATAAAATTTGCAATATTTGTCTATTCGGCGGCGAAATATCGATCTAGCTAGGTGATATGTGAAAATTCGTTTTTCCGTATTTTCACGCAAAAATAAATAACCCACGCAATGTGGTTCGTAATTTCAACGCCGCCGCTGCCCGTCTGAATAGCCTTATGATAAACGTGGTGGCCCACTACGCCCAAGGTTGCGGTTATGTATATGGATAGGTTTTTTTATGTTTTCATTTCGTTAGTTTTTTTGATTCTGTTATATTTTTGTAATTTTTTTAACTTTCTTTTTTTTAAATGTAATTTTTATTTTTGGAAAAAAATCTTTGTTTTCACCAGTTTTGACTTCTCCTTCTTTATTTGACGATACGACTCAATTTTCACCAGAATTTTGGTCTCGTTCAAGTCGTGGTAAGTAGCTGCTGTACAGGAAAGAAGTTGGTTACCATGTTTGGGATGGGTCACGGATACCACATTTTATCATTTTTTTTCCTGCAGCGACCAACCTGGGTCCGCGATCGTTTCAGAGATTTCCAGATTGGCCATTGGAGTTCGTGTCTAGGTGGCAAAAGCTCTGCTGGAGTGATGAAGTGTGGAATAGTATCAGTTCACATCTCTGGCCTGACACACCTTGCTCCGAGAAGATCACAAATATGAAAAAACGTTAACGTCCCCTTTAAGCGCATAAGAAGGAGTTGGTGTCTGTATAGGAGGAGGTTTTGACTAAGGATGCTGGTTAAAACTTTCTTCTAATATAAATATTGGGTGATAGTGATTGTAACTTTCTTTTTAGGGTTCTGTACCTCAAAAGGTAAAAAAAGGAACCCTTATAAGATCACTTTCTTGTCCGTCTGTCTGTCGGTCCGTGTGTCGCCACCGATTTTCTCAGGAACGAGTGGACCTAGCAAGTTGAAATTTATACCAGATACTGAGGTCTATAGTCCCTATTAGGTGTATAAAAAACCAAGATCCTGAGTCACCACCAAAAAGATATAAGCAAATTTAATTTTTCGCGAAAGCTTGTAAGTACTGTCTGGTGGCAGGAAAAAAGTAAGGTCTTACAGCACAAATAAAGGAAAAATTCCAAAAAATTTAAAAGTTGAAAATTAAGGTAAATTATGGTACTTTCAAGTTTTCGCGAAAGTCTAGATTTGCCTATATCTTTAAAATATAGCCACAAATAACCAATTTTATTATGGCGGTAAAATTCAAATTCTAAATCTTTATTCCGACCGAAAACTCTGTGCATTAAAAGTAAGTATTAGTAAACAACACGATACGGTGACATATGTAACTGACAGCAGTGAACTACGTATATATACGAACAGTCCACTTTGTCAGCAATCATTTTCAGAACCCTGTTAGGGCTGTCCATAACTCGGGCCACCATTGATATTGCGCGCTTGCGCATTATCGCGTAAAAACAAACGCGCCGCCGCAAACATCCCTGGCGCACTACAACGCCAAGGCAACCCCATCAGTTTTCTGAATGCGTTATTATACTGGACACGAAGGGCTCCATACGACGCGCGTGAATACTTATCCCACAGGCTGCAAGTGTAGAAGGTGGTACAGAATGCTCTAAAGAGCGTCACCTTTATTTCTGCAGTACAATGGGCAAACCTGCGAGCCATCATATTCGCACTCTCGGAAAGAGCCGTCCGTTCCCTTTCAATGTCAGCATTATCTTTTAAAGCTTATTATTGACACAGACACCGTCAATATGACAACCGAAATGTTGAGTGCTAAGCGCCTCAAACAGGGCATTCATATACAAATTGAAGAGGGCAGGCGAGGTCAATTTGTGGAAAATGTCGCTGGGTGCCATTTGTTTTTTTTTCTTGCTTAAATGTTATGTACTGCTATAGTGTGTAGTCTATCTCACTCCACACTCCAATTGATAAGGCTCCGACAGCACACCCGCCTACCGAACTCTGTTGATCTGGCTTCCATACCAATGCCTGAAGATACTTATAAGCTCGATAGGCAAGCTTATAGGTTCAAGTTTCCTCCATAATATATCTTAGGAAACCAGATCAAAAGCCCTAAACCGATCGAGGAAGCAAGCGAAAACAGGTGTTCCTCTTTTTGTGTAGTACCTGACGGCCTGCTTGAGACTCAGAACTGCACTCTCTGTAGAAAGTCCTAGCCGAAACCCGAACTGATTGTCGTGCAGCACAAGATATTCGTTTAGCTGTGTATCAAACAGACTATCATGCACCTTAGCGACTATGGTTGCTAGAAAAATAGGTCTATAGTTTCCCCTATCCGCAAGATCACCTGTTTTACTTTTAACAATGGAAATCACGATCGTCCTCATTAGGCAAGTATGAATGGCCAATACATCAATTGTACAGGAGTGCCAACCCTCGTTAAGCGAGCGTATTGCAAACGCTCGAGCTACTGAGCTCATCATGTCCAGGGGACTTACCTCTAGATGTAGACCTGATGACCACATATTTGGCACTGAAACGTGTGCCCACCTTGCCACAACGGGGCTCAGCATCCAGCATCTCACAAGAGCTCCATAGTGCAGTCATGTGGGACTCTGACCCACTAAATCTCCACGGTGTCCTCCAGTGCCGCTTATGGCAAGAACACGGGCGCGCGTTAGCACTCACCGCGAACCCGTCGCTGCTGTCCGTCACCGGACCCTCCTCTGGGGAGTACCCCCATCACCGGCGCACCAGAACACACTGTACGCCGTGACCACCCCAGGGACCAAACCAGCACAAGGGTGCCAGACGACTCCGTTTATGGCACCCTTGGTCCCCTTGTGACGGATCAAGGTCACTGGCCCCGCCACCCACCATTTTCGGCCGCAGGGGATAGGGAGAGCGGCCAACGCTATACCGACACCCCTCTTCCCCTGCGGGTCCACCGCGTCCGATTTCTAAAAAGTTTTGCAATATCCTTCACATCACTCACACCCTTCACACTAACAGGCCTGGCCTGGCCGAATGCTCATTTTATTAGCGCTCTTCCAAAAAACGCGAAAATCACGCTTTGAATGCTTAGAGGCAATTATATCCACCTTTATCTGTATATTTGTCTGTATAATGTAATGGTACGGAACCCTCGGCGCACGAGCTTGACTCGCACTTGGCCGTTTTTTTTTATTTTGAAAAACATATCGGTGTCCACTACCTGGACCGAGCCGTACGGGTTAAGCGTTTGCGTTGGGTGTGTTTAAGAAAATGGATGCGGATGTTATGTTAGTTTAAGCTGGTATTTGAAAAACCAGCTTTACGGCTCAAAAGCAATAAGTTCCATAGCAAACACTTTACAGAAGTAAAAAATCGTCGTCCAACGAACTGGAGGCTATGGTTGTCAATAAGGGCAGATTTACCTGTTCTTTATGCTGGTTAACCCTGCACCAATCAGTGTTGATAGCAACACAAAGTTATTATATTTATTGTTTAGTCTGTGACTATATTTTATGTGGCTGGCCCATGTACGAGACGTTTAATGTGAGTTACAGTAAAAAAAAAAAAAAAACAAATTGTATCGATTACCAGCCTACATCACATACAGTCCATTTAAAGCTTTTTACAATCGGTACCGTCCCGCAAACCTGTATCTTTATGGAAGCGCCCTAATATGATATCAGTAACAATTTCAGTGCAGCTATCGTAACAAGTATAACCCTGTCAGACCCAAACACAAACGAAACGATACATAATATAAACAAGTTTACTCAGAAACCAACAATTCATTTAACAAAACACGAAACCCAGCGCGTACGAAAACTTGCACTTGACTCAACAAAGCCGGGGCGGAGCCAAAACTTGGTGTTTTCATTAAATTTAATATTGTTCAGAAGCCATCTCTTCGAATACAGGTTGTTTTTATGTATAGAGCAGTAGGAACATGCTTTTTTGTTGAGTTTGACCTGGTTAAAGATTGGTAGTCACAAAAGCAAAAAATCACGGCCAAATTATCATCATCATCATCATATCAGCCGAAAAAAGTCCACTGCTGGACATAGGCCTCCTCCAAGCGTCGCCACTTTGACCGGTTCCGTGCGTCTCGCAACCAGCGTATCCCTGCAACCTTCACCAGGTCGTCGGTCCACCTGGTGGGAGGCCTTCTTTTTTTTTTTTTTTTTTTTTTATTTGAGATGGGTTTGCTCTTGACTCTAGTCTAAGTCATAGGTGACAGAGACAGAGTCGACGATGGAGTGAGCTTACCCAGACGGAGCCTGTTTACTCTAACTTTGAAGAGATTCGGGTTGAATGCGTTCGGAAATACAGACGCAGGTAGTGAGTTCCATTCATTCGCTGTGCGCATTATGAAGGATGTTTGGAAGCGCTTGGTGCGAATTGGTGGAATGGCAACAAGGTAAGGATGGTAACTTGCAGTGCGTCTAGATGTCCGATGGTAGAAGGGGGCTGGTGGGATGAGGTCGTGGAGTTCTTGAGCACACTCACCGAAATACAGTCTGTAGAAGACCGACAAGCAGGCAACCTTGCGGCGATGAGCCAAGCTGTGAAGCTTGGTATCCACCAGTTCAATGTCACCGATGAGCCTCTTAGCTCTGCGTTCCACCGAGTCAAGCGCGGCAAGCTGATACTTTGCTGAGCCATCCCAAAGGTGGCTGCAATACTCCATGCAGGATGCAACCTTCCAACTTTCCTTCCTTCCAACGCAATGTCTTTCGGTTCGCGGTCGCCACTCCAGAACCTTTCTTCCCCATCGGCCATCCGTTCTGCGAGCAATGTGCCCTACCCACTGCCACTTAAGTTTGGCAATCGAAGAATTGCTATGTCGGTAACCCTGGTACTCTTGCGGGTCTCTACATTTCTGATTCAATCACGTAAGGAAACTCCGAGCATAACCCTCTCCATTGCCCTTTAGGTGACTGTAAGCTGTAAATGCGGTGGCCAAATTATAAATTAAGATATTTTTGTTGTGACGAAATGAGTGCCATTATACCCAGCGAACGTTTTGTTAGAACTTCCTCGGAACTATCATATTTATAATCTGTCTGTATCTGCCTACTGGCGGACATGAACTAACCAAAGCAATACTACAATAATTAGTAAAACAGCAGTCAGAAAAGAAAGTGCGCCGCATAAATAAGCGAATCAAACTTCGTGATACCTCATAAAAAATGTACGGGCACCCTTAATCGGATACGTTCATGATCGTTTGGCAAGGTGCGTTCCGAGTACCATTATTATTGCATATTTTATATCACTTTCTATTTTATGTAAACTTTCATCGTTCCCTTTTTACTTCCTTCAATATTATTTTTATGTAGTGTTTGTTCTATTATAAATTATGATGTTAGCTGGCGGGTGGTGCAGAGATGCAAGCGCCAGCCTTTCGTGTAGTGTTTTTGTTTGTGTGACTTGTGTGTAATTTTGGTATATATTTTATTTATATATTTACTTTCATATGATGTTATCTGAAAACGAATCTTTTTATTCTGCCAACGCATCAACTGCCTCTTCTTCTGATGTTAGCTTAAACTCTCTTTCGGACACCCTTGGCGATCTTTTGCGTCAAAGGTTCAGCCAAAACCCTGACCGACTGTTTAACGTTTGCCACATTAACGCTCAAAGCATTCCGAGCCACCATAGCGAATTGTACGATACTTTTTTCAATAACAATGTTCACGCCGTCCTGATTTCTGAGTCCTGGCTCAAACCTGAACTTTCATCTACCAACTACTCTCTTCCTGGTTTTGTTCTTCTTCGGAATGATCGGATTGGTAAGAGAGGAGGTGGTGTAGCAATTTACCTTCGCGGTGATCTTCCATTTAAAATTCTTACCAATTTTGTTTCAAATGATTCTGCCGAGTTTCTTTTTATAGAGGTTTGTGTCAAAGGAGCTAAAACCGTTTTAGGTGTTGTGTACTGCCCCCCTTCCCTTGATTATTTCACCGAATTCGAATCGGTACTTGAATCTTTGGGTTCAGAGTATGCACATCACATCATCATGGGTGATTTTAACACCAACCTCCTTGCTCACAATTCCCCTCGGTCCCGTAAACTCCTGCATATTGTCGAGTCAGCCAGTCTTCACGTATTGCCTCTCCAACCGACTCATCATAATACAATCGGCGATGATACCTGGCTCGACCTTATCCTCACCTCTAATCCTTCCCTAGTTTCCTCACATGGTCAACATAGTGCCCCTGGCTTTTCCCATCACGACCTTATTTACCTGTCCTATGTCCTTAAACCTCCAAAGCCTAAACCAACGTTCCAGTACAGGCGTGCCTTTGCACGTATGGATAGTGAGCAACTACAAAAAGATGCTTCGAATATTGACTGGACACTCCTACATGAAGCTGCGACTGTGGATGACAAAGTTTGTGTGTTCAACAGTGCTGTGACCAAACTGTATGATAATCATGCTCCTATCAGGAGAGTCAAGTTGAAGCGTCCACCTGCTCCATGGATGAATAGGGGAATCCGGATGGCAATGCGACGGAGGGACCGCGCGTTTCGGTTATTCAAAAAAGATCGCTCGGAGGACAATTGGACCTTGTTCAAGTCAGCTAGGAATCGGTGCAATCAGATGATACGCAACTCTAAACGCCGCCACATTCTAAATAATATTTCTTCTTCTTCTTCTGCCGATATCTGGAAATTCCTTGGGACCCTAGGTATCGGCAAATCGCAGCATTCAGACCTTCCTAACACAATTGACTTGGACGATCTAAACCAGTTTTTCTCTACTGTGCCTATGATAGACAGTCTAACCAAACGTCAAACTATCGACTACCTTGCTGGTCTGACGCGTTTACTTTTTAGCGATGTTACGGGAATAAAGCTAGGGATAAACTATTAAAGATTTAGTTTAGACTGATGATCTGATGCTCTAGACATCGACTGTCAAAATGTAAGGGATTGATCAGCAGCACCAGGGTCTGAGGCCTAAACAAGTGACATTATATCATCGAAAATGTAGCGATAGCGATTGTCAAAAAGGCAATATTGTATGGGATTGACAGGCGATATAGAAAAATCACGTGATCAAACCTTACATTTTGACATTTCGACTATCGCTTTCGCTGATATCGAATGGCACTTGTCTAGGGCCTCTGGTTAGGACAAAAACATTATTACACAAACATATCAAATACCAGTAAATAAGTACCTAGTGGATTTAACTTTGCGTACTCAGAGATTAGACAGAAATCTGGCACCAGAACGAGACATTCTATAATTCGCAATAAATCAATCAGAACTTACATCGTTTCTGGTTTATTATTTCTCGCGTTATCATTAATAGAGAGGAAAAAGAAATATCAAATAATTTATGAATTTTAACTCGAGTTACCCCAGTGCTGGTCAAAAAATCAATTCTCTCTCCATTACTGCTAGTGACACTTCTGAAGGAAGCCATCCAGTTATTCACGATCTCATTTTCATGGTCTGCCGCGACCCTGTGTAGTTTTTCCAGGACACCAATCTTGTGCTTCACGGACTCGGACTCGGCTCGTTTAACATATTCAAGACATATCTACCTATCCCCATGTAATTTCGGGAGGGAGAATTTTCATTTACTTTAAAAAAATCCGAAGATTTATAAACCTCAATTAATATACTAAATCACAGTCGAAACGTACAGTTTTACGTGTTATCTTCCATGTTTTATTGCATTCAGCTGACTTGAGAGAGTTCACAATCTCTGCATTTATATCGCGGTCGAATCCTCGTGCGTGCTCTGCAGGGCTGCCGAGAGTTTCAATTGAATAAAAGTTAATTAAACGGGGAAAAGTGGTTGTTGACGGAGTGGTGTGTTCATATGGCTTTACCGTGCATATATATTAAACCTCCACGTAACAACACGGTACGGTTGGTGCAGTGGCTAAGCAATCGGCTGCTGCGCTGCTTATCACGGACTGCGCTGCATAACATATTTTACAGATAGTTGTTCCAGGTATAGCTGTTTTTTGAAGAAAGATAAAAAGAAATACATACATGATAGCTTACGTATATCTATATATATAAAAGCGAAAGGTCACTCATTCACGTATTACGAAATATCGAAAACCGCTTGACGTATAAAGATGAAATTGGGCCGGGAGGTACTTTATAGTTAGTAGACGTCCGCTAAGAAAGGATTTTATGACAGGGCCGGATTTAGGGGGTCTAAGGGCTCTCACAAGTTTATATGAAAGTCCTTAATTTTTGGAGTTACAAACTTAAAATTTGGCAGGGAGGTAGTTTCTAGTTAGTAAACGTCCGTTAAGAAAGGTTTTTACGACAGGGCCGGATTTAGGGGGTCTAAGGGCTCTCGCAAGTTTATATGAAAGTCCTTAATTTTTGGAGTTACAAACTTAAAATTTGGCAGGGAGGTATTTTATAGTTAGTAAACGTCCGTTAAGAAAGGTTTTTACGACAGGGCCGGATTTAGGGGGTCTAAGGGCTCTCGCAAGTTTATATGAAAGTCCTTAATTTTTGGAGTTACAAACTTAAAATTTGGCAGGGAGGTATTTTATAGTTAGTAAACGTCCGTTAAGAAAGGTTTTTACGACAGGGCCGGATTTAGGGGGTCTCAGGGCTCTCGCAAGTTTGTATGAAAGTCCTTCACTTTTTGAGCAGCAAACTTAAAATTTGGCAGGGAGATAGTTTATAGTTAGTAAACGTCCGCTAAGAACGGATTTTACGACATGGCCGGATTCAGGGGGTCTAAGGGTTTTCGCAATTTTGTATGAAAGTCGTTCATTTTTTGAGCAACAGACTTAAAATTTGGCAGGGAGGTAGTATATAGTTAGTAGACGTCCACTAAGAACGGATTTTGCGACAAGGCTGGATTTAGTGTGTCTAAGGGCTCTCGCAAGTTTGTATGAAACTCCTTCATTTTGTGTGCTACAAACTTGAAATTTGGCATCGAAGTAGTTTATAGTTAGTAGATATCAGCTAAGAACAGATTTTGCGAAAGGGCCGGATGATGGAAGTCTAAGGGCTCTCGCAAGTTTGTATGAAAGTCCTTCATTATTTGTGCTACTAATTTGAAATTTGGCAGGGAAGTAGTTTATAGTTAGTAGACGTCCGCTAAGAACGGATATTGTGGCAGGGCCGGATTAAGGAAGTCTCAGGCCTCTCGCAAGTTTATATGAAATCCTTGGCTTTTTATACCTGAAAATTGGTAAAGAGATAGAATATAGTTAGGACATGTCAGGAAGGAACAGATTTCACGATAGGGCCGGTTTAAGGGAATATAATCGCTTTTGCAACACTATGTGTTCAACAAACATTTATTGATCACTTATAATACAACAAACAGAAAAACAACAAAATTAATTCAAACGGTGATATAACATATCACCATATTAAATACCAAATTCCAGACAATCTATACCAATATTATAAAGAGGAAAGATTTTTTTGTTTGTTTGTACTGAATGAATAGGCGCCGAAACTACAGGAGCGATTTAAAAAATTATTTCACCTATGGAAAGCTACATTATTCTCGAGTAACATAATCTATAATTTTGATGGGAGCGAAGCCGCGGGGGTCAGCTAGTAATATTATAAATGCGAAAATTTGGATGGAGGTAAGTTTTTAAATCAATTACGCCGCAATGGCTGGACAGATCTGGATGAATTTTGGCACAGTGATTTATAATCTGGAATAACACCTATGTGTTATTTTTATAGCTTATGCTATTTATTATCCCCGGTAGTATGTTCCTGTGGGATAGTTTCCGACTATAACGCGGGCAAATCCGCTGACAGAAACTAGTATTTGTATATATTTTGTAAATTGTTTTTCTTTGTTTCGACACAAATATTCGTATGTCCCGGACCGTTGTACGCTACCTTTCATACAAATTCTGCCGTAGTAATATCGGCCTGTTACTATCTCAGTATAGGGAAAAGGCCGCGTTGCAAAATATTTTCGGACCCTTGAAAACATACGTTTAAGTTTATACTATGAGAAGCCGGCATCCCTTATATCCTAGGATCACAAATATGTGGCTTTGGAACGTACATCACTTACAGTCGCGCGCACTCGGTGTATGTCAAATATTTACAAGCTATGGGATATTTCATATTTATTTTAGAATTAATTTTTGTTAAATGTTTGTTTGCCAGTCAGTTATATTGAAATCCCTGTATGGAAAATTTTCAAAACTGGCTCATGATGGTGATTAAATAAAAGTTTTAATTTATTTATTGTGAAAATTGAAATAGCAAACCATCTACCTAAGCTTGTTCCAACTTAGGGTCGGCTTCCAGTCTAACCAGATCCAGCTGTATACCAGTTTGTGGATGGAGCGACTGCCTAGCTGACTTCCATCACCTATGCTCTGGCCAAGATGAAGGTACAATATTAACTAACAAAGCACGGACAGCTCAATCAGCAGAGGTGAACACTTTTGGTTCGCTTTAATCTTATCTTCTATTCCTATGACCTTGGATATTTTATGTTCTCAAACTATCTATCATCTGTTCTAACTCAGTTAAATCGATTTACAACAGAATTACATTCTATATCAAATTATTTTTATTTTTGTTGGTGAGTAGAGGGTAACCCTGCAAAATACTGTTTTGCGTTGTTAGTAAACATTGTATCTTAAAAATGGTCGCTTATGGTGGGAACACGAGCACGCGTTAGTACTCACCGCAAACCCGCTGCGGCTGTTCGTCACTGGATCCTCCTCTGGGGAGTATCCCCTATCACCGGCGCACCAGAAATCACTGTACGCCATGACCACCACAGGGACCAAATCAGCACATGGGCGCCAGACGACCCCGTGTATGGCACCTTTTGTGCCTTTGTGGATAGCCGCCACCTACCATTTTTAAGCCGCAGGGGATAGGCATGGCGGTTTACGCTATACCGACACTCCTCCTCCACTGCGGCCCACCGCGTCCGCTATCAGACGGCAACCCCGTCCAGGCCGCGGAAGATAGGGAGAGCGGCGCACCGCAATATTGGCACTTCTTTCCCAACGCGGCCTCCAACCCTCAGCCGCGATATCGTATGGGTATGGGATACCTCATATGGCATCGCGGCGCTTCAGTTGCGATGTAGCCCAGGTGGCCCTTCCTCGGCACCTACATGTTGGCCGCTACAAACACCCTGACGAAAGACAAAAGCCCTGACGAGCGGCCCTTCCTCGGGTTCCTTTTCGCTTCACCGTGGGTGACCAAGCCACGGCTACTGAGCCCCCCGCCTCGACAATGCGGGAATCCACGGGGGGGATCTTCAAAATGGCTGAAGTATAGTAAATGGGTAACACAATCCTCCTTAGTAAGACTGGTGTCAGATTTCCTGCTTTTTTTTCAATCCTTAACGACTGTCAAAGGTCTAGAAATGTAAGCCTAACTGGACTAACAGCTTAAAATGCTTTCCAAGGTACGGAGAAATCCCACTTTGTAAAGTATATCACACATCCACAGACGAACTTAACGGTGAGCATTGCTCAACCTGGAAGATTCATCCGTGTGGCTGTTATTATTTAGCCACAATTTTGTTCAAAATTTTCTACTCGTCGCTTCACCTCTAAAACGTTTCTGAAATATTAGATCGACTTAGTACTCTGCCTATTCCCTTGAGAGATTTGTTTCATGAAATAATATTATAATATGCTATTAAGTTAAAACTGTATTAAAATTTTGATGAAAAACAAAATCCGGTAAGTTCTACAATAATGTAGATTAATCCGTTGGTGCTTTGTAGAGGCGCTACGTGTTTCGTAGAAGTGCTACGAGTTTCGTAGCACGCCTACGTAATACCACAAATTATGGAAGCGACGGCGGCGGTGCGCCGCAGACAGAGAGTCCACTACGAACATAGCGTAATTTTGCACGCACACATTGACATTACAATTTTACCGCGATTTTTGGGCAATATTGGACGGAGCTCGGTCGCGGCTGTCGCGCTAGCGCGGGTATTTGTCACGTCAGTAGCAATCTCTCTCACAAACTCAGAAACAGAGGTGAATAAAGTCAAGCAGCAGTGTGTAAAATGGAACGTCGTAAAAAAAGGGTATAGTTCCAGCCAAACTTCTGGGCCACCCTGAAGTTGCCTTGCCGATGCGCAAGGCACGACTGGTGCTGTTTTTGTATGAGATTACTACTGCGCAGCCATTATAGTCAACTTCAGGTCGGCTAAGAAGTTTGTCGAGAACTATCGTTGAGATGCGTTCAAAACATGTAATACGTTTACTAAATTTAATCGCAATATTCTTGAGAATCAATATAGCAGCAACTCTAGTGACTCCGGCAAGTTTACGACGAGCCGGCGAGAGTGGTCCTTCTGTATACTTTCTATTTTGTGGTAAAACTCAATTGAGTAAGAAAATGTAGGCATTGCTTTTAGAAAACTTCTTGTTTAGTTAGCAAGTTTTACTTTACAAGAGCTTAGGGAGTTAACCTACATTTTGTTTGATTAAAAAACAATATTACTTTTTCATTTCTCTTTCTTTCTTTATACTGAAATATGCAAACATGTTATGTTTCGCAATATGTTTTGGCTAAAAGTTAAAGCAGTTTCTATTATTTTGATTTATGTTCAACCAAAGCTAGATCAGTTGTAAAACAGTATCAAATCTTTTAAGTAACTAGGTGTCTAGAAATTGGACCATAAATCATCAACATTAAAATAGTTATTACATTCAAAATTATATCACATTAAATTAAAGTTATCAACCCGAATAGGGTTGTATATATATCTTATTTACAAAGTTAATCATGAATTTAAATTAGAAACCCTAATGAAAGTAGACCAGAATAAATGTCTGCCACTCATTTACATTTTTCATTAATAAACTAAACATAATTCAACCTTCATTGCTATTTAGATAAATGCTACTTTATTTTTAAGTGTATTACATCAATTATAATCTTAATGAATGAAGCTTTGCTATCATTTAGCTTGATTGTTAGAACTATCACCTTACTATGGACACTCAAAGGTTAAGAGTAATTTAATAAAATCAAGCTAAGAATAGAATATACTTTATTGGACACGAAAATAGTTACACAACACATCGCCTCTTCGCATGAAAGTGTACAATCTCAGAAATTACTGATTTTACAGTATTTTTAAGGATTTTGAGATTCTTGAGGTTAAACGATTGATAAACTTTTTCCCAATGAAAGTATAAACATGTTCTTTTTATTTTAATAGTTACATCATCTGTCTTCTGTATTCGAATACATGTGGAATTCGAATACATGTAACATTCACCAACCCGCATTGGGCCCGCGTGGCACGGCACATTCCCTCTCACAGAGAGTAAGCCTGGGTTCCATCATCGGCAACATTAAACAGGCTGATGATGATGATGACATTATCTGTCCTCTGAAAAAAGGACTAACAATCATATTAATTTTATTAAACAGCAGGTAAAAAAGGTAATAAGTAAATCGTTTTGAGTTTTGATACTTTTCAGAGAAAAAGTATTTTAGTTTGTTTTTTTTAAATCAGAATCATATCACTTATATTTTATCACACAAACTATTCATATACTAAATAACATTATTTTAAAGGGAAAATAAAGTATGAGAAAAAATTATATTTTGAGTTAATATAACATTAATGAAATTTCATGCTTACTTCTGGTCAATAATTAAAAAACAAGAGAAACAACGTGTGCACTTCGGTCATTTAAACACTACTGAACATAGACTACTATTATATACTAGAGATAGACTGAAAACTTATGCTTTTCTTAGGCAGCGCCCTATACTTACCAGGACGTACACTATTCATTGGTCACGTGACAAAATAGCTAGGTATACATAGTACCAAATATAATAATATAGAATGATTGAAAATTCTGTTGTAGTATATGAATCTAGTTTTGGTCTGGTTTGATTTTATTAAAACTAAGCCAAATAATCCAAAACTAGGTTCTAGTTGTATTACAAATGGATTTTCATCCATTCTATATTATTCTACTCGGAATAGCCAGTTCATAATAACACTAAACTAGTAGTTTCGAAGATAATACAGCAAATACCAATTTAGGATGTTCATATTTATTGGGTAAAACAAAACATTACATGAAATGTTCACGAAACACTCACAGATTGTTGTCAACACATTATTTATCTTTCTTTTCATTCAGCACTTGTTTCGCGACATTGTTATTTAGGTATACACAAAATCACAATAAAATATGGTCCAAACTCCAATTTACGCAGAGCTTAAGCAAGTAATGCCGAAATCAAGGAGGAACATAGCGGGCTCAACCCGTCGTGATTTAGAAACTGACACGATGAAAACGTTTATCTTCCAAGATTTTTAGTAAACACGGAGCTGTGAACTGAACTCGACGTAAATTACACTCAAAATCGGAAAACAAAAGAATTAATTACAAAAAGATGCGCAACCACAAATATTTTTGCAATGCATGACATAAAGCCATTTCATATTTGTAAATTCTACTAATAGTTGCCTTTTTAACCGACTTCCCAAAAAGGAGGAGGTTATCAATTCGACTGTATTTTTTTTTAATGTGTTACTCAGAACTTGTTACTGAATGAACCGATCCTGATGATTTCTTTTTTATTTAAAAGCCGGTGCTTGTCATGTGGTCCCATTTATATCAAGAGCTGATGAAGAACTTCGGAGATATACATCAGAACTCTTCAATAAATGACGGCAAATCACTCGGGAAAGCTGCAATCGCATTTTTGGTTTTTTTTTACACCATTTCAAAATATAACAACAAACTAATACGCTCTAAAAGGGTACGCAGGTATAAACCGTTCACCTTGCTATACTCTTATTCCACCGGTTTTGTTTAAGTTTCATGTTATTGGGTTAATCTATTATGGCTTCACTTTGGGCATTATTAGTAACTAGCCTATATATCTGGTCCTCTATGTACCACAACGAAAAAGTGAAAAATAAAAAAACTTTTTACAAAAAAAACAACCGACTTCCAAATAAAAACACTACAAAGTGAAAAATAACTTCAATTTTTGAAGTCGGTGTTCTTGTTTTCGTTTCTTCGTTTTTTGACACTGACTGGTATATATAAAGGTTTACCCTTCTACTAAAAATATACTACTATACTTCATAAAAGATAGCTTGATCTCTGCGACAGCTGTCAATATCAATACAGTAACAGTAGCGCTTGACAGGCTAACAATAACGTATACGTCAGTTTGAAATAAATGACGCAGAGATCAAGCTATCTTTTATAAAGTATAATTGCTTCATGGATATGCGCTGGCAACACTATTCATTTTTAGTTCATGTCCCGGTATGTAGACGGCGCTGAATGCTAAAATCTAAAATAAGCTAAAAGCTAAAATGTATACAGGTTGCCACCCTTTGCTACAGAAGATTGTACAAATTTGACGCGATACAAATTCTCACTTCCACCAATTTTAAACTAACAAATGCGCTATCTAGCGGCTTTTCTACATTTCTGTATTCCTAACTCAATTTCGTATTTTTTTTGAGATTGTAGACTTTTAATGCGAAGAGATGACACTTACAGACAATACACATACAACAGCAGACCACTCACCCACGTATCGGTGAACGCAGAGGATGTGGAGGCACTCACTCCGAACCACTACCTACTCGGTGAACCGGGGAGAGTGCTAGGAACTTTTAACGACAAGGACACGATCACGAAGACAAGCTGGCGCGCCGCCCAGAGGCTAACCGACATCTTTTGGACGAGGTGGTTGCGGGAGTATATGCCTGAACTCCAAAACCAACAACCTACAAAAAAAAATCGGTTATAATGGTGCTCTTACCGCTGACAGCGATGGGTATCAGACAACTTTTGGATGGATTGAATGAACATAAAAAAACCGCCCAAGTGCGTGCCACATTTAGGGTTCGGTACCAAACTGCAAAATCAAGTTGGTTGTAGTAGGAAAAATGTGAGTATTTCAATGAAAAATCTGTTTTATCAATATATTGGTATTTTTTGTAATATATATGTAATAATAAACATTATCACCTAATTTCAAGTTCATTGGTCAAAGGGAAATCAAAAAAATAAACGGAACAATTTTTTGTAAAGAAAACTGATTTTGCTGGTTTCTCTTTCCTTTGTTTTTAACCGACTTCAAAAAAAGGAGGAGGTTCTCAATTCGTCGGAATCTTTTTTTTTTTTTTTATGTATGTTCCCCGATTACTCAAAGACGCCTGGACCGATTTAAAAAATTCTTCTTTTGTTTGAAAGGGTATTTTTCCTAGTTGGTCCCATAATCATCAAGTCAGGATCTGATGATGGAATCCTAGAGAAATCGAGGGAAGTCCTCAAATATTATAGGCAAACATATAGCGATATTTTCATCAACAATGTAATTATTTGCACTCAGAAAGTATCATTTGGTGAAGTGGAACTGATGAAGAAGACCACAGATGGCCAATGGAACTCCTAAATGCTAAATACGTCACGGGCATAAGATATCTCGAATAGTTAACCGACTATAACGAAGCAAATACTTATAAATAAATGGTACTGATGAAAATCGAACCATCGAACTGATCTGATGATGAAGCCGGAAGGTAGGCACTGGAACTCTAATATAAAACAATGTTACCTAGTCGTGTTTGGGCTTCTTGGAGTCGCCATGAGATGTACTTTGGCTATAAATGATAATCTTGTTAATTGGAGGTACCTACCAAAACTAAAAAGAGAAAAATAAAAACTTTTTAACAAAAAATCAAACCGACTTCCAGAACAAAAAACTACAAAGCAAAAAATAAATTACTTTTCCGAAGTCGGTGTCGAAAAATGGGAAACAATGGGTAGGTACAAAAGACACTTGTAGTTTTTTGTTCTGGAAGTCGGTTTGATTTTTTGTTAAAAAGTTTTTTCTAATATTTTTTCAAACAAGAATTACAGAATTTATATACTCAACGAGCTCTAAACAATGATAGTCGGTGGACTAGGATAAATAATCGCGCTCCTCTCCTTTTGCTGTATGGGAGCCTTATAAACATTCAAAAATATTGTATTACAACTTGTATGCCTTTGGGTCAAAAAGATGCTTATACTATGAACATTTGAAGGCGCTAACTTTGGAGTTAGTACGGTTGGCCTTGTGGCTGTAAAACATGTGTGACAGACGACGGATGGGCAGACAAACAGACACGTGAATGACAGCAATAAGGCTCCTTTTTGACCCTTCGGGTACGGAACCCTAAAAAGGGGGAACATTAACTAAGATCCATAAAGTCACTGTCGTAGGTCAAGAGCTCCCTTAAACTCCGTCCTCGAACTCTAGACATTGACATGCCGCCTGGAATCCCAAACATTTTGAGTTGTCAATAATCATTTTTGCTCATAGATTGACGCTTTATCTTTGTCTCTGGCCAAAACATGTTTATTTATGTTAAAAGTCGTTATCATTTTAAATATTTTTCTATGCAAACTCTGTTTATCATTATTTCTCTTGCATATAATTTGTTGTGTGCAATGTAGGTACATTATGTACGAATAAGTGCCAACTACTCGTAGTCAACGGCAGGATCGATACGTTTTCTATTTGAAGCGAAGTGTTTGTAGCTGGGTACCTACTTTGATTGTGTTATTTTGTATAATATGTCACAGATGGATCGTAAAATAATTAAAATTTTAAAACAACAGCTGACTAAGCAACCCATCTGGGACATACTTGGAAAGCCACGTAGTGAATGCATGAAACAAACGTTGTTGATGACGTTTCTCGACACTCCCAAATATTGCAATCGAATATTGGATTAAATATGGGTAAGTAATATAAGATATAATTACAAAATGTCTAATATTTACAAGATATAACAACTGAATCTATAATTTTATTTGATATAATCATCAGTTAATTTATTAAACGATTGATATAATTTTAAAGTTAATAATTTTTATAAGCATAACGTATATTGATTAAAAAATCGTTTGATATACCACTCAAAAGACATAAAACCTATTTAGTCTAATATGATAAAACGCATTTATTTTGTTGTTTTTTTGTCAATCAATCAAAGCATGAATCATTATAAAACAGTTGATTGTGATCATATTATTATGTGGTTTTTATTTCCCTGTAAAAAATATGCAAACAAGCATACACCATGCATGCAGCAGGCATGCAAACAAGCAAACACCACTCCACTCCGCTCCCGCCTTGACCTTCTAACCTAATATAACCCATCCGAGTCGGATTACTTTGAATCGGGGTGTTAACAATAAAGATGGTATCAATATTATATATTTTAAACGATAGGCCTAATGATTATCGATTAAATAAACTTTATATCCAATAACGTTATACGAAATAAATTTTAGAGTATATAAATGTTATATCTAAAGAAATTATATCATCGTATAACTCACGTTTATTATATCTTGTGAACGTTATTGAAATTAAAATATACTAAATAACTTTATATGTTATGTGATGCACCCAATAAATATATCCGTCCGGGATAACGCTTAAAATTTTCTTTTTTCTTTATCTCCTATCAAACGTCTCCCCATTATTCACTCCCTTTTATTTCAAATCCTCACATAAACATTAAAACAAAGTAAATCTTTAAAAACCGTAAAATTCTCTTCTTATCACGGTATATTGACGGTTACGTACGATAAAATAAATCTATCAGTCAAAGATGAATCTACCCTGACATTCCTAAATATAATCAGCGATAAACTCAAACATTTTTATTCCTTTAATTCCTATTATTTAAGCATCAAAAACTTTATAGTTCTCAGACCAATTTGATGTTCCCCAAATAAAACGTGGTCGCGACAGTTTTATAATTTTACTTAGACGCTGAACTTTTACGCTGGATCCAGAAGAAATGTGTGTGGACATAAATTCGACGAATCTTTAGCCAGATCAAGCCAACTTGGCTGCGCCCCAGGGGAACAAATAGCCAGAATTTGTTTGGCGGCTTGTTTACTCAACAATTTCATTCACCCTTTTGAATTGCAGGTGAAATATACGTAGGAAGGAATATGAATCTTTGCATTTTATTTTGAGGCTGTCAGGTTGGTTTTTGTGGTTTTCAGTGTGGAGTTGGTTGTGCGTTAGTTAGTTAGCAACTCGTTAATTGGCGAAAAGTTAAACATTGTTTTGTAACCACCGTTTTTATTACACTCCCATCGTCTTTCTGTATTTTGCTGTCTCACTCATAACTATTATTTTTTTAAACTTATTCTCAAGAATGTAACACATAACATCATGCCTGTTCTCCAAATGGTTAAACCAGAGGTGAACCTAGGAATCTCACACTTCTGTCTGATGAAGTAGGGTTAAGCCACAAGCAATTGGATCGGACGCAGTGTAGGTTTTGATCTTGTTAATTCTTTTTTGTTACATAAGAACTATTATATCGTATTGAGATTATTTAAATCACAGTCGCCTTTTTTAAAGCCTATATCATACAATCACACTGACATGCATAGAAGCTGCCCGTCCAACAAAATTTCGTGAGTTCTTTTCTACTTTTATTGTACTCAATTTCGTTTTAATTCAAAAAGGAAACCTGCAATATAACCTATAACACACACTTTAAACCATGCACAACAAAATTAAAAGCAGGCCGTACGCAGCGAGCGAAAATCTCATTAAGTATTGAAGTTTTATTTCGTCCTCGCTCGGATTCGTAGGGCTGGCAACACTGGCTACTGATGTTACATTGGTTTTAAATGACAGTGATTTGATTATGTAAAAGGTTTGAATGATCACTGATAATTTATAATTAATTATAAATTTATTTTCGTAATTTATAAGTGAATTATTGACCACCTACAATTATTTAACCATGGGAATTGTATCCATACAATTAGAGCTTTGTATAACAATTTGTTGGTTAAAGTTTTCTTCGATTCTATCTTGTTCCATACAGTACATAGGTATATTTGCAGAGTTTGTATATTATATGTTTATAAACGCACCTACGATACTGAAGAAATTCCTAGTGTGGGGCAAAGATTATTAAATACAAAAACAAATCTAGGTACCTCGACTAATATTAAATAGACAGAAATAATAGACTACAATCGGAAGAGGAAGTCCGGTGGTGTTATTACCTGTTAAGTAGATTTTTAGTGAGGTTTTACAAAAAAATATTTTAATACTTATACCTTTTGTTTTAGAAGGAAATAATTTTTAGTTCAAACCACCATTTTCAACCTAATACGACCGTGCACTTTTGCAATGCATCTAATTCTATTCATGACTCCCAAAAGTCCTTTAAATTACATACATTTGTTAATATGAACTGTTCCATAGGCCATCCCTAGTCGACTGTTATAACTTCTCGGTAGGTACGATTTTATCACACAAAATATATCATCACGAAATACGTTTCTACGTTAAATTACCAGTTACTAGATAAATGTACCTATGAATTCTGGAAATTCTTCTGATGTAATTTAAATTTAAGTTGAGTTTTTAGGTTTTCAACTGCAAGCCAGTAAATTCAGAGTGATGTGGTAACATTCATGTTATAATTAACATTTCAGATGTAATTGATAGTTAAAATTTACTTTGGTTTCTTGGTAGTGATGCTTTTTAAACTGATGTCCAAGAATTTTTTTATAAGTATCATTGCCAATCTTTCAACGAAATAAAATTTTGATTGTGGGACGAAAATATGTGTAGTGAGCACGAAATTTTAAGTACATGATGCTCAATTCTAAATAAAAATCTGCTAGCAGAATAATGGCAGTTAAATGTATGTTAGGTACCTTGAGATGTTGGTACCTCAATACATAAGATATTTAAGGTAGTAGCTTAATTTACAATCAATGCGATGCATACAATTTGACAGTTCAATAATATAATTTGCTTGATTTACGTTGCAAATTTTTCAAACTTGTGTGCAATAAAATAATAATTTCCTTCAAATTTTGAATGCAGATGCAAAGGGTATTACGCAACGAAATTGCTTTTTAATTCATTAAGAAATTACACTTAAGACTACAGAACCTTCACGTTATTCCTAATTTATCAGTCCAACGATAACACCAAGTACTTCATTACGTGTTCACGTTAAAGTTTTCAAGAAGTAAGTAGGTAGGGGATAGTCTGCGGCTGGCAACACTGGCGACAGGTCGTCAAAAAACGGCCTCGTAACTAATTTATTTTAAAATTATTGTTCTATTGTGTTTAGTTTTTTAAAAATCCTTTATTTATATTAGAATCAACGTATAAAGTGACACACGTAGTGTTTGTGACCAGTTTTTATTGTGATAACTCAATAACAATTGATATTTTACTAAGTCATGTACCGGCTGTCAACGTTTGAACTGTGGATTTGAATTCTTCGAACCGGGGCAGTATTTTGTTTTGATTTGCGTATTTATTGCTGTATTATTTACATACTATACACCACTCATACACTGCTCAGGTCTCTGAGCGACGTCCAGTACACTACGGCTACGTTTATATCTCATTTTGTTTGACAAATTGTGGAAGCAAAATCGAGGACGAAAACACTTGCCCCAGACATAACATTCACTGCAAACCCTACTTCACACATAATATATCTTTAATATAGTTAGGTAAACCCCATAGTTCATAAGCATTGTAAATACTTTGTTTCAAATAAAACGAATGTTCATAGCAATAATCCTTATACAAAAATCTAATTGAGCAATAAACGCCAATGTTTAATAAAGCCTTTCCTTAAAGTATTTCCTGTAATTAAGTCTGAGAATATTAATTCAAATAGCTTTTCTTTGTTCTTAGTTTTTTTTCTTCTTTTTCTCATATACCTTCATATATTTTTATAATCTTTTTTGTAACGTTTCTATTGTTTTTAAACATTTTACTTCTTTTTAACTTTTAAACCCCTCCTACTTTCTCAAGTTTTCAACTAACATAGTATTCTCTTCACGTACTCGGCTGTTTCCTGTCACATTACAGGTGTTGCTTAAGGAAACCAGTCAATATGATGACCCGGGCAGCTACCGTTCGTGACATGAGTAACAAACTGAAAGCAGTGCTAAGGGAGCTAGATTCAACTAGAAATGAGTGCAGCAAGCTACTGCGGGAACGAGAAGAAAGTGAAGTAGAAATTGAGTTAATAGTGAACAAAAACACTCAACTCAAGAACCAGCTTGCAGAACTACACTCCCAGCATATGGATATACTGGACCAGCATCACCATCTCCGTCAACTGGTGTCAGATTATCAGCTGTGCCATGACACTCATGACCAGGCACTGAAGCGTATATCTGTTCTAGAAGCAGAATTATGCAAGGCTCATAACACCATTACCTCCATCGACTCGCTGAAAGTCAGCGAAGAGGTTTCTAACACCAGTAACCTGTACAATTAGCTGATGGATGCATCCAAACTGGAGTGTGAGCCGCCCACCATTACCATAGACCTTACAGGGGATGATACCATTGCTAAATGTCCAATTCTAAGTAGTCATAATAAAATTAAGAAATATATTAAAATCAATAAAAGTATTAAGAAATATAAGAAACTTATAAAAACTCAAAGTGTTTGCAAATATAATTTTAACCTTAGGAAAGATTTAAGAAACTTAAAAACCAATTAAATATATGTAATAGTAAATTAGAAACTAGTACACAAATGCATGATGTTAAAATTCAGAACCTTGAAAGGGAATTATTGAGTAGGGAAAATACACTTACAGAAATATTTTGTAAATATGAATGTAGTCAAAAGATGTTGAGTGAACGCATGCAGGAGGCCTGTGAGTTGGTGGACCTGGTGAAGTATAATGCAGAGAGGTGCGAATCATTGACTATCAACCTCACCTGTAGTTGTGCTGCCACTCTGCCACCTCTCATGTCACAACATGTTGCTACTACAACTTTACCCATTGATCATACTGCAACAACTTTGAACCCCAACAAAAGTAATGTCTTAGTATATTCTGATAGATTAGGAACATGTTTTGGATCTTTGTTAAATAACCGTTCTAAACATACAATAGTGAACAATTGTTATCATAAACTGCAATTTAATGAGCTTATTCATAAAATTCAACAGACACAATTGAATGAGCAAACTACTTTAGTACTTTTTATTGGAAATAGCCTTAGTATAACAAAAAGGGACATAGTTAATGGTATTGACACCCTACTTAAGTTAAGATTAGGCAAATTAATATTATGTGCATTGCCCTATTCTGGCAAGTCACTTGTTCATGAATATATTTCTAGTTTGAATAACTTGATGCATATTTTATCTTGTCGTCATAGTGACCGTTTATTGTTTTTTGACACCAACAATTTTGTTAGTGATTTTGATTTGATTGGGAACCATATGTTTCTTCCCAAAAATAGTCGACATTTATTAGCTACATTGTTAGCTTTTAATATACACGCAGTTATTGATAATTTAACTGAGACTAGGTTTAGTGATTTAACAGTATTATCCAGTTTTTCTGATAATACTTTAAACGATTAGAGCCGACAAATAAGAGAAGTCGAATAGTAATATTTTACCATAAAATTAACCTAGCTAAATCAATTCGATTAAGACCACGTACTAAAAATAAATTAAATTCTTTTAATAATAATGTTTTTAGCAACCTTTGTAACGCCAGTTTTGATTCAAACGACCCCAATATAAATTACGGCACGTTGTTTTCTACAGTTTGCCAAGAATTCAATAAAACGTGTACTGTAAAAACAGTTAAAGTCATCAATTCCAAATCGAAATTTAGTGAATGGGCCACTGTAGGCATAAGAAAAAGCCGAGATATCTTATATAATTTATATTACGAAAAATCTTTGACTTCCGATCAAGGTTTTTCACACTTATAATAGAAACATCAAAATCTCAAATAATAATTAACAAAATTGGTATTTCTAATAATAAAATAAAAACTGTGTGGCAATTAATTTGGGCGCACGGTTGGCGCAGTGGTTGAGCGATTGACTGCTGCGCTGCGTGTCGCGGGTTCGATTCCCGCACGGAACAAATATTCGTATGACCTACAGATAGTTGTTCCGGCTCTGGGTGTTTGTGTATGTGAGTTTATATGTTTGTAAACGCACCCACGATACAGGAAGAAATTCCTAGTGTGGGGCAACGTTTTTTTAAAAATAAAATAAAATAAATAAATAAAAAATAAATAAAATTAATAGAGAAACTGGAAAGATACAACAACGCGATCAGAATGAGTTATCTTTGAAAATAACTAATCAAACCATTTCTGATAAGCAAGAAGTCGCTGAGACATTAGCAAATTTTTTTACCAACATTCCGTTAGAGGTTACGTAGTCTCTTCCTTCCTCATCTAAATTGGCTAAAGCTCTTCTTGAAGAAAACTTTTCTAAAGACATAACAACCTTTAAATTTAAACCAATATGTATTGATACAATTAAAAACGCGTTCAAACGTCTCAATATAAAAAATACTGAAGACTTGTGGGGGATATCCGTTAGGGTTCTTGGAGATATTATTGACTCAATTGCTCCTGTCCTAACAGGCATATTTAATCAATGATTGGACAGCGGCACCTTTCCTGACTTAATGAAACACAGTAAGGTGGTACCAATTTTCAAATCTGGCTGTAAGAGTGATCCTTCTAATTATAGACCTATATCCGTGCTTCCAGCATTGAGTAAAATCTATGAAAAAATCATGCTGGAACAGATGTTGTCTCACTTCAATTCAAATGGGATCCTGCATAGTCAACAGTTTGGTTTCACGAAAGGTAGGTCGACAACGGACGCGGGAGTAAAACTCATCATCCACATCTTGGAGGCTTGGGAGAGGTCCCAGGATGCCATTGGCATTTTATGTGATCTCTCAAAAGCTTTCGACTGCGTCGACTACAACACACTGATCTGTAAACTACACCACTACGGAATTCATGGAAAATCTGCTGATCTCGTGCTTTCCTATTTATCAAACAGACAGCAAAAAGTAAATGTTAATGGGGCGACGTCCTCCGGGTCTCTAATCAAGATGGGCGTGCCCCAAGGTTGAATTCTCGGCCCTTTCCTTTTTCTTGTTTACATTATTGATCTCCTTTTTATGATGGCCAAATTATCGGATATAATTCTATTTGCTGATGATACTTCGCTAATTTTTAAAATAGAAAGACAAGATACGGATGTCTTAAATTTCAACCAAAGTCTAATTGTTCTCTCAAAATGGTTCACAGCTAACAATCTTTTACTGAATGCGAAAAAAACAAAATGTCTAAAGTTCTCTTTACCAAATGTACAACAAAATGACCTAAACTTAAATCTTGACGGCAAAAATCTTGAAGTTATAACGGAAACTGTATTCTAAGGTATTACTATCGATTCAAAATTGCAGTGGGGCGCGCACATTAGAACTCTTTCGGGTAGGTTAAGTTCGGCTGCATATGCAGTAAGGAAAATAAGGCAGCTAACCGATGTAGCTACAGCTAGGTTAGTATACTATGCTTATTTCCACAGTATAATGTTTTATGGCATTCTGCTGTGGGGATCAGCAGCAGACGTTGACTCAATTTTCATCCTACAAAAGAGGGCAATCCGCGCAATCTATAAAATGGGTCCTCGCGAGTCCCTCAGAGAAAAATTTAAAGAGATCGATATACTGACTTTACCTTCACTTTATATTTTGGAATGTATTTTGTATGTCCGTAAAAATCGAGGGCTTTTCAAAATTAGAAGCGACTTCCATAATTTAAATACATGCAGTAAGCACGAAATTGTAATACCCAAATTCAGATTAACGAAAACTTGCAAGTCTTTTCTTATAAAAAGTATACGCTTTTATAACAAGTTGCCAAAGTCAGTTATAGAACTGACCGATGGAAAGTTCAAAAACTACATCAAACGTATCCTTGTTAAAAAAGCATATTAAAAAATCAAGGACTATGTTGAAGATAAAAACATTTGGCCTTAGCTCCTTCTGCGCATGCAGCTTCCCTGGTAACTTGTAAACGGCACAAATATGTGGATGTCTCTAACTATTCTCAATCTCATTTTTTCTTTCCTTCTTTTAATTAGACTTTTTACAATGGTTTTATATGCACAAGAGTCGATTGCATATTATAAAATCAAGGACTACGTTGAAGATAAACATTTTGGCTTTAGCTCCTTCTGCGCATGCGGCTTCCCTGGTAACTCATAAACGGCACAAATATGTGGATGTCTAACTATTCTCAATCTCATTTTTTTCTTCTTTTAATTCGACTTTTTACAATAGTTTGCAATCATCTTTATAGCCCTTAGCTAAGAATAGTTACAGCACTGATAACAACATTTGTGCCACATGTTAAATTTAGTCTTGTTATACTTATTTTTCTTTTACCTTTGTATAGATTCTTTTAACGATTGTTTTGTGAATGTGAGAACATTGTAGGCCTTCTAGATGCTAGTTAACATTTGTTAACTTTTTTATTTAATATATAATCTTTTTATTTTATTTTTTTAGTTTCTTACTTAGGCCGACTTATTGTCATATGTCGGGCCTTCGTTGTCCCCCCATATCTAAGTACTAATGCTGTAACATGGAAATATTTTTTACCAAACCATTTTTAAAAGAGTAACCATGGAGTTTCTTGCTGGTTCTTCTCCATAGGAAACGACCAACCCGAACCGTGCACCTTTTGTCGACGTTTTATAAGTGCCCTACGGCAATTTTGGATTGAAAATAAAAAAACGGATAGGTAAAGAATATAAAAAAACAGAAAATCAAAAAACCCGACTGCTTATAAAGCGAATTAAACATATAAGTGTTATATATTTTTGAAATTGCCTCTTAAAACCCTTTATTTTGATACCCCACACGATGGGATTGGAATCAAAAAAATATTTGGCCCCCACAATATGGCGCCCAAAAGCCAGCATTTTTCCAATTTTAATGTAGTCACTGACACTCGCAAGATTAAGAAGAATCGATTGACGTACGAATCATCAATATCGGCCAAGGCGTTTGGTCTCTGTAACGCCACATAGGAACAAACATACATACATAGACTGATAAACACATTACCTACCCTCCTTCGGCAGTCGGGTGAAAAACCGAACTCCACACGATATGCGCTACCGAACATAATGTGGTCAACTCTAAACATTTTGTACTTTTGACAGTCGTTATCTTTGATTTACCCGTTTAAAAAGTGCGTGTGAAATTTTGAATGTCTGATTAGGAATATTGACTTTTGAAAAATCCAATTATGTTGTTTTATTTTCATCAAAATCGGCCTTGTGACTCCTTTGACTGTTTTTCCTGTTTCCTCATAGTTTCTGATTTGACCATTTACGCTCACATGGAAAATTCATTCCGTATAGAGCTTCAGCTCTTTAACAAAGAGTTCTAACTAAAGGCTTTAGAACTAAAAGATATTCTAAAAAAAAGTACTATAAAAATGGCTCCAGCATTTAGCAAAATCAAAAACTTATTCAGTAACTATATCGAATAGAGCGAAACTCTAAACTTAGCGGTAAGCCTATAACCATTAAAACCGGATTAAACGTAATTTACGCTGTTATGAGCACGATTTCAGATTCGTTTGTGTCTACTCGAATCATAGATATTCGTTTGATGATCACAGGATTGATTGATATCATAACATCGAGACCATTTCCCCAAGAATCGCCTTGGACTTTCTCCTCTTTCTTACCTGATGGTAAGCAATGATGTCGTTGACGATGGAGCACGCTTACCTAGAAGTTACCTCTTTACTCTTGACTTAAAGATCCGAAGACTCTAGCAGGGCATTTCACTACTTAGCTGTACGTATAAAGAAATTATTATTAGTTAGTGCGTCTGGTGAGGAAGTCCAAATAACGACTCTTGACTAGGTGCCATTCTGTCAGGGATAACGATTGAAGAAAATTCCAAGAGGTATGGGTTTGACATGCACTTCCGCAATGTCACATCGTCTATCCCAAAAACATTATTATGAACTTTCGTCAACATTACAGCTTCTAGAATAAGACTTTATCTAGAGTCCCTTGAAGTGTAGATTATCTTATACAAATAGATGTTTCATTTCTGGGTGCAAAGCTTAAGGTCTCGAAAAGAAAGAAAAGAAAATCGTTCCACTTTATTTTCTGAAACACGTACTAAAACAAACTTCAAAAACGCGAGCCGCACTGTAAAAAATCCTTCCCAAACATCTGATCATCCCACAACATCTGTTAATGCCAGCTACCATTACACACAATAAAATCCCCATGATTACCGAACTGACAGAAACTCAGCCGTTATTCGGCACCCCCTATCAATCTTACAACATCTTTCTTGCCTGACCTATTTCCCTTACATGTCCGATAAAATGCAGGCCCAAAACCATCAATGAATGAATGCATAAATCACTTAATAAACAATATTCATAGAGAAAAAAGCCACTCGGACGTTCTTATACGAGAACTATTCGAAATCTATTCATACATTTATTCATGAATTGTCTCGATTGGTACTATTGTCATCCATGAATACAATGTTTTGAATACAATCGTCACATTCTCTATCTCCTTGTGCCAAGGTTGAATTTTTGTTGTTGTAGTGGTATTAGGTAAAGTTGTCAATCGTAAACAACTTACAAACCCATTTGCAGTTTAACTAAATTGTACCGCGAAGGTTTAAAGGGAAGAATTGAGTTTGGTGACAGTATATATAAGTTTGTTTTATAAAAACGAAGTAACAAGTACTTTTCAGTGGATTTTGGGTGCTGATCCTCAACTTTGATAACAAATGCGTACCATCTAGCGACGAAATATGATTGCTTTTATTGTATATTATGTAATATTTATTTATTTTTCGGATGAAAGGTAACCCAAGATAGAAGTGGTTCAAGTTACGAAAGTTTAGTGTAGTTAGTATGTCTTGCATGACAATGACGTGTGAGCAAATTCAATTCATAATATTTACTTACCTATTTGAATTTAGAAACTGACGAGGGTACAGTAAATGTTAGATATACAGTTGGTACATATATGTGCTGTGCAATTATATAATACATAAATATATTAAGTGTATACAATACACATATATTCATACAGTTTTCAGCAGGTCCAACAATATTTCGAAACAATAATGTTTTGCTCATCACCTGTTTTGCGCCCTAGTGGTTGTGGAGCAGGGCTAGCATTGAGCCAAGCATTTTATCAGCGATGTAATCCCCCAACTTATAACATGCCTACCTGCATACTGTGCGTTTTGTACAAGATGTTAATTTCATCTCATTCAGTTCTAGAATGTGGGAGGAATTTTATTGTAAACTTTTATACAGTACCCCAAAAAAGATGAGGCTACTTTATCCAGCCTGAATCCTGGTTGTCTGAATCAAATCAAATTAAATCTAAATTCAAAATTATTTATTGAAATTATGCTTATTTCTTGACCCCAATAACCACTTAATAGTTTTTTTTTTGCCGAGAAGAAGAAAAGACGCAACAAACACACCAAAACACACCTGTCTTTAAAGTTTGAAAACCTTACATATATAAAAAATAACTTACCCGAAACGAATTATTCATTATTTAAACGGATTCATACTATAAAAAAAAAAACGCTTAGTCACTTATAACTTACTCCCTGGATGAAGACGTAACATTTTACTGTCTTTATCGAATTTTATAAGTACGGACAATTTCAGAAGGCTTGAGCAGAATACTGTGCGATAGATTTCTTTTTGTACCAAAGAACCCAATAAGAACGAAACCTCTTTCATGATTTGCTATTCATTGCACGGTCGATAAGAACATGACTAAGTCTGAATCGTAAAATACAGTAAAAATGCGCAATGTATTTAAAAATATTTGAAATTTTGGTTTTCGGATCTCTTGTGATGGTACGTCTTCAAATATTAGCATTTCTATTCTTCATCTCAATTTGGTCCGACTTCTAGGTTGTATTTGAGGGGGTGCTTGGACAGGAAACCTCCCCGTGTGCCCGTGGGCTGGAGTTCCCTTTTGGATGCGTCCGGGGGGAGGTTGGAGGTCGGAAAAACGCTCCAACGTGTGTCCCTCTGCACTCAAGCAGAGACGCACAGCGGCGGAGTAAGAGCGGGCTCGGTGTGCACTAACCCTGCCGCCGGGCAGGCAGGAGGAAGTATTGCACCTCCTTCTGCCACCACTAGACTCGTAGCCCCGAAGATAGTCACGGTCATGTCTCTGACTATTGACCGGGGTCGAGGGTCTCGGCTTAACTGCCCGGGCCGCGAGGAAGAAAACCTCTATAAAAATCACCCCAAACCTCCAAGCGGCGGCGCACCGTGAGGGAGGTTGATAGCTTGACTAATGAGTAGCTAAAATTAGTCTCTAGTGCGAACCACTAGATTTTTGAGATTTAAAAATATAATATACTCGTGGGAACAAACATGGAAAAATTAAAAACAAAACCGACGAAGAGGTGAGGAGTGATGCGGGGTCGGAGTCCGACGCCGCATCTGGCGCAAAGTGCTCACAGAGCTCGGAGTGCGAAGAGGTGGGGTCTGTTGCGAAGAACCTACGGTTCTTCCGGAAGCGCCCCAAACCGGGGGATGGCCTAGGGTCACCCTCCGATGACGAGCTGGCCTCGGCCCGGAAGATCCCCACCAGTAGGCGGGGTGGTGGCCGAGATACAGGAGTGGGGAGGGGGCTCACCGCCCAGGTGGCTGCTCAGCGAGCCGAGAGGCTTGCCACAGAGGGACGCCACCCCGGATCGACCAACCGCAGGGCACCTACAGGTCCTATCGGGGTCTTCCGGCGGCGAACTAGATTCGGAGCAGGATTTGGATTCGGAGCGAGCGGTCAGGTTCGCAGAGGTCGTGGGAGCCGCAATCCGAGATGTGGCCTTGAAGAGGAATAAGTCCTCTAAACACAAGGCCATATCCGCGGCCACGGCCTCCATTATGGCGGCAGCGGAGGCAAATCATGTCGGGCCTCCGTCGGATGGAATATCCGAAATGCGGGCGGAGGTCACTCGCTTGAAAGCCGACATGGAGCTTCTCCAAAAGGAGAACGAGAAGCTCCGAGCGGACCTGGCCAGGCTCCGAGGAGCTGGTCCCCGGGAGATGCCGCAGGAGGGGGCGCAGCATGGGCAAGGTCAGCCCATGCCTGCAGAGGAACGGGTGCTGAACCTGGTGCGACAGGAGCTGTCTGCCTTCCAGAGTCGGTTTTCTGCTCTGGAGGCCATCGTCTTGCGTCCCCCGCTAGCTGCAAGCCAGGCGGCCCTGGTTCAGCGAAGGCGGCCTCCTTTGCCGCCGCCGCGGCTACCGCGGCCAGACCGGGCTCGTCGGCAAATAACGATGCGATGCCAGAACCAGTGAGGTCAGCCCCAACGAAACCGGGCAAATTGGCATCCAAAGGGGGCGGAGCGTCTTCTCAGGCATCCAGGGCCCCAGCCCGGATGGTGGGTCAGCCGCCCCAATCTCTTCCGCCTTCTGAAACTCCTGCGGCTGACGCCGAATGGCAAGTGGCCGGGGAGAAGAGGAAGGCGAGAAAGGCAGCGAGGGCGGCCAAAAGGAAGGAAAGGCGAAAGCGGCGCAAGGAGCGAAGCGTCGCGGCTAGGCTCCGCGCCCCGAAGTCCGCAGCTGTAGTGATTACACTACAGCCGGAAGCGGAAAAGAAGGGCGTGTCCTACCGCGACGTGCTCGCCAAAGCGAGGGCGGCGGTGAATCTGGAGGAGCTCGGCGTCACAACTGGGGCCCGGATGCTAGAAGTCCCCGGTGTGGCCAGCGGCCCGACCGCTGACGCACTGGCCGAAAGGCTCAGGGCGTCCATAAATGTGGACGAGGCCCGAGTGTCCAGGCCCACCAAGTGCGCTGACATGCGCATTCTGGGCCTGGACGATTCTGTGACGGAGGGAGAGGTGGTGGCCGCCGTCGCCAGGACTGGGGGGTGAACTCCCGAGCAAGTAAGGGCAGGGATCATACGGCCTGACGCCACGGGGATGCAAGCCGTTACTGTGAGCTGCCCTGTCTCGGCAGCCCAAAAAATAGCTGGGGAAGGCCGAAGGCTCTTGGTGGGCTGGGTTTCTGCGTAGGTAAAATTGCTGGAACCCAGACCTCTGAGGTGCTTCCGCTGCCATGTAGGAAACCACGTGGGAGCTCAATGCACCTCGGAGGTGGACCGCAGCGATCATTGCTTCCGCTGTGGTCAGCCTGGTCACAAGGCCGGCACGTATAATGCCACGCCGCACTGTGTCGTATGTGCGGCAGCAGGCAAGCCGGCTGATCACCGGGCTGGGAGCAAGAACTGCGCTCCACCCGCCAAGGACAGGCGCAGAGGCAAGCACTCCACCACTGCCGTCACCGTCGCAGCCGCTGCTTCTGCCGCCGCCGCTGCCGCCTCCACAGCCGTCGTCACCGCTGAAACCACCGCGGCAGGACCCTCACTGGGGGTTTTGGAGGGTGCTGAAATGGAGTGCCAATAATGGCCCCATTACGCTTCCTCCAGGCGAACATCAACCACTGCGCCGCTGCTCAGGATCTATTGCTCCAGAGCATGGCGCAGTGGTCGATTAACATCGCCGTGGTCGCTGAGCCGTACTTTGTCCCGCCCAGGGACGACTGGGTGGAGGACCTGAGCGGCTCAGTGACCCTAATTTCGTTGGCCGCCGCTGGCACCCCGTCCCTCGAGGGTGTCAAGAGGGGACAGGGTTGCGTGGCAGCACGGTTCGGGGAGATTGTTGTTGTGGGTGTATACTTCTCCCCGAACCGAACACTCGCTGAATTCCACAACTCCCTTGCGAAGTTGAAAATCGTCGTCGTCGGGTACCGCTCCATCCCTGTGATCCTCCTCGGGGATTTCAATGCCAAGAATGTGGCTTGGGGTTCCCGGTATACGGACACACGGGGCAGGATGGTTGAGGACTGGGCTCTGGAGACAGGCTTGGTCATCCTCAACCGGGGTTCTGTCTCCACGTGTGTGCGGATGCAGGGCGAATCGGTGGTGGGTATTTCGTTCGCCAGCCCCGCTCTGTCACCACGTGTCGTCGACTGGCGCGTCATGGAGGAGGTGGAGACCTATTCCGACCACCGGTATATCCGGTTCGACGTCTCCACCCAGATCTCGAGCGCGTCGGTCCGACAGACCCCGAGTGGTCCGCGGTGGGTGCTGAAACAGCTGGACCGGGAGCTCCTCCTGGAAGCCTCGATCGTGCAGGCCTGGGTGTCATCACCGGATAGGCCTGCTGACATCAACGACGAGGCGGAGTGGTTCCGGGAGGCCATGTCCGAGATATGTGACGTGGCAATGCCCCGGGTCCAGCCAGGTCGCGCCCGGCGCCAGGTGTACTGGTGGTCGCCGGAGCTTACGGCTCTGCGCCAGGCGTGCGTTGTTGCGCGACGCCGGTACACCAGGCACCGCAGGCTCCGTAACCGTGCTCCGGATACGGAAGCCATTGAGGTGGAGCTTTACGAGGGGTACAGAGCGGCGAGGATTGCCCTCCGAGCGGAGATCAAGCGGGCCAAGGGCTTGGCTCGCGAGGAGTCGCTGCGGATTCTGAACAGGGATCCGTGGGGGCGCCCCTACAAAATGGTGCGGGATAAACTCCGCCCATGGGCGCCCCCGCTGACACAGAGTCTCCGGCCGCAGCTCGTGGAGGGCGTGGTGAGCACTCTGTTCCCTTCGCAAATGGAACATACTCCCCCGCCCATGGCTCCACCTCTTGCGGTGCCCGAAGCGGACCACACAACCGACGACGACGATGCTCCGGAGGTGACCGAGGTAGAACTGAGAGTGGCGATACGTAGGCTGAATGCCAAAAATACCGCCCCAGGACCCGACGGTTTACCTGGAAAAGCCTGGGTTCTGGCCTTGGAGGCTCTCGGGCCTCGACTAAGGGGGCTCCTTAACGCATGCTTGGAGATGGGCCAGTTCCCGCTTCGCTGGAAGACGGGGAAACTGGTCCTCATTAAGAAGCCGGGGCGCCCAGCGGACTCTCCGTCCGCTTACCGGCCCATTGTGCTGCTCGATGAGGTGGGCAAGCTCTTTGAAAGAGTTATTGCAGACCGCCTCGTTGGGCAGCTGGTGCGGGTGGGGCCGGATTTGGCGGAGAGCCAGTTTGGCTTCCGCAGGGGGCGCTCTACGGTGGACGCCATCATGCGCGTACGAGCCCTCACGACGGGGGATGCAGTGGCCCGGGGTGGGGTCGTCTTGGCGGTGTCTCTAGACATCGCCAACGCCTTTACCACCCTGCCCTGGAGTTGCATCAGGGAAGCACTCCAGTATCACCGGATGCCGCCCTACCTCTGTCGCGTGGTCGAGGCCTATTTGACGGACAGGGCCGTCATCTACCCCGGTCACCAGGGAGAATGGAACCGGCGAGAGATGTCGTGCGGTGTCCCACAGGGATCGGTCTTGGGGCCGCATCTGTGGGACATCGGGTACGACTGGGTGCTGCGCACCGACCTCCCTAACGGCGTCAGCGTAATTTGCTACGCTGACGACACGCTAGTCCTGGCGCAGGGGAGGTCGCACCAGGCGGCGGCAAATTTAGCGACACGCGGGGTTGCGACAGTCGTTGAGAGGATCCGGCAATTGGGACTCGAGGTGGCCCTGCACAAGTCTGAGGCCATGTGTTTTCATGGTCCTCGGAACGCGCCACCGCCGGGTTCCCAAATAACGGTAGGAGGGGTTCACATCGGCGTCGGTCGGGTCGACGATGAAGTACCTGGGACTCGTCCTCGACAGCCGGTGGAATTTCGTGGAGCATTTCCGACGTTTGGCTCCCAGACTGGAGCGGGCCGGGGCTGCCCTCAAGCGACTCCTGCCCAATCTAGGGGGTCCAAACGCCTCCTGCCGGAGGCTCTACGCGGGGGTCGTGCGGTCTATGGCTCTTTACGGCGCACCGGTGTGGGCGCGTTCCCTTATGCGGCGACCAGCCCGCTCGTTGAACGCGTCCCAAAGGGTCATGGCCATCCGGCTGGTCCGGGGATACCGCACGGTCTCCGGTGAGGCGGCGAGCCTCCTTGCCGGATTGCCGCCATGGGATCTGGAGGCAAAAGTACTCGCGTACATTTGGGAGTGGCGCGAGGAGGCGAAACGCCGGGGTGAAACTCCGCTGCCACGACAAATCGCGGCTCGGCGGACAGAGCTCCGGCAGGATCTCATGGCGACATGGAGAGAGCGACTGTCGCAACCCAGTGCTGGGCACGCCACAATTGCGGCGATAAGGCCCCTCTTTGAGGAGTGGCTTGAGAGGCGCCACGGCGTCCTCACCTTCCGCCTGACGCAGGTCCTTACCGGACATGGCTGTTTCGGGAGGTTCCTGTTCAGGATAAGGCGGGAGGAAACGCCCGGGTGTCACCATTGTATGGATCGCCCGGAGGACACGGTGGAGCATACGGTGGAGGTCTGCCCCGCTTGGGCGGAGCACCACCGTGTCTTCGTGGACGTGATCAGCGGTGGCGACCTCTCGCGTCCGGCCCTACTTCAGGCCATGGTACGGAGCGAGAGGGCATGGGAAGCTGTCACCTCCTTCTGCGAAGCAGTAATGCTCGCAAAGGAGGAGGCGGAACGCGTGAGGGAGACGCATCGGAGACGCCCTCACGCCCCTAGCCACCGCAGAAGACGCCCTGGGCGTCGGGAGTCGCAAGCCGATTCCCGGCCACCGTAGACGTGGGCTTGCGGACGGTGAGTAATGGGTAGCTCGCCGTCTGATAAGGACCAGGCCCGAGTCGACGGCGCGTTGTGTTCCACGCGCGCCTCAAAGAGATGTCAGCAAAAACTGACGGGGCCCGCCAGGGCCGATGCCTGTCTGGGTCGCGGATAAATTTGAAAGAGAGTTACCGCGGCCCTGGCACAAGCAACTGAAGGAACACGGGTGGGTTATAGTCAGTTAAAGTCTGACACGCCCTTCCGCTTCACCCAGAGCGGGAGAAGTCATTTGATGATTTCCCACCCAAAAAAAAAAAAAAAAAAAAGGTTGTATTTGAGAGTTGAGACGTTAGGTAATTAATACTTTGTTTTTATTATCTTTATTTAGATTGGATTGTCTTGTATTACGAGTAAATGATCTGTCTGAATAAATTAATACCTAAATATTATATCATCGAGGTATATAATGGAAGTCTTTCCATCCAAGGGATACATATAAGTAGGTAGTGAAACCTACACTTATAGGTACATACTTCCTTCAAAAAAAAATATGAAGAGTATTAGTGCAGTACTAATGAGCGTTGCTGTGCTCTGCTTTGGTAGCATCATGATTTCTGCCAAGAGACGTCTACTAGGCATAGCGGCAGTAGTAACATTGGAAGGCTTCCAGCAAAGTGCAGCAATGACCTGATGAAAGCCGTGGTTTCCTTGTTTTGAGAAGCAAGCGTAGCCACATTGACCTGTCCTGCCGGTCAATGTGACAACGCTTGACATAAGGGTAGTATGATTTATTTAAAGTTATTCATCATTAACATCAGCCTTTTAATGTTCCCACTGCAGGGACAAAGGCCTCCTCTCGAGAGAGACGGAATGGGTATCCACCACGCGGGCACAGTGCGGGTTGGAGGATATCACTCGTCTTCGAATTTTTGGTTCTAGGACAAACCGGTTTCCTCACGATATTTTCCTCAACTGCTTTTGGAGTAGTGGTGACGAAAATAATTTACACAAAGTAAAGAGCCTGCCTGGGTTAGAACTACGACCTAAGACACGTAAGTCGGTGTCATTACCATTGGGCCACCATGGCTCTAAAGTTATTACCGCCCAAATATTCGTATTTTTCGTGGTAGTGGTTCCTAATCTCTGAATATTGGGGCAGATTACACTGTCCAAGAGCAAATAACAGTTGTTCTCCTTTCAACGGAATATTCCCATGTAGCCCTTATTCAATAAATTATCGTTTTTCCTTTATACTTTTCTTTGTACCATTTTTAGTTGGATGAAATGTAATCCCTATGGTAAAAACACGTACTACAATGGAAATATTATCTTATCTTACTTCTAATTATCTTACTTTTATAATATTAAATTTGGATGGATGTGTGTGTGGATGTATGTTTGTTACTCAATCACGCCAGAACGGCAGAACGGATCTGGATGAAATTTGGCACAGCGATAGATTATAGCCAGGAATAGCACATAGGAGCCAGGAATAGCTCTCTTATCCCAGGAATATGTTCCCTCGGGATAATTTTCGAAATTCACGCGGGTGAAGCCACTGGCAGGTCACAGTGGGCGTAACATAACCACTGGTTATAAAGGCAATAATGATAAATATACTTAACCTTAAATGCTCAATTCAGAAATCAACGTTACATCCATTGGAATGGGTAAAATTGGCATCAATTAGACTTACAATATAGGCCTTAACGTTTAGATCAAACCGAATGGTACCAATGGGACTACATGAGAAGCACCAGCTTTCAAATAAAAAAAAGAATCATCAAAATCGGTTCACCTGCAAAGGCCCCATAAAAGTGACGAACTAAATGTAATAGAGATACACTTCACCGCTTGTCAAAAGCTCTGACACGCTGTCGATAAATCCGTTCAAAGGCACAGCCATAAAAGCCTGAGCCAATCGGAAAGGCTGCGGTCGCTAACTCGGTTACCTGGCCAGGGGCATCGGCGCCGATTTTAGTGAGCACATAGTCATAGATTCATTGACCGTTTAGGAAGAGTGGCAGGTTAATAGTTAACCCCGGTTTCTGAAAAGAGAATTTGAAGCTGAAATCTGGTCAAAATCTACTTTATTGCTAAAGTTTGACAAGTCCTCATGATTGAACTTCGATTTCATATTTCAAAAGCCGGTTGTTAGACTTACAGAAGTATGTAAAATTGAGTATTTAAATTAGGCTAACAATCAATACTTTAGATTATCAAAGGATACCAATAACAGCCTTTAAACATCTAATTAAATGTGCCTAAAATATCCAACCTTCTCAATTTCTTGATGAATTATTGTTGTTTATTTTTTTTTGCATTAATTTTAGTTTGAAAGAAGAACTGGCCCAAATAACTTCCTTTTATAATTTTTAAGATCTTAAAAATAATAACTTTATTTATTACTCACCACAATATACATAAATTATCTTACATTGGTCAGATTCGACAATGATGCACAATATAGGTAAGTATATATTGTGGGAGACTGGTGCCTAAGCAAGGCTCGTGGCCTGTGTTTCAGGACACCAGGATCCCTTTACATTTTCATTTTATAAATTATGTACTAAGTGCGCTGACAGAATGTAGTAAGGTATCATACGACATTTCAAGGTTTTATTTATTCTGATTAATATCAAGGTTAATTAAGCGAGACGAATGTTAGTAGATGTATAGTATGGGTGAATGTGTGAGTGTGTGATTGTTTGTATAAGGATGTTTTCATTATCATTATAGTTTAATTCTAGTAGCCAGTCAGATAGCATCATTTTGCTTCTATTCTTTGTGAGACTTAAGATATGTAAAAGCTTATGAGTTTTATTGGATAAGTTGCCACTTGATAGCAAATGAAACGTTTTGACTTACTATATCAGAAAGTAGGTAAGGTTGAAGCATTATTTATTTGATCTTTGGTGATGCCAGCTCAAATTAGTGGTTTGGTTACCTATCATCAAGATACTTTTGTCAATCGAAATACAAATCCACTGCTAGACATAGACCTCCCCTAAGTATTACCTGACAAGTCCAATTCGCACGGCTATCACCAAGTTATTATGATCCATTTATATCAACGCATGTAGCCAAGTTGACAATCTACAATCGATAACGCTAGTAGAAAACTAATCAATGTATGGGCACGACACATTTGAACGTTATGTCACGTGGTCAGACCATACAAATAGAAGGCGTTAACGATTGTAGAAAGAAATTCGTTACGAAACGTTTGTAACTTGGCTAGGGGGGCTGAGCATAATCAAGTCGCTTCTCAAGAAAAACAAAACCTCTAGCTTGAACCTACAGATTACTCAGATTAACCGTCTCACAAAAAAAAAACGGAAAACCGTTAACTCACTTACCTTATAAAGTTCTGCAATGAGTATAAATTGCGAACGCTTTTACCTTCCCAGGAATTCCCTAGTGAATAGACATCCAATATACTTCGTGCTGGACCTATTTATAGTATTATAGTAGTATCGGTTGAAAGTTGTGCTTGTGACAAGTTGGTGGCTTATTGCCTGCTTATAGGATTTATGGAGCGCTTATAAACGGATTAAGTCAACAGGTGCGGTTGCACTGGTTAGAAGTTTGGTTTCTTATTTCGAGTGAAAAGAGTTTGGACAAGTGATGATACTTGGGTAATTCGAAAAGTTTGAAGTATGCGGCTTTGGAACAGTATGTTAAACTATGTCTCACCTAATTGCCTGCTCTCTTTATCCGGAAACTAGTAGTCAAAGCAAAATAAGCAATGCTGGGGCAGTATTGGGCCAACAGAATTCTATAGTTTCATCGTCACAAAAAGAAAGAAAACGTGCCGCGCAATCTAGGAAATCAGATTCACTAGCAACTTTGTTCCATGACTCATCATTTTGACTGCTTGGTATGTCATATTCTCCGGAATAAGGCGAGGGAGATAATTACTGTATTTTCAGTGAGTGCATGATAAGCTAGAAGTAATCAGTCACACTGTTTGTTAATTGATGCAATAGGCACACGGTCAACCAGATTTTAAGCACCAAATTCATTTGTTTAATTCATTACATGGACCTGTTACTGCATCAATAAACGATGCACAGCATAAATAGAATATTAAAACCCAACATGCTTCTCATTTCTTCATTGAATGCTTGACATACCGGAAAACAGTAGCTCTATAACAGAAAATTATATGACGTGCTCTTCCGAGTGACCACTTTCCCGAACCTCTTAAAGAATTGCAAATTCAGAGAATCTATTTTGAAATAGAAAACTGGCCTTTCAATTACAATATTGGAACAACATTTTATAAAATTTCCCGTTTAGTGTTTGTAAACAACTGTACACTGCCGTCCTATAGCAAGAGTGCTGCTATCTGACAATTGGCCAATTTAAGTTTTTTTATGATATCGTACTCAGCAAAAGATTCTCTATCGCTCTGTCTAAGCACTATTTTCTACAATCAATGGATTCCGCTAGAAATTGCTATGTTTACAAAATAATTAGGGTTCCGTACCCAAGGGGTAAAAACGGGACCCTATTACTAAGACTCCACTGTCCGTCTGTCTGTCTATCTGTCTGTCTGTCTTTCTATCTGTCTGTCTGTCTTTCTATCTGTCTGTCTGTCACCAGGCTGTATCTCATGAACCGTGATAGCTACAAAGTTGAAATTTTCACAGATGATGCAGCAAATACAAAAAAAAACAGAATAATAAAATTATTTAAGTAGGTCTCCCATACAACAAACGTGACTTTTTTTGCCGTTATCTGCGATAATGGTACGGAAACCTTAGTGCGCGAGTCCGACTCAAACTTGGCCGGTTTTTTTTTGTAGTCTGATTCAATCGAAAGGGCTAGGCAGAATCAAAGTGCATCGTTGCCAATCAGCCTCGGCCCGTCTGTCAATCGAATCAAGTGCATCAAGTTTATATTTGGCAGATCCGTCCCAGAGGTGAAAGCAGTACACCATGCATGACCGAGTTTGTGCTTTATCCAAGTAACTCAAAATTTAAATATGATTTTGTCAGATAGCAGCATTCTAGCAACAGGACGGCAGTACAACATTTACATCGGAAGCGCGGTCAGTGCACGGCAAACAGTGTGTTTCAGTGAGGAGTCATTAGCTGCGGCTTTTCCTAAGTAAGGTGCGGTTTCGTGCGGATCCATTTGGGTCCATGCGGATCCATGCGGTTTCGTGCGGTCTCGTGTGGTATCTTTTCTGAACATTTCACGTTGAAAACTGTTTTATTTGAGTGCGGATGCGGACGGACTGAGTGCTACCTGCTGAGAGTTTCCGGACAAACGATACAAGTTTTAATATTGCTGTTTTGAAAAAAGAAACTAGTGTGACATGACTAACATGAGAATTTGTACACACGGTGGCAGTTGAATTTGATTGTCAAGAGGTTTTTAAATGGTAATTTTATGAAGATACCTTTCACCAAATTATGTTTTTGTGTTGGCCTTGTGAGTGGAGTGTTTTGTTTTTACAAGCTTTTATTTTAACTTGTAATGTATGTATGTGTGTTTGGGTCAAAACTTGCAACTAAATTTTAGTGCAGTTATCTTCCACCGATTTAGATGAAATTTTGCACACACGTTAAATTTAGATAATTGATATCTAAGAGCATGGTTAGCTAAGTGATGTCATTCTAAATCCAATATGGCAGACGGCCCAAGACGGCGGACTAGTTTTTCTTGTGTACTACCATGACGTGGGTACCAAATAAAAGGGTTTGCTGAGAAGAATACGAAAAAAGCTTATTTTAAAAAAATACTTTTAATGAATAATTTTATTTTTTGCTACTCTATTCTGTTCCACTCCTCTTCAATATAGTTTTTTGCTTGTGGGATGTGGATTTCCTCCACCATAGGGCAAAAAAAGGGTCTGTCTCACACTGACTAAAACCGCACAGTTCTTCAACTAAGCACACTAAAACAGGTTGCTGGAGCACATGCACAGTTACATCTCGCTCCCCCTGCCAGTCACGCTACTCTTTCCATCTATTGCGAGATCACTCGCGCTTTTCTCTTCCATTTAAAGCCAACCTGTGTTACGGAAAATTAAACAAACATATCTTCGAGTCTATGTAGGTAATGATAAATTATCATTTAGACTATTTTCCTATCTATTGAAACACATTCACAGTTTCAAAAACTTGAAATTCCCAGGTTCAAAAATTCTAGGTAGAAAATACGGAAATATCGTAAAACCATCGTTCCTCAGTTCCTCGGTACAAACCCAGCGCATTAGAATGTTATGTAGACTAGACGCCATATTGGTGGCGCATCTACAAGAACTCAAAATGTTTTATGCAGCGGCATAATGCTTTATAGCGGATTGCAAGCCGCTATTTTATGTCTTCAAATGATTTTAACTATTTTTAACCGACTTTCCAAAATGAAGGAGGTGCTCAATTCCAAAGTTTATATATATATATATATATTTTTTTGTATGTTCAGACATAACTCCGTCATATATAAACGGATTTTCAAAATTCTTTTTCTTTTTCAAAAGAAGTTTATTACTAAATGGACCCATTTATGTTTGCTAAATATCTGATGAAGAACTTCGGAGATATACAACAGAACTCTTCAATAAATGACGGCATATCTCTCGGGATCGCTGTAATGTATGTTTTTTGTTTACAGCATTTCATAACATACCATCAAGCCAGTATGCTCTAAAGGGGCTTACCCCTTTAGAGCATACTGTGTGTGTGGTGTGTACAGTTTACCCTGGTACACTCTAATTCCACTGGTTATGTTTAAGTTACATGTTATTTGGGGAATCTATTCTGGCATCTCTGTGGGCATTATAGATACCTTACTATAGAACTTGTCCATTGTGCATCACTAAAAAGTGAAAGTTTAGTACAAGTTTTTGTAAAGGCGGTGTCAAAAAACCAAGAAACAAAAAAAAGGAACAATGACTTCCGAAATTGAAGTTACTTTTCACTTTATAGTGTTTTTATTTGGAAGTACGTTGTATTTTTTTTGTAAAAAAGTGTTTTTATTACTTGATTATGTTATATTGCTATTTAAAGAAAGCCTTCTTTCTCGTGTTATGTTTATACCCAATACTCAATACATTTATTGCTTCCACATGTGATCTTAGATGGTAGGTTACAAATTTAGACCATTGTGGCCCTGTCGGGCACTGCAAAAGTAGGAGAGAGGAAGACGGCTTTTATTTGACTAATTATTAATTTATATAGTAGATTCTAATTTGTTAAAATGAAAATTTATCATTTAAATATTCAATAAAATTAAAATAGCATTCATATTTATAAAAAAAATGGAATTTGTTAAAGTTAAAATTTGTCATTTAAATATTCATTAACATTATTATAGCCTTTAATTAACAGAAATTGTTTCAATTTATTAATAAATGAATTAAACCTTTGTTTTTCTTTAATTATTTCTGGTAATTTATTGTATATTTTCATTGATATTACTAATGTACTTGTAGAGTGCATTTTTAGCTTAGAGCTTGGTAGGTTTAACCTATCTTACTGTGGGTACTTCGCGCAGTGTAGTACAGCTCCCAGTATTTACGTGTTTTAAAAATATAATAATGGCCCAAAAGGCCCTTGAAGGTGTAGTGCGCGAGCTACATAAAGTAGTGACTGATCTTGCGACAAAAGTCAGTGCTCTCCAGGTTAAAATAGACGAGCAAACTGCTATAATTGTTAAGCAAGCGCAATCGTTGAGCTTGTAAACATTAACTGTTGAGGGTACAACGAAATTAGTCCCTCCGAAACTATTGGACACTGACGGCGATCAAGTGCAGCCAGCGATTTCAGCGACTACGCAGCGACCCATCCGTCAAGCGAGAGTTAATTCCAGCGCTAAAAGCAAAAGTGGATACGCAGCCGCTGCAAAACCAGGGACCGAAGGTGACTTAGGTGAGAAAAATAACTGACCCACGGTGACAGCTACGAGTGCAAATAACAATCTACCCACAACAACAAACTTATCATCGTTGGAGTGTCGGGCCACGAAATTAGTGGAAACGCGCACGGACGACACAAGACATGATAGCCACGAAAATGTTACCGCCGATGAAGGGTGGCAACCGGCGCGCAAAGCACGGAATTCAAAACGGCGAGTAGTAACTGGCAGCGTACAAGAGGATGACGAGCTCAAAACCGTAGAAAAGCTTAAATATTTGCAGGCCTGGTCTTTTAAGCCGGAAACTACGGAACAAAACGTGGTCACCTATTTGAACAAACTTCAAGATTGTGACCAATATCTTGTTGAAAAACGTTTAATTAAGACTTCAAGACACGCTGCTTTCGTTATTGCATTTCCTGAGAGCTTAAATAAGCGGATAAACACGCCGGCGGCGTGTCCCGCGGGAGTGAAGTTGTCAGACTGGTTTCCGAGGCGTCCCCGCGAGCAGCGGGGGGACACAAGCTCCGAGATTCGCACCGGCGCTGCAGGCGCAGTCGTCGGCCGCTCCTCGTAGTGAACACGGTACGAAACGACGAAACAGGAATGACTTACAGTGTCGGTATGCTAATACTAATAGTTTCCACTCGCAAACGTTGGGACTAGAATGCTTAAATGGTGTGAATGTGGTTCAAGCTAGTGGCAAGAAACCCAAGTGCTCATTAGATCTACTTTACCAAAACGTTAGAGGACTACGCACTAAGTTAAACTCGTTTTATAATAATATTTTGGGGTCTATGGTTGATTTGGTAGCCATAACCGAGACTGGTATTAATGATGGTGTGAACTCAATACATGATGGTGAACTGGCTCCGAGCGGATACACAATACTAAGATGTGACTGCGAGGATGGCCGTAAACACGGAGGGGTCATGCTGGCCGCCACTCCACGCGGCGCTCTCGACTTACGCAGAGTACCATTGCCTGATAACGCTAGCTTGAACCACCACCCGTTCGAAATCGTGTGTGCGACGGTATACCGTCAAAATATTTTATTGTTTTTATGTTGTGTTGCCTACATTCCACCTAAAACGAGTGAACGCGAATATATGTTTATGTTTCATTTACTGGAGCGGTTATGTGTTCGCTATGAAAATGTTGTTTTAGTGGCTGATTTAAATATGTATTCAACAAACCAAGATGTACAATGCTATTATGAATACTTTATCACCTTCTGTGGGTTTCGCCAAAGTAACAATATACTTAATTGCAACAATCGCACGCTCGATGTTGTCCTAACTACTTTGCCTGAAGATGATATTGTCGTAAGCGAGGATTGTGGGGAGTGTTTGTCATGCATAGACCCGCAGCATCCGCCGCTACGAATAAGTATAAGTAGATCGCGAGATCTGTGGTCGCGAGTGACTTCTAGTCCTAGTGGCCCTGTACCACAGGCTTCCACCTCCCTACCGAGATGGAATTATAGAAAGGCGGACTTCAATTCTTTGTATTTGGGACTTGCAGAGGCAGACTGGAGCGCCCTGTATGAAACGAGTAATGCCGACGAAGCTTATAGGATATTTTATGACATAGTTTATGGGATTTTGGATGATAGCACTCCAAGAAAGAGCTCCAAGCGTGGTTGCTTTCATTATCACTACCCTGAATGGTTCACTGCTGACATAATTGGTTACATTAAACAGAAGGCTTTTTGGCACAAATCGTTTAAGAAGACTCGTTCGGTCAGCGATTATGTTAACTTTTCTCACTACCGTTCTATTATCAAAGTTAAAATCAGTACCGCATACCCGATTATCAGACCCGTACTGAGGACCAATTTGTTAAGGAACCTAGGTCTTTTTGGGGTTTAGTTGGTAGCAAGCGTTCGAAACGTAGTAAACCGAAGATAGTTAGGAATGGTGAGCCGTTACCAGAGCATGAGTGCGCTCAGGCGTTCGCTGATTACTTCCACTCGGTCTATGGGACGCTGGCGCCGCGATTAGATGCGGCTGCCGCTGGACAGGTGGCGCCCGAGCGCGACACCCGGGTTCACGTGGGACAGCTGTCTCTCGGTGAGGTGGGTGCCGCGCTCGCGCGCCTCAAGCCCAAGCGTTCGGTTGGGCCGGACGAGGTGCCACCCTTCATTGGTAAGGATTACAGGACAGTACTGGCCCGGCCGCTCATGCATTTATTTAATATAATCTTACGAGAATGCTCGTATCCCGACGGCTGGAAATTGACTAGGGTCACTCCGGTACCGAAGGGCACTCCTAGCTCGGATGTCAGTGGATATAGACCTGTAGCTGTACTTTCAGTGTTTGCTAAAGTCTTCGAGTCCGCGTTGTGCTCTTGCATCCACTCGCAAGTAGCATCACAGCTCAACGACGCGCAGCATGGTTTCCGTGCGGGCCGTAGCACGAATTCTAACTTAATGTGTTTTTCAAACCAGGCCGCCACAGTGCTGGACTCGGAGACAGGTGGACAACTGGACGTCGCTTACTTCGACTTCAGGAAGGCATTTGATAGTATGGACAATGACATCCTTTCTATAAATTTGCGAGGGTTGGTTTTACCCCAGCCCTCCTAGAGTTCTTTGCTAGCTACTTGGGTAACCGTAAGCAGATTGTGGAATACGCAGGTTACACCTCGGACTCGTATTTCACCCTTACGGGTGTTAGCCAGGGGACGAATTTAGGACCCTTAGAATTTATTTTATTGATTAACGATCTTCCAGAAGTAATTAAAGACGCTGGTTGTTTGTTATTTGCTGACGATCTCAAGTTATTCATGCGGATCACAGACGAGTCACACTGCGGCATGCTCCAGCGAGACATCGATCGGGTGGTAGCATGGAGTGTGGAGAACAAATTAATCTTCAATGTGACGAAGTGTAACATAATGTCCTTCACGCGGGCTGTGGTACCCCGACGTCACGATTATTGCATGGGTGGTGACGTCATACCGCGGGTGCGGTTAGTGCGAGATCTTGGTGTTACCTTTTCAGAGGATCTGTCGTTTCGTACTCACGTGGTGCAGGTATGTAGAAAAGCCTTCAAAAATCTTGGGTTTGTCATGCGTGAAACTCGTGACTTCACCAACATGGCAGCAGTGAAATCGCTTTATAATGCGTTAGTACGAAGCAACTTGGAAACTAGTGCTATCATCTGGAATCCTTATGAAACGAAGTATTCTACGATGGTAGAAAAAATGCAAAACAAATTTACCCGGTACCTATACATGAGGCAATTTGGTATTTACCCTTTCTACCCGCTTATTTATCCAACCCTCTTTGTTATAGGGATAGTTGGGTACTATAAGTTGGAGGTAAGGCGCAACCTCGCCCTTGTAAAATATGTTTTCATGGTTTTTCGTGGTATCCTAAATAATCCACAAATATTAGAATCGTTGGGATTGCTCGTTCCAAACAGGAGGCTACGGTTAGGGCCGAGGGAGGGATTGTTTAAAGTCCCTTCAACCCGCACTAACGTGTTAAAGTTTGCACCAGTGCCTCGAGCAGTTAGGATACTGAATAGCGTCTCTCTGCGTTTGGACTTATTTTCTTGCTCTTTGGCGGAATTCCAGAGGGTGACACTTAGTGTGTTGTCCACTGTGTAACTTGTGCTTCTACCTAGCCCCTTACTGGGACTAGCAAACTGGCAATGTATGACTACGTTTGTTAGCTTGGGTATTACCTGTAAAAATAAATGTATGTGTTAATAATATAAATAAATAAATAAATAAATCTTTATGGCGCGATGTATATCTTGACTGTATATTTTCTCTTGTCGTGTAAAAGTGTTGGTTATTTCGAACGAATTTGCACATTTCTAGAATGTATAGGCAGGGGAGGGTAAGTAATTTATGTTCTTGAAAATGAGGTTTGCAGCTATCGGTATCCTCTATATTTACCAGGATCCTATTATAATAAATCCTATTATAATTAAAGGTTATCCCCCGGGATAACTGGACGTACGTAGGCTACAGTTTTTGTTTGTTTTGTTTATGTTAACATATATTTTACTTAGCAATTGAATTGAAAGCGTACGACAAAGCAATAGATGTTAATGCCTGTTGCAAAGAGGAAACATCTTTTCACAAAATAATAAGTCACCAACACACCTTACTGTTTATTGATGACATTTTTTACCGACTTTTTTGGCTAAACCATTAAAATGCACTTTTGGATTGCCAAGAAGCTAATCCGACACACAGCTAAAGTTAGTAAGTTTCAAAGATTGCAACTAAAATAACCTTGATTAAAATATTATAAAATAATAAATGAAAAGGATTGAAATAAGTAACTTATTCAAAACTAGCTGTTCTCCGCGGCTTCGCTCCCGTGACAACCCCACAGCACCCGTTTTCGGGATTAAAAATAGCTTTCTATTGGTGAAAGAATTTTTTAAATCGGTCCAGTAGTTTTGGAGCGTATTCGGTATAAACAAAAAAAAAACTTTCCTCTTTATAATATTGGTATAGATAAGTACATTGGATTTTGCTATGTGTAGATAGGCAACATTTCTGATAAACAGATAATCTTTTAACAGACAAGAATAGATACAGCCTGTAAATCAAAGATTATCACAATACATCAGACGGGTCACGTTTTTATGAGCTTCCTCAATAGGCCCTCAACATCTTTTTGGGATAATACTATAATTGACGATAATTGCACCCGGATTATAGGCGTCGCACGATAACTCAGGAGATACTGATAATTACCTCATTAAAAATGGTAGGTCCTTGAGAAAGAGGCTCGTTTGGGGAAGTAGGTATTACAAAAAAAAAAAACCATATCATCAGCCAAGTAAAAATTACCACTTTTGTATCGTATATGGTAAAAAAGAATTAAGACTATGAAACATAATCATTATTTCAAACGAAATACATCTACTGTTGAAGATAGGCTCCAAGTCTCGTCGTATCGACTGTTCCTGAGTGTCTCTGATCTGGTAGATTCCCGTGGCCTTCACCAGGTTATCGGCCAAGCTACAAAATATGTCGGGGATTACTGCTATAAACCAGTATAAGCTGGCTGGCCAAATTGTAATAACTGAAATGGACCTCATAAATAACAAAAATATCTGTGGTAGTCAATGAGATAAATATGTTATCTCAATAGTGCTATTTGTACAGACAGCTGCAGAGAAACTTCACCCCTAGAAGTGTATAGATGGCAGAGAAACTTCACTTCTAGGGAGTGAAGTTTCTCTGCAGCTGTCTTTATATTAACAATACGAAAGAAAACACATATATTTAAGTTTTTTATAGATATGGAGAGATAAGGCCCCGTAAATTTTAATATATTGAAAGTCTAACTGTAGTCTAGTTTTAAGATGATTAAATTGAGATTTACAAAAAAGGTTAATTCAAAAAATCAAAAACTCGACTGCTTAAGAAGCAAACTAAAAAGACGTAAACAAGAAGAAAATCAAGCTGTGCAGTCGGAGGATACATATTTGCGAGCTGGCCGACCAAAACCTGTCCTCCGACTGTTTTTTTAATTCGTTTTTTTTATTTATAAGTTTTTAGTTATTTTTTCAAAATTCATGTAAACTTAAATAAGTGTTTTATATTTTTGTAATCATCTCTTTAAACCCTTTATTTGGATAACTCACACGATGGGCTTGGATGAAAAAAAAATGGGCCCACACACTATGGCGCCCAAAAACCGCCATTTTCTATTTTCCAATGTTAATGTAGCCAGTGTGAGTTATCACTTGACTTGACTTAAGACGAATCGATTGACGTAAGAATCATCATGATCGGCCAACGTGTTTGGTCTCTAGAACGCCCCATAGGAACAAACATACATACATAGACTGATAAACACATTACCCTCCTTCGGCAGTCGGGTTAAAAGCAGACGCTCTACAAAGCCAAATCCAAATACTTGATGAATTATTTATATTAACAGATGGATTTTAATTAAATTTCCCCAACTATATTAAGGTCGGCTTCCAGTATAATCGGATACATAAAGCTGACTATCAATATTTTACATGAAGCGGCTCTACCTATTCTGACCTCTCTGGGTAACTAATTGGGTAACAAGATACTTTTTTACAAGACTTGTATCAGATAGCAAGCATACTGGTTTACCATGAGCTGGTTAATATAATATTGTTATAATAAACTTTATGTTCTATTTCGTCTACGTCATGCTCCTGTTATTTTCAATTACAGTGTTAAGAAAATAAAACGTCGTTCAATATTATTACAATGTTATACTTCCCTCATAAACCAACAAAGTACGCGAAGCAAGTTGATTACTGTCTACGACAGCGTAGCCTCGTAGCCTCATAGCTGACGTCAACTACGGCGTAGCAACGTCGTAGCACCCACGTAGGCAGCTTTTCCTTATAAAATATTTGATGTAAATAAATAGTCTCATTTTTCCTTTACATAATAAAGTACTTTAGTTAATAAGGTAGATTACTGACTACATTACTGACTAGATTATGTTTATCTCACAGAAATCGTGCATTTTTCTTGGATAAAATTACATTTTTTTTTTGAAGTGGGAAATCATCAAATCCATTCTAAAAATCAAATCTAAATTTCTTTATTCAATTAGGCCATTAAGCGGCACTTTCAAACGCCAGAAAAAAAAGTTAAATGTAATAATAATTGATTCTACCGTCAAATTCATCCAATTAACTCTCCCGCGCTGGGTGAAACGTTAGGGCGTGTCAGACTTTTACTTACTAAAACCCACCCCGTTTCTTCAGTTACTTGTCCCAGGGCCGCGGTAACTCTCTTTCAAATTTATCGGCAACCCAGACAGGAATCGGCCCTAGCAGACTCCGTCAGTTTCTACTGACATCTCTTTGCGGCGCGCGAGCAACACTATGCACGAGTGGTACACTACGCGCGGATTTGCGGACGGTGAACTGCCCATTACTCGCCGTCCGCAAATCCGCGCCTACGGTGGCGGGGAAACGGCTTGCGACTCCCAACGCCCAGGGCGTCTCCTGAAGCGCCTAAGGGCGTGAGGGCGTCTCCGTTGCGTCTCCCTCATGCGTTCCGCATTCTTCTTCTCGAGCATTACTGAGACAATTAGTGTAAGTGTCGCAATCTATCAGTGAACAAAATATTGATTTGGATCAGTACATCTTATCATACAAAAATAGATTAGAAAGGCAAAAACCGGTTCGATTGCTGACTACGACAAAGTAGTCAGCGCAGCAATGCTGACAGCTACGTCATAGAAGCCACCAAGACTCTTTATTTATTTTCCATCTCATATATTCTGCCTTTATCCATATTGACACTCGACGATGTATACTCACAGTTGCCCTTTATCTATCTAATCTATTATCTTTAAACGAGCAATTCTTGTATATAAATGTATATATATATATAATATGAATAAAGTAAGTGTGTTTTTAGGTATCCATATTGACAATAACCTTAATTGGAAAGCTCATATAGAACAGCTATGTAAAAAAATAAATAAATCTGCCTACGCACTTTTTCAATTAGCTAAAAAAGTAAATATAGAAGCGTTACTTGTTGCCTATCATGGTCTAGTAGCCTCACTTCTACGATACGGAATTATTTTTTGGGGTAATTCCACGGATAAGGGATTATTATTCAAGGCACAAAAAAGGTGCATTAGAGCCATGTGTGGTCTGAAAACAGATGACAGCTGTGCACCGTACTTTAAATCATTGAAAATACTTACGCCACCGGCGTTATACATATTAGAAATCAGTATCTTCGTTAAAACAAATCCAAACCTTTTTGAAAAAATGACAATGGTACGAAATGTTCCAATTCGTAGTCAGTACAAAAATTCTTTGAATAATTATAAGTGTAAAACTGCATTAGTAAAAAAAAGTGTCCTGGATATGGCGCCATGTATTTATAATAAAATTCCAGACGCCATAAAAGAATTAAATTTTACACAATTTAAGAAAAAAATGAAATTGTTCTTAATTGATAAATATTATTATAATATTGACGAATACTTAAATGACGAATTAATTTAGAATTACAATGATCGTATAAAATATAGACATTCATTACTTTGACATTTTTAATTATTTTGACATAGATGTGGGATCGAGGGGTGAAATTAAATGGTTAGTTGCTTGAAAACTTGTTTATTTTAGTGAAATCAGATACAACTAAATAAAAAACTTAAATAACACGTCTGTCTCGTTCGTCGTTCCTTGCACAGCTCGCCATCTTTTCATTCCCTCCCCATCCCTTTCACTCTGATACATTTCACTCACACCTACGGATACGTTCGTTACACTCAAAACTCATCCCACACTCGGCCATCCTGCACTGTGTCTGTTCTCAGACACTACGTATCAAACACTGGTATATTACTTACAATTACACGTGAAACTGCGATCTTAAAAAAACAATCTCAAAACAAACATATACTTTAGAACATTAACAATTGTACAAAATAATTTATAAACCTTTTTATTTAGTTATATGAACGTATTTACTGAACTCTTATTACATAACAACATAACCGTTAACTTCTTATTATTTCATTACATAGAAAAAGACAAAAAAAAAACACTTAATTACTCTGGTTACACACACTAATAACAGTTAAGGCTTGGCATATTATTATATTCTTGCACAATAAAGACATAAAAAACACTTTAGCAACAGCATAAGAACAATTGCAAATTACTTGGAATGCTTACCCTTAGCAACTCTGCGTAACATCGAATCTAGAACATAACAAAATAGAGAAAACACACATAAAATATACACTATAATACTTATCACTTTCATGCAGTCAACAAACATACATCATGAACCTAACATACTTACGTGATCTCTCAATCCTTGTCATCTGGCCATTTTTTCATATGATCAGCAGATGTTGTTGTAGCTTTGCCTGAACTTTCTGTCATCACATCAACTTTCTTCACGTCGTATCTGTAGTTTCGTTTTTTTTACCTTTCCATATAAGTAGTGTCTGTACTTCATCACACCTTCAATGATAGCTAGACCTTCAAGCTCATAGCTTGTGTACTTAGCCTGCGCGTCTGAAATCCTTCGGCTCATATAATGAACTGGGTGTAAATGCCCATCATCACATCTTTGCATTAAAATAGCTGAATAAGCAATACCCGAGGCGTCAGTATAGAGCTCTGTCTCTGCTCTTTGGTCATAGATCTTTAACACTGGTTTAGTAGCCAACTTCATCTTCAACACGTTAAAAACTGCTCTATGTTCATCATTGAATTCAAACTTGCATTCTTTTCTCAGCATATCCGTTAGTGGGTGTGCTATCTGGGCATACTTAGGTATAAATTTCCTGAAGTAGGAGCAAAGTCCTAAAAAACTATGTAGTTGCTTCAAGTTCTGAGGCTCAGGGAATTTTGCAACAGCATCTGTTTTCCCTGGCGACCGCATGACTTTACCACCTTCAATAACGTGGCCTAGGTATTCTACCTTTCTGGTTAGCAGCTGACATTTCTTCCAGTTGATATGTAACCCATATTCTGATGCAGTATTCAGAACTTCCTTCAGGCGCTCATAAGCCTGATACTCGTCTTGCGCTGGAATTAAAATATCATCTATAAAAACAATGACGATACCTCTGGCAATCAATTCTCTGAATATGATTGTGATATATCTCGTAAAAACCTTGGGGCAAGTCGCTAAACCAAATGGAGCACGTAAAAATTCATATTGTCCGGTTGTCGTTACAAAAGAGGTATACTTAATTGAGTCTTCATGCACTCGTAAATGAAAGTAACCATTTTTTAAATCTAATGCACTAAATGTTCTAGCTGAGGATAGCTTGTCAATATGATCATCTATTATAGGGAGTGGGTATTCATCTTTAACCATTTTACTGTTAATCTTTCTGTAATCAATGCATATTCTTAAACTACCATCCTTTTTTCTCACTAATACTAATGGACTGGAATATTCTGAGTAACTCACCCAGATAATTCTATCGTCAAGCCATTCTTGGATCTGGTGATCCACATCCTCCTGCTCCTTGAATGAGATTCGTCGTGGCCGCTGAGATACAGGTAAGTCATCTTTGAGAACAATTTTCAATTCTATTGGAGCCTCTTTATTTTTCTGTGGCACATAACTTGTCACTAACCTTATCACCTCTTCTTTTACAGCAGGATCACTGACGTGAGCTAAACAATCAAGGGAACTGGAAAAACATGCAACATCTTTCAACCACTCATAGTTTGGGTTTATCCAATCATCTTTCGGCAAAAACCAAACATTATAATCTTTCATAAACATCATAACACTTCGTAGAAAATCATTACCAATTATCATTTGGAATGACACAGAGTCGTTAGGCATTACATGAAACTTTATGTCTCGGTATAAACAATTATCAATCGTTATATCTAATGTAATAAAACCACAAGACTTCACTTGTGAATAACCTAAACCGGTTAACGTAATGTTGTTTTCGTTATATTACAAAGTCTAACCTGTTAAGTTCGTTGTAAAAATCCTTTGACATCAGATTCACATCACAGCCCGAATCAATTAACGCACTACCCGTTTTACCGCGCACTAACACTGTTTTTAATGGTTTTGTACGACGTATAATTCGTACAACCGGTATATTTTCATCAGATTTCTTGGTTTGTTTATTTACGTTGTAAGTGTCAAACTCAACAACATGGCAGCTGTCACTATAGCCAATCGTTGCCCTGCTCTGTGGTTTCATATTGCTAGCTTCGTGACACGAATTATTCGTGCTTGTGTTCACACAGGTCGTCGCTGCTACGTAAACTTCACCCTGAACATCGTCTTGAAGTTCGTTGTTCGCGCTGCCGGTGGCGCCCTCTCGCATCAAATTGAAAAATGCTTTTTTCGACATCTGATTGGTTGGCTTTTGTCGTTCTTGAGCAGAAGCGTCAACCTTCGGTAACCGTTCGGGTTCTACGATCCTGGCCGAAGTCTGCCGAATACCCGCCGTTGATGTCCTTTGCTTCAAATCTGAACCAGCCATCTTTTTCACTGGGCAATCTGGAGAAATATGACCAAATTTATTGCAATGGAAACATTTTTTTCCTTGCGATCGATGAGGACAATTTGCCGACGTATGACTGTTTTCCCCACAGTTGAAACATCGCATCATTGCAGCCGCGTTCCTTCTATTATTACTGCTGTTCTGTGTGTCACTGAACGGCTTATTTCGTCGAATTTCCTTTGAGGAATTTATCTTGAACATAGCGTACAACTTAAGTTTTTCTTTCAGGTCAGCGTAAGTTGTGACACCATACAACATAATCTTATTTATTTCATCATCTATGATGCCGTCCACGATGTACTTGATAGCTACGTAGTCCGGTATTTTTCCGCGTTTGCCTAATTCTTTCATGATTAGCATGTAGTCAATACACGATTCATCTTTCTTCTTACATCTTGCGCTCATTAATTCATGGATCCTCTTCACATCTATGGTATCCGCGAATTCTTTACCGATAGCCACTTTCAACTCATCCCATGATTTATACACTTTTTCGCTGCGTAACCATAGCGCTGATGTGCCGGTAAGCGAACGTCGCGCTATCAACAATAGTTGAATAGGACTCCATTGAAAAATTTCCCCATTTTCATCGATATCGCGTATCCACATGGATGCTGTATGAGTATCGTCTTGTGCACTGAATTTCCGGATTAGTTGTTCCGTAAGGTGCAACATGTCACCGTGCGCCGTCGGTGCCGGTATCGAAGCTGCCGCATCTTGAAAGTCCTGGTCAGATTACTCCTTAGGCATAGTGATTCCTTGTTATCGTCGTTAACTAGGAATATCGTCGTAAAAGTCTTCGTTTTCCGTAGGATCTTTCTTGTAAGGGAAAAAAAACAACCGGCGTGCGTCGTAGTCGTGCGTCGTCTTTCGTTTTGCGTTTTTTCACTAAAATCCACTTATTTCACCTTGATCCCGGACGAGCCCCCAAGTTTGTGGGATCGAGGGGTGAAATTAAATGGTTAGTTGCTTGAAAACTTGTTTATTTTAGTGAAATCAGATACAACTAAATAAAAAACTTAAATAACACGTCTGTCTCGTTCGTCGTTCCTTGCACAGCTCGCCATCTTTTCATTCCCTCCCCATCCCTTTCACTCTGATACCTTTCACTCACACCTACGGATACGTTCGTTACACTCAAAACTCATCCCACATAGATTTATTTTCTTTTGACATTTTAATAATTTCTCATTTAGGTCTGACATAATTGGAGTATTAAATAATATGTAATTGTTCAATTTATTTTCTAATTAAATACCATAACTATGCATGATTTTCAATTATTTGTAATCCTCAGCTAGATTTGCACACCATATTTGTACGCCTCCTGGCATAACATAGCGCTCTGTTCATCAAACATAAGATCTGTATTTACTTACCTATGTTAACAAATAAATAAATTGAATTGAATTGAATTGAATTGAATCTCGGAGCCGTTTGCTCCAACGATTTTGATAAAATTTTGTATGCAGGGCCTTTCGGGGGTGATAAATCGATCTAGCTAAGTTGCATATTTAGAAAACGTTTTAATTCTATTTTCGCCCGAGCAGAGCTCGGTCGCCCAGGTACTGTTTAATTGTATTAAAAAGGCTTCTTACTACAAGTTTATTATTGACCTCGGCAAAGTGAAAAATAGTATCACCAAGTGTTGGGTTGGGTCACCGATACATGAATGTAATTCCTATGAATAAAGATATCATATGTAAATTAGTAAGTCCGCATACGCTGTATATTCACTATCCCCAATAGTATACATGGATGCAATTCTTACTGTTCGCGCCACTTGTAGGTGCGCTCATTGTTTAGTTACCCACATTTCTCTTAATACTTTATCTACCCTTCTTGTTAATTTTCGCTGCATTAAACTACACGTTCGACTCTCGAACAGTCTACGTTCGGCCCTCGTCGAGGGTAGCCTCACCGCTCGTGATAAGTCAACCGCCTGGCAATTCACCCTGGATTCCTCACCCGCTGTGAGATCCTACCGCTGTATTACCGCTTTATAAAACCGCACCGTCTGCGATCGACTATCGTCGCCGCCGGATTCGTGGTGGTCACCTCTGATCATCACCTTGAGCCAGCGTCACGTGGCTCGCCGTTATACCGCACCGCATACAGTCCACTCTCGCGTCAGCAAATAGTGCCAGTACCCAGGGAACTTCGAATCAAGACGTCCAGTGGAACAGAGAAGGAGCGCTGCCAGGATTAAGCACGAGCACACCCGCCTCTGAGGTTAGTCGTAGTTTGTTTAATGCAGCATCTCTCTCAGCATACCGACCCGTCAGATTCCCAAGGTCTAGCCTATCTTTGAACCCCAGCGCAAACCGCTACGTGCTTTGGCGTGCCTCAGTGCTATTATTGCGCTGCCGCGCCGACACATTATTTCTGGTCTCTTCGAGCCGGATATTAGTTCTGGTTCCTAATCCTACACCTAGTCACTTTGACCTAGGCATATCTAAATATCCCGCTTCACTCTAATATTGAGTTATATTATATTGCCTATTTCATATAGTGCACTCGTACGTCTGCTTATCCTATAAGTGTATACTTACGCTTTGTAATATTAAGTACCATTCTATTCCATTCCTTATGAGATAACTACGTAGTTAAATAACTTAACTAGTAAAATTATAAAACTTGTTAATAATTTCGTAGTGAGGGTGGTAGTAAAATTCATCGTCCTGTGAACATTCTCGAACCGGTAGCACCGTTGCTCACGTTATTGTTCGTGTCGTGTATGTCACGGGTATTATTGCGAATTCAGTCTTTTATTATTTTGCGCTTGAGTTGATTACCACTCGTTTTGCAAAATGTCTATGTCTCGTACAAAGGCTAAAGAACAGTATGAAGATGCAACATCACTAGATGTTTTGCAAATTAAACGTATTAAATTAATAGGTAAACGTGATGGTATCTTTTCCCGATTACAAATAGTTTACGATCAATCTTTGAAGGCGTTCGATAACGATATTTCTAAGGATTTGTTTTTATGTAGTATGACATCTTTAGACAGTTTACGTTCTGAATATAAAGAAATTATTGATGATTTAGTTGATGTTGAATTAAATATTGACGCATCTTATAAAGTAAATTATCAATCTATTAACGCCTTTGAAGACTTGTATTGTCGTTGTAAGTTTAGCTTTGATAAATTAGACAACTCGAAGAATGTCCAACACTCTCATGTTTTACCGCAACATAAGTCTATTCGTCTACCAGAACTCGACATAATGAGTTTCTGTGGCGATCCTATTAGGTGGCCTATATTCTTTGAGTCGTATAAGCGAACTATCCACGAAAATCCTGATTTAACGGATCACGACCGCGTTCAATATTTGATAAGTAAACTTTCGGGTAGGGCACTGTCAGTATGTTCGGGTATCGTGCCCAACGGGGACAATTACCGTGTTATATGGCAGTCACTTCTCGATAAATATGATGATAAGCGTAGTTTAGCTTCTGCTTATTTAGATTAAATATTGGAATTTAGGCCATTTAATATCGCATCGTATAAAAACTTAGACACGTTCCTAGATACATTTGGTTCCGCAGTGTCAAGTTTAAACTCATTAAAATTAGATAATCTTTTGGATTTCGTTCTTCTACACCTTGCATTAAAAAATATCGATCCTAGTACCGCATGATCTTTCGAATTATATAAGCGAGGCACATCTATGCCTACTTATGATCAATTAGTTAAGTTCTTACGTGAGCAAACTAAAATATTAGAACGTACTGCTTCTCCTGCGAATAGACGAAGTGTTATCGATTCCGCACATAGTTATAACAACAATAAGTTAACTAAAGCCACTCATTCATTTGTAACGTCCTCTAACGTAAATAAAAACTGTAAGCTTTGTAAACAAAACAATCACTTAGTTTTATATAAATGTTCTCAGTTTCACAAGTTAACGATCGATGAACGATTTAATTTAATTAAACAGCATAACGCATGCACTAATTGTTTAAGTATCACTCATAATAATCGTGAATGTAAATCTAACTCAAGATGTAGATTTTGTCAATCGCGTCATCATTCATTGTTATGTCGTAAACAAACGACTGACAACAGCCATCACTCCCGGGAGACGTCGTCGAGTGACATTACGCCTGCTCCTGCGCAGCAGTCGCCGCCAGGCTTCCCCACTGCTATGATTGCTACGTCACATAACCAGCTGTCCGGTTGCATTACTACGCACATTGATGATGTTTCGTTATGTAATATTCAATCTATGTTACCGCGTAATAATACCTGTCTATTGGGGACTGTGCAAGTTTATGCGACTGATTCTAATGGTCATAAACAATGCGTTCGTGCACTAATAGATCCGGGTTCTCAAAATAACTTTATAACTTCGGCGTGTTGTCAAAAATTAGATTTACATTTTAATAAACTATCTCACTATGTAGTTAAGGGCATAGGTTCTGCGCCTAACCCTATTAAGGGGGATACTTCTCTCGGGTTATCTTCGGGACTAAATAATACTTCTGTATTACTTAATGCTTATGTCATTGATCGTATCACTGATAAATTGCCTACGGCAGAAGTTGATGTTTCCGCTCTCTCGTATTTAAATAATCTGCCCCTTGCAGACAACAATTTCTATTCGCCATCAGAAATAGATATTCTGATTGGTGCCCCGCTATTCTCTGAAATCTTGTTGTCAGGTCGTGTCACTGGATCGCCTGACACACCTACAGCCTTTGAAACAATCTTTGGTTACTTGATAATCGGTAATGCTCCGATTAATATCTTTGAACACGCATGTATTTCCGGACTGATACTTACACGTTTGTTAGCGAGGCTCATGGCTGCAGGCGATGGCTGGACCACTGTGTGGGATCATTATCGGCCTGGAAAACTGTAGTCGGGGTACGTATTATAGAAGATGTTTACGTGTCGGATCATTTACCTTTACTTGTTAGTTGTGACATAACTGTGGTAAGGCCTAAGTTGGTGACGTGCGACGTGCGTCGTGACTCGGTTGTTTGGGGCGGGAGAGATGAAACACAGATAAAAACATACCATGAACTGTGTAACAATGCTTTTCGAGCCATTGATTTTCCCACCGAATTCGCGGAATGCAGTCGTGGGTCATGCGGCTTGGTTGAACACAAAGTTGTATTGGATAGGCTGTATAACAATATTGTGGAAACCCTGAGTAACGCTGCGGTTGAGTCTGGCGGGAAGCGTGGCACAAAATTAAATAAGGGTAGGCACTTATGTGGCTGGAATATACATGTCCGTGATGCTCATAGGGTGGCCAGGCTTAGGTTCGAAACGTGGATAGCATGCAGCCGGCCCACTTCAGGAATTATTTACGACGAAATGATCGAGTCGTGTAAAATATTCAAAAGTCGCTTGAAGTGGTGCCAGAACAATCAGGAGCAGCTAAAGATGGACATTCTGGCTAAACACAGATCAGCAAAGGACTTCTCTAAGTTCTGGAAAGCTACTGGAAAGCATGAAGTTAAGCCTGGCCTTCCGGTGAGTGTGAACGGAAAAAGCGAACCAGTCCATATTGCGAATATGTTCAGGGAACATTTTAAGGTGCGCTCCCCGCTGGGCCCTTCAGCGTCTTTTATTAGGTCTGAGCCCGGCAACGAGGGGGAGGAGTCGTCTGTACATTTTATGGCTAGTCAAGTAAGAGGTGTTTTGAAAAGAATGACAGGCGGTAAATCGCCCGGTCACGATGGGCTTAGTGTGGAGCACCTGCGGCATGCAGGGGTTCACCTACCGAGGATCCTGGCCTTGTTTTTCACAATGTGCATGAGTCACTCATACTTACCACATGACTTAATGAAAACTATTGTAGTGCCTATTGTGAAGAACGGGACTGGGGATATCTCGGACAGAGGGAACTACCGGCCCATATCGCTAGCAACGATAATTGCAAAAGTGCTGGACGGTATGCTTGATTCCTGCCTAGATAAATGCATTACACTACATGAGGCGCAGTTTGGGTTTAGACCCGGGCTATCCACGGAAGCTGCCATCGTTGGTCTCAAGCATACTGTCCAATACTATATGGACCGCAGGACACCGGTGTATGCGTGTTTCCTTGACCTCTCCAAAGCTTTTGATCTTGTATCATATGATGTGCTATGGAGAAAGTTGGAGAATGCGGGTGTACCGGTGGTGGTGCTCAATATGTTTAAATATTGGTATTCTCACCAAACAAATTTTGTAAGGTGGAATAATACACTCTCTGAGGAATATATGTTGGAAAGCGGGGTGACACAGGGAGGTTTGACGTCGCCCAAGCTTTTCAACCTATACGTAAATGACCTCATCGTCGAGCTCAGTAGCAAGCGTGTCGGTTGCTCGGTGGATGGTGTCTGCACCAACAATATTAGCTACGCTGACGACATGGTGCTGCTGGGCCCGACGGTGGGTAGTCTCAGGGAGTTGTTGAGAGTGTGCGAGGCCTATGCTGCTGCTCATGGCCTTATATACAATGTTAAAAAAACGGAATATATGGTCTTTGGGGTCTCTGGTGAATGCCCTATGTATTCACATAATATTACCCTGAATGGCGTGTGCATAAATCGTGTCACGAAATTTAAATACCTAGGGCATTTCATTACCGAAGGTCTTAGGGACGATCTAGATATTGAGAGGGAGCGCAGGGCTTTGGCGGTCAGAGGTAACATGCTGGCCCGCAGATTCTCCCGATGCTCTGAACAAGTAAAGATTACATTGTTTAAGGCTTATTGTCAAAGCTTTTATACGGGAAGTCTGTGGGTCAGTCACACCAAAAGATCGCTGGATGTCTTGCGCGTCCAGTATAACAACATCTTCAGGATGATGTTGGGGCTGCCTCGCTTCTGTAGTGCATCGGGGATGTTTGCGCTTTACCGCACTGACGGCTTTCATGCCGTCATGCGCAAAAAAACTGTCTCCCTGATCTGCAGAATGCGTGGCAGCTGCAACGGAATCCTGAAGACTGTAGCTGATAGGATCTCCTCTCCGCTATGGAGATCCCTTATTAGGCGGGTAATTTAAATGTGTTTTATATTGCATGTAATTGTATTTGAATTTGTATTTTAATTTTTATGTTTTATTCAATTGTATTGTATGGATTAAGTTATCTGAAATAAATGAATTTGAATTTGAATTTCTTTATGTTCCGCCGTGGAACCACCGCACTTAGACTCGGTACTTCAAAAATTCTGGCTCCTCGAGGAGATTGAATATAAACCTACGTTGAGTCCAGCCGCTCTCGAATGTGAAACCTTTTTCACTGAGAATGTTTCCCGTGACAATACGGGCCGCTATACGGTATCTCTGCCGTTCTCCCGCGATCGTGACTCTCTTGGTGAGTCATTTGCCACTGCTAAGAAGCGCTTCATGTTTCTTGAGCGTAAATTAAATTGTTCCTCTCAACTACGAATTGAATATAACGCTATCATCAATGAATATATAGCTAAGGGTTATATTTCAGTCATTAGAAATGATAACCATATGTCTGGTTACTATATCCCTCATCATGCCGTGGCTCGGTTAGATAAAACCACCACTAAATGGCGCATGGTGATGGATGCTAGCTCTAAAACCAGTTCAGGTCTGTCTCTCAATGACGTTTTGCATACGGGTGAAAATCTGCAAAATGATTTATTCTTAATTCTTCTAGATTTCCGTTTATATAAAATCGCCTTTATATCAGACATCAAACAGATGTATTTGCAGATTTTAACTCATGCAAATGACCGCAAATATCAAAAGTTTTTATTTCGGTTTAACGCTTGCGACCAGCTAATTACTTATCAATTTAATCGCGTCTGCTTCGGCCTTCGAAGCAGCCCTTTCTTGGCAATGAGAGTACTCAGACAACTCTGCAATGACGAGTGTACCCGTTTCCCGCTTGCATCTACTGTCATAAAACATAATACGTATATGGATGACATTTGTTACTCTACACCAAACCTGTCAATGGGTTTGCAGCTCAGAGACAACCTCCGGGGTTTGCTCAAAGCCGGGGGCTTTGAACTCGTCAAGTGGGCAAGTAACTCATGTGAGTTGCTTGAATCGCTTTCCACCTCTGAGCTTCACACTGATCTTATCTTATCTTATCTTATCTTGTGGAGGGGACCGAGAAACAACTCGGACACTTCGACCCATTGGGATCTATTGTGGTCCCCTAGATACCTTACTCCTCCCCAATCTCGTTGAAAACTCGTTTCATGAATTTTACAACGAGACTGGGAGATATGAGCCTATAGTCTTCTGGTCTTGGATATCCAGCCCCTAGGAGACTCATTCGCTTACCAGCCAGTGCATCGCATGTGCAAAGAAGGTGCTCCATGCGCTCCGTATGTTCCCCACACAACCTGCAGATGGGTGTCGCGGTTATACCCATCTTCATGAGCATGTCGTTGGTTCCAAAGTGCCTAGTAAAGGCCCCAAGCAGGTAGCGGATTTGCCCCCTGCTCATATTCCAAATGCATTCCCAGGCTTTGAACGTAGAGCCTAGGAATTTCTTGGAGTGTTGTAGACCGGTGCTAGATAGCCAATGAGTTCGCTGTCTGTGATCTGCAAACTCCCTAAATGCGGCTTTTACGAGGCACGTCGAGATGCCTACACATGGTTCTGGACCCACGAAGTCATTTGCTGAGCCCTCTCTTGCCAGTTCATCTGCCATTTCGTTGCCATGGATTCCTTTGTGCCCAGGGACCCACATCAGTCTTACCCTGTTGTGCTTCCCAAGCCTGTTTAGGGTTTGGACAGCATCCAGAATAAGTCCGGAGTCCACTTTGTAGGATGCCATGGCTTTGATTGCAGCCTGACTGTCACTAAGAATATATATGGATTTACCTCTGGTTCCTCTATCTATATTCTCTTGAGCACAGGTTATTATGGCATAAGTTTCCGCTTGGAATACAGTTGCCATTTTCCCTAGGCTTTTGCTACATTTGTAACCTTTTGCGTATATTCCCGCCCCTGTACCTGATTCCATTTTGGATCCATCAGTGTACCACACCAGACTGTCTTGTTCTGGTGGATCGATTCCCTTCGTCCAGTCCTCTATTGTAGGGATTTGGACCTTGAAAGACCTTTCAAACACAAACATAGTTTGCATTTTATCGGATAACATGCTTGTTACCCGATCCAGGCCTTCATTCCCGTCAAACTTTGTATGGTTGGTCCTTGGCTTAGAGGCATCCCATAGTCCAGCCACAGCAAGTCGATGTAATGTCTTCCTTGCCTCTAATTCAACCATCATATGCAGAGGAGGGATATTGAGGTATCTCTCAATCGCTGCCGTAGGTGTTGTCCTGAAAGCGCCCGTGATGCCTAGACACACTGTTCTTTGTAATCTGGTGAGTGGCGCTTTGCACGAGGCAAGCTTTGTTCTGGGCCACCACACTATGCTGCCGTATGTGATAATAGGTATTATCATTGTCCGGTACAGCCATCGTATCACTTTGGGCTTTAACCCCCAAGTTTTACCGTAGGTGGAACGACACATGCCGAACACTCGTAGGGCTTTCGTCGTAATATTTTCCACATGAGTTTTCCACCTGAGTTCTTTATCAAGCGTTACACCCAGATATTTAACTTCGGTAGACCAGGGCAGCTTTATTCCATTGAGGGAGAGCTCTCCTAGGTTTCCTAGTTGTCTCTTCCTCGTGAATGGAACAATGACTGCTTTGCTTGGGTTGATAGAGAGGTGGTTCTTTGTACACCATTCCTCTGTCATCCTCAATGCCTGTTGTAATAATCCAGAGACTATGTTCGGGAATTTACCATTAACCATTATGGCTATGTCATCTGCATAGCCTACTGTGTAGAATGGTCCAGTATTGAGCTTGGTAAGCGAGTCTACTACCAAGCACCATAATAATGGTGACAGCACTCCACCCTGCGGACAACCTCTTGTTGTTTTTGCACTAAGTCTGTCTCCCATCAGTTCCGATCTGACTATTCTGCTTCTCAGCATATAGTCAATCCAGTTGCACGTGGTATCATTGATGCCATGTTCCTTTGCAGCGATGCGTATGGACTCAAATGTTGTCTTGTCAAAGGCTCCCTCTATGTCTAGGAAAGCCCCGACACAGATCTCTTGTCCCTCTAGCGCAGCCTCGGCTCGACTCGCAACATAATGCAATGCCGTTTCCGTAGATTTGCCAGGGCTGTAGGCGCACTGTAGTTTATGTAGAGGGAAGATTTTAAGTGGTCCCTCTCTTAGGTACCTGTCTACCAGTTTCTCCAGAGCTTTTAAGAGAAAGGATGATAGACTAATTGGCCTGTAAGCTTTAGCTTCTTCGTAAGTCGGTCTACCTACCTTCGGTATAAAAGTGACTTTGACTTCCCTCCATGCCTTGGGTACGTACCCAAAGGCTACGCAGGCTCTGTAGAGCTTACTCAAATGAGGTATCAAAACAGATGCCCCTTCTTGCAATAGTATTGGGTAGATGCCATCCGGACCAGGGGATTTGAGAGGCTGGAAGCCCGCTATGGCAAGCTTCAGTTTATTCTCATCTACCACTTTCTTTGCCGTGAGCCAGTTATTTTTGGACGTTTGCCTTGTGAGCTCGTCCCTTGTGACTGGTTCCTCTTCATCGCTATCGCGCAGTATACATTCCGGGAAGTGAGTTCTAAACATCACGCCCAGAGTGTCCTGTCCAGTTTCCGTTAGATACCCATTCTCATCCTTTACAGATGATAGTGGGTTTGTCTTAGTCATGGACATTGCTTTGCACAACCTCATTCCATTTGGCAGAGCTTCGATGGAGGTACAATGCTGCCGCCAACTAGTTCTTTTGGCCTTGCGTACCGCCGTCTTATACCTCGTCAGCATGCTATGATAGTCAGAGAAATCTTTCCTGGCTTTTGCATGATTAAAGGCCTGTCGTGTTTCCTGACGTATTTTAGCTAGTTCAGGAGTCCACCATGGTACCTTTTTGCAAAAGGCCTTTTTCTCTGGGCAGTTATCTACCCATGCACCGATGGTGCCCACCTTGATTCTATCAGCTTCAAATTCTATATCTAGTATGGAATTAAGCTTACCTTTAGGGCTCCCAAGATTTACTTTTAGGTCCCTCCTGTACGAGTCCCAATTTGTATGTCTTGGGTTTCTCCTTCGTCTAGTTTCGGCTTCTCCCGCCGTCCTAAACCTAAAGCATATATAATTATGGTCAGACAGAGAGATTTCGTCCGATACATGCTAATTTTCGATGTAAGCGCTGGCCTTGTTTGAAGCCAGTGTCAGGTCAATAACTTCAGTTCTCGCCGAGGTCCTGAAAGTAGGTTTATTGCCTGCGTTAAGGATTTGTAAAGAAGAGCTTACCACAAAGTCCAACAAATCCTCCCCTCGTTTGTTGACATCCGAGCTGCCCCAAACGACATGGTGTGCATTCGCATCGCAGCCAAGTATCAGGTCGAGGTTTTCTTGGTTGCCGTAGTCAACCAGTCTTCTGATTAGTGGTGTTACTGGTTCCTTTTGTTCATATGGGAGGTAGGCAGAGGCAAGGATAATTTTCCTTTTCTCTGTGCCCATCCCCACTTGGATCAAAGTTGTTGTGAGATCCCTGTAACAGAAAGTACGTAAGGGCATTGCCTCTATACCGCCCCTGATATAGATGCAAGTCCTCGCGTCGTTAGTTGGACAGTCATAGAGCACCGTGCCTCCTGTCCCACCTAAGCCTTTTATAGTCCCCTTATATAGATAAGGTTCCTGTATCAAGGCAACGTCATATGTGTTAAGCTTCAGTTGCCGAGCCAGAAGGGCTGTAGCGGCTCTGCAATGATGCAAATTAATTTGTACACACCTTAGTCCCTCCATCTTGGATGATTTTGATGGGCCTGTGTTAATATAGGAGGGCCTTAGTTTTGAGGCTCCTCCTCCATCGCCTGGGTCTCCTCGAGAGCAATCGGCGACTCAATCCCCAGGGTGTCGAACTCCCCGAGGATGTCATCCTCGTGGTCTGCCTCTGACGCCCTGGTCCCAATCTCTGCCTCCTGCGCTGCGCCGTAAGCAGAGATTTCCTCGATGGCCTCCTCACGTCGGTGTAGTCCATCCTCGGAGGGTTCCGCCTCTGCTTTCGCAGTGGGTGCCTCTCCCTTATCTTCTTCCAGGAGTTTGAACGAATACCGTTCAATTCCTCCTGGAAGAGAGTAGCCCGCGGCCTTGATGACCCCAGCGGACACCCCGTCCATGAGGACGATACGACGGATGCCGGTCTGCTCAGTGAGAGTATTCACGACCTTCCAGTCGCTCGTCCTCAAGGCAGGGTTAAGCCGCTGGAGCAATCGAATGGCCCGGGCAGAGTCCTGCAACGCCAAGTTGCGACTCTTCCATGCCATTTTGACTGGCTTTGGAAGGTCCTTGGCGTCAACAACCTTGAGTTTCAAGGGGCCAAGTTCCACATTGTGGATGGCCCCCCGAAACCAGCTAGCTGCGTCAGAGTTGTCGCAGGATACATGAACTGCACCCGCGACAACTCCGGGAGCAACCGTTAAAACAGGCAGAGGATCCGGCGCCACTTCCAGTTTCTCAATTATGAGCTCCTGGATTGGCACCAAGTCCTCCGCCCTCAAGTACTCTTCCGGGTACCTGACTGTGACGACAGCGAGTTTCACAGCCGCCACCGCATCCCTAAAGGATCCGGTTGAGGATGATTGCCCTTGGGTCTTCATCCTCTTGGCCGCCATGTCCCCGCTGTCGCCGCTGAGAGCAGCACGCGGTCTCTTTGATGGGCCCTCCGTAGGAGTCCCCTCTAGAGCCGCCTGCTGTCTCAGCTTTTGGCGCTTTTTCCTGCGCGCCCCAGATCGTCCAACCGGAAGCCAGCCTGGTTCATGCCGGCCGCCGGGAGACGACGAGGTGCTGTTTTTGCCGGTCGCGTCCGGGGCCCCAAGGTCCGAGGTCATTCGACCTCCGACACAAGGGTCACGTGTCGCGCCAGTTTTGGCAGCACCTTTGTGCCCGGTGGGCTGGTTTGCAGTTCCGCCCTTAGGTGGTCCCGCAGCAGTGCCGGCCCTCGGCAGTGCCGCAACAGTACCGTCATTTGACAGTCCCGCCGCAGCCCCACCTCGAGACGACCCCACTGCAGTCTCGCCGCCGGGCGTTCCTGCTACGGAAAAAGCAGTCCCGGCTTGCGCCGGTCCCGCCGTCTGGTGTGCAGTTCCGTCCTTCAACGGTCCCACAGCAGTGCCGACCCTCGGCAGTGCCGCAGCAGTACCGTCATTTGACAGTCCCGCCGCAGCCCCACCTCGAGACGATCCCACTGCAGTCTCGCCTCTGGACGTTCCTGCTAAGGAAAATGCAGTCCCGGCTTGCACCGGTCCCGCCGTCTGGTGTGCAGTCCCAGCTTTCGCCGGTCCCGCCTTTTGGAGCGCAGTCCCAACTTTCGCCGGTCCTTTCGCCTTGTGGTTTTTTTTTGAATTTAAATCCATTTAAAATCCCGATATAAATTTCATCCCTCGACTATCCCCACCCTCCATGGAGTGCTCAAGTGGCGATGCTACGGTAGCACCAGGGATTAGCCGAGGGATATAGCCCCCCCCCATTAGTTGCTTACGAGACTGCACGACACCAACTCACACCACTACCACTAGCGATGCGAGCTCAGCGGGCCCGGCGACCCTGGTGATCCTGGGCAATTTCCCTTGCGATCCCAGGAAGTAGTCAGCATCTTCAGCCGTCAAGAAAAATTTCCTGCGTGTTTTAAACACGCGAAATCCAGCTTGGAGGTGCAAGAGGAGAAACCTAAGTACCAGAGCGGCTTCCGGGTTCAGCTGGCAGTGACCTTCAAAATTTTCAGCAAGATTGGGAGAGCCCTTATACCAAAACAAGGAATCTGCGGCTGCTTTTATGTTTGTTTCCCAGTATAAAAATTTTTGTACCCAAAAATTGTAAAAAAATCCCCAATTTTAATATAAAATTAGTTAGTGTATTTAATAAGCTAGTTTAGAAAAAAAATTGCGTGCAGATTGGGCACAGTTTTCTGCCAAAAGCAATAGAATTTAAAGAAACAGTTCTGTTTCTCACGCTACCTAACTAAGTTTGTTTCCTTTGTTTACGCAGTTTTTAAAATTTGATAGTTTTTACAAGCTAGATCTCGGTCTAGGATTAACCTAACCAAAAAGTAAGGACAGATTTGGAGTTTCTGGCTCCAAAGCTACCCGACAATAGCTTTAAAACTTTGAAAAAGCTCTTTTAAAAAAGTCCGTTTTCAACTGTGCATCGTAATAATAAACTGCGTCATACGATTGCAACATAGTAAGAGGTTTGTTTGTCAAGTGGAATTGTGTCTCCTAAACCCATAAAAAGTATAAGCAGCCCAACCATTGAGCTACCCTCTCTGGCAACCCCCATTTCTTTATTTATTTATATTATTTAATTTATTAAAAAACCCCGTCCCCCCTCAAAAATTCTGTAAATAAAACTGTAGCTTGCCTACTGACGTTAATTCATTTATACCTTAATTGTAATTTGTAGGTAAATATAAAATAATTATTCTAAAAACCCAACTAAAAAAAAAAAAAAAAAAAAAAAAAAAATTAAAAGCTGTTATTCATACACAACTATAATTTACTGTAGTTATTACACATAATTATCTTCATTTATAATAATTACTTTAAAAATCCGCCCAAAACCATTAAAACACCCCACTTAGAAAAATATATATTTTTTGCCGTAATTAATAAAATTAATTTTATTTAATTATTGCTTAAATTTAAGTAATTATATCTCTAAACACACCCCCTAAACGTTTAAAATCAAAAATCCGTAAAAACAATATTTAATGGTAATAATTATTTATTATTATAATAATTATTTATAATTATAACCTAATTAGTTCTAAAACTCCCTAAATTATCTATTTACATATCCAAAATAATCCCATATTTATAATAACTACTAATATAATAATACCAGTATATACTGATTATTCTTTATTGATCGTTTTATCACATATTGACACATACACGGTTAAAATTGACATTTGACAACACTGTGATAATGATGCATCACACACCGCGCATAGCTACGAAGTCCGACAAATCTTCAATCGAAGACGAGGGAATGAGGCCGGCCCCTCGGAAACCACTCAGGTGCGGAAGAGTATAATCAACATTGAGGCAAAAACGAGATCTTCTCCAACACAAAAGCCGAAGCTCTCCACACCGGTTGCTGAGGCGCGCGCTCTTATGCTCAAAGCGAAGGCACAGCTAGACATGTCAGGAAACATTAAGTCCACCATAAAACAGACTGTGATTGACTGTATAAAATCGCTTTACGAGATCGTCAAGAGAACGGATATACTGATAGTGACACTGGAAGAGGACAGGGGCGAGAAAGAAAAGAGGCAGGAAGGGGAGTCCAAAGATAGAAGCCTGAGAATATTAAAGGAAATCTTGGAAGTAAAAGAAATTCTTAAGAAAGGTGAAAAAGAAGAACTCTCCGCCAGAGTAGAGAGATCGAAGGCCGAGCTGAGCGACAAGATTGACGCGCAGATGGTGGAGCTGAAGGAGCTGAGGACAGTAGCACGGACGCAAGCTGAAAATGCCGAAGCCCGAATGGGAAGCCATGCGACGTACGCGCAGGTAGTGGCGATGCCGCCTCAGCCTCCAATCAGGAAAAACATGCACTCAATAATAGTGTCGTCATTGCACGAGGGTGACTCATCGGACACGGTCATCGATAAAATTCGAGCAAACGTCGATGCAAAGAACACAGGAGTTAGAATAGACCATCTGCGTAGAGCTAAAAACCAGTCGGTAATAATAAGCTGCTCTCAAAAAGCGGAATTGAGTAAAGTAACGGCAAAACTGAGGAACTCCAAGGGGGATCTTAAAGTTGAAGAGGCCACAAATAAGAATCCGCTTGTGGTCGTCAGAGACGTGATGAGTTACGTAACTGATGACGACTTGCTGAAGGCAATCAGATCCCAGAACGGACACCTCTTGGAGGGAACCGAAATAAATGAGGGTGACATCCAGGTTACTTACCGGCGCAGAGCGAGAAATCCGCTGGAGAGCCACGTCGTGTTGCGGGTAAAACCAATTATTTGGCAGCGGCTAACCACGGCGGGTCGAATTCATGTTGACCTGCAAAGGGTAGCTGTTAGAGATCAGAGCCCGCTCATACAATGCACAAAGTGTCTTGGCTACGGACACAGCAAAAAATACTGCAAGGAGCCAGCAACCCTTTGCAGTCACTGCGGCGAACCGCACACAAAAGCGGATTGTCCTGGTTTCACCCTTAATGAAGAGCCTAAATGCAGAAACTGTAGTCAGGCTAAGAGGGATGCAGCTCATAATGCTTTCGACAGCGAGTGTCCCATCAGAAAAAAGTGGGATGCGCTGGCCCGGTCGGCAATAGCATACTGCTAAGGTGGATGAGGGGACAGGGGCTAAAACGGTCGAGTATACAAAATACCATGTCGTACAGGCGAACCTGCAAAAGAAAAAACTGGCAACCGAGGAACTCATACTCGAAGCTGGGCGCAGGAAAGTTAGGTACGCTCTTGTCCAGGAACCCTATATAGGGGCGAAGGGAGAGATGAAGACCTACCCCGGAACAAGAGTAATTCAGGCAACAAGAACGGGCGATAAAGTCATCAAAGCCGCGATAGTCATCTTCGATAGTGGAGTGGACGCAGTGGCGTGTCCGACACTGACAACTGAAAATGTAGCAGTTGCAAGATTGACGGTAGAGGACATCACCACCGTAGTAGCGTCCGTCTACTTCGAGGACTATATCGATATCGAGCCATACCTCGACCAGCTGAGAGAATTAGTCTACAAATCTAAGGGGGCAAAATTACTGGTGGGAGGGGATGTCAACGCCTGGAGTGCATGGTGGGGAAGCGAGAGAGAGGACGAAAGGGGAAGACTTTTGTCTGGAACCCTAGACGAACTCAACCTCCATGTACTAAATTGCGGTAACATCCCAACTTTTGATACAATAAGAGGGGTAAAGAGGTACAAGAGCACAGTGGACATCACGGCCTGTTCAGAGAATTTGCTTCGACATGTGGAAGAATGGAGAGTAGACACGGAAATGACGAGTTCGGACCACAATGCAATAGTACTTAGAATCATATCTAAAAAAGGAATTGGGAATAAAATAACATATAGCAGTACTAGGGTTTACAATACGAAAAAAGCCGACTGGGAACGCTTTGGGGTAGAAACTACAAAAACATTAATAGAAAACAAAATTGATAAGACATATATTGATAATATAAACACTTTAGAAGGGCTAGAAAAATGTATAGGGGATTTAACAAAAATTATTACAGAAACGTGTGACAACACAATACCTAGAATAAAGAAAGTAAATAAAACGTACTTACCATGGTGGACCGAAGAACTCGATCAACTCAAGAAATCCATGTGCACGAAGAAGCGAAGAATCCGCTGCGCAGCTCCACGTCGTCGTGAATGGGTTGTGATGGAGTACCTGAGGGCGAAGGAAGAGTATGAGTCCCAAGCATACAAGGCACAAACTGAGAGCTGGAAAATCTTTTGTGGAAGGCAGGACAGAGAGAGCGTCTGGGATGGCATATATAGGGTTATCTTAAAAAGTAGGAAGAGGCATGAAGATCTGCCGATAGTTCGAGATGGAGAGGCATTAAACTCAGATGAATCAGCCAGGGTCCTGGCGGAAACTTTCTTCCCAGACGATGACGAGGAGGAAGACAACTCCGAACACGCCCAGACAAGAGAGGCAGCAGCACGTTCAGAGGAGGGCATACCGGGGGACAAAACGGATCCACCCTTCACTCTTGCTGAACTTAGGTATGCATCAAGGAGTTTTAATCCGAAGAGGGCGCCGGGCCCTGACGGGTTCACAGCGGACATTTGTGAGGCCGCTATCAGGAGCAATGAGCAAGTGTTCTTAGCCATAACAAACAAATGTCTCGAGTTGTCCTGCTTCCCGGAAAAGTGGAAGGAAGCGGCGGTAGTCGTACTAAGAAAGCCTGGAAAGGACAATTACACCCAAGCAAAATCCTACCGACCGATTGGACTTCTGCCTATTCTCGGAAAGATCCTAGAGAAAATGCTGGTGCGGAGACTAAAATGGCATATGCTACCCAAAATGAATCCTCGTCAATATGGATTTGTGCCTCAGCGAAGCACGGAAGACGCTCTGTACGACATGACGCAGTATATAGAATTGAAGTTAAAGGAGAAGAACCTGGTGGTGGTTGTCTCACTAGACATAGAAGGAGCGTTTGATAGTGCGTGGTGGCCAGCAATAAAAAGTCGCCTGGCGGAGAAAAAGTGTCCACTTAACCTCCGAAGACTGGTGGGAAACTACCTACAGAATAGGGGAGTTGCGGTGAGATATGCTGGAGCGGAGTACAGGAAGAGGACCTCAAAGGGATGCGTACAGGGATCGATTGCGGGGCCCACGTTCTGGAATCTGCTCCTGAACCCGCTGCTTGAAGAACTGGAGGAGAGAAAAACCTACTGCCAGGCATTTGCAGATGACGTGGTGCTTATTTTTTCCGGAAAAACAGCTTTGGATCTGGAGATCGAAGCCAATGCCAGCCTGGCACATGTGCAGCGGTGGGGTGTTCGAAACAAACTAAAGTTCGCGCCACATAAAACACATGCCATGCTGCTAACTAAGAAGCGAAAGTTCGACACACCACGGCTGCGCATGGGCGGAGTCGATATTGCGCTGGTGGAGGAAATAAAGCTGCTCGGACTTATTATTGACCGGAAAATGACTTTTCGGAGTCACGTATCTGCAAAAAAGCCATAAACATCTTTAGGCGGCTGTCCGGCGCAGCAAGGGTAACCTGGGGATTAAACCCAGAAGTGGTAAGAGTTATCTATACTGCAGTTGTAGAGCCGGTGATCCTCTACGCGGCCAGTGCATGGGCCAAAGCGGTGGACAACATCTATTTACAAAAACAGCTCAACTCTGTTTTGAGGGGCTTCGCCCAGAAGATCAGCAAGTCCTACAGGACGGTGTCACTGAATTCGGCTTTGATCTTGACAGGATTGCTGCCTCTTGACCTAAGAGTCAAGGAAGTAGCATCTCTCTATGAGGCGAAGAGAGGCAAGCCTCAGTCATTCCTCAAAGACCGATCAGTCGAAGCGAAAGTGAGTTTCCTGGCAAGGCCTCATCCAGCTGAGGAAGAAGACCTCGGATTCCAATGCTTGGAGAGCGAAGCTGAGGTCCAGCAGCGCATGAGGGAGGGTACAGTACAAATCTTCACAGACGGGAGCAAGATAGATGGCAAGGTTGGGGCTGCCCTATCCTGGTGGAATGGGGCAGTCGAACCTAAAAGCAAGAAATTTAAGCTCGAGGAGTACTGTACCGTCTTCCAAGCGGAGCTTTATGCAGTATACCAGGCTACTGAGTTGATCGCGCATGGCGCAGCAGAAGAGTTCAACATATTTAGCGACTCCAGATCAACTCTTGAGCTATTGAGGAACGGTGATACCTGCAACCCACTCGCGTTTGAAACAAAGAGAAATATAAAGAAGCTGAAGACTTCTGGTAAAAGCGTACATCTGTTTTGGGTCAAGGCCCACGTTGGGATACAGGGAAATGAGAGGGCAGATGAACTAGCGAAAACAGCGGCACTGACTATCAAAAGGAAATCTGACTATGATAAATGTCCCATCTCATTTGTCAAGCGAACCATAAGAAGTGCTTCGATTGACAAGTGGGAGGAAAGATATCAAAGAGAGAGCAAAGCCAGTGTCACAAAAACATTCTTTCCCTCAGCCATAGAGGCCTATAGAATAAGTAGAAACATACAACTAACATACCTACACACGCAACTCTTTACGGGGCATGGGGGTTTCTCCCAATATCTTAACCGTTTTAAAAAAAAGGACTCACCTTCATGTATCTGCGACCCGGTCGCAGAGGAAACAATTGTACATCTGATAACTGAGTGCCCAATGTTTGGGCTGGCCAGATTCAAACTGGAACAAGAAATAAACATGCAAATTAGCGAGAGTAATATAAATACAATTATGATAAATAAAGACATACGAAGCCAATTCTTGAAATATTGTTTAAATATAATAAGTATTGTAATAGATAGAAATAAAACATAGAAAAAGAAATTAACACAGTAAATATTGTGAGTTATATTGTACTTAGTGTTAAATTTATAAGGTAAAGTAATAGGAAGAGGCAATAACAAATATAAAAAAAAAAAAAAAAAAAAAAAAAAACAGCCCAAAATAGCTAATATTGTTATAAATAGCCTGTAATACTATTAAGTAGATTAACAAATATAGTCTGTTGTTATGTTAATTAGGTTGAATAAATTAGTCTGTACTATTGTTAAGTAGATTAATAAAAACTGCCCATATAGTCAGTAATCTCAGTGGTCCCAATCTGCGACTACAGTATTGATGGATAAATATATATATATGACAAAACTGTCACAGAAAAATAAGCCTCCGACAGCAATATCGGAGAGAAACGTGTATACATATAAATAAATAATAAATACCTACCCTACCTACCCTACCTGCCCTACCTGCCCTACCTGCCCTACCTACCCTACCTACCCTACCTACCCTACCTACCCTACCTACCCTACCTACCCTACCTACCCTACCTACCCTACCTACCCTACCTACCCTACCTACCCTACCTACCCTACCTACCCTACCTACCCTACCTACCCTACCTACCCTACCTACCCTACCTACCCTACCTACCCTACCTACCCTACCTACCCTACCTACCCTACCTACCCTACCTACCCTACCTACCCTACCTACCCTACCTACCCTACCTACCCTACCTACCCTACCTACCCTACCTACCCTACCTACCCTACCTACCCTACCTACCCTACCTACCCTACCTACCCTACCTACCCTACCTACCCTACCTACCCTACCTACCCTACCTACCCTACCTACCCTACCTACCCTACCTACCCTACCTACCCTACCTACCCTACCTACCCTACCTACCCTACCTACCCTACCTACCCTACCTACCCTACCTACCCTACCTACCCTACCTACCCTACCTACCCTACCTACCCTACCTACCCTACCTACCCTACCTACCCTACCTACCCTACCTACCCTACCTACCCTACCTACCCTACCTACCCTACCTACCCTACCTACCCTACCTACCCTACCTACCCTACCTACCCTACCTACCCTACCTACCCTACCTACCCTACCTACCCTACCTACCCTACCTACCCTACCTACCCTACCTACCCTACCTACCCTACCTACCCTACCTACCCTACCTACCCTACCTACCCTACCTACCCTACCTACCCTACCTACCCTACCTACCCTACCTACCCTACCTACCCTACCTACCCTACCTACCCTACCTACCCTACCTACCCTACCTACCCTATCCTATCTCTCAAGTTGGATCGAACTGCACATGTTGTGCGAATTTTATTATAATCGGTTAAGTGGTTTAGGAGTCCATTGAGGACAAACATTGTGACACGAGATTTATATATATTAAGATTGGTATATATGTACGTATCATCATCTACCTAGACTTTTCCCAACTATATTGGGGCCGGCTTCTAGTCTAACCGGATTCAGTTGAGTACCAGGGTTTTACATGGAGCGACTGCCTATCTGACCTCCACAACCCAGTAACTGGGTAACTCATGGCTATACTGGTGTCAGATCTGAGCCTTCTGATTACCCGTAACACTGTCAAAAATCTTCAAATGACAGCCGGGACCAACGGCATAACGTGCTTTTCGAGGCACGGAAGTAACTATCGCTATGTAAAGATGGTTACCCATCCACGGATAGACCTCCGCAAGAGTTGCTTAACCTTGAAGATTGACCCATGTGACTGTTATTATTTAGCCACGAGCTGTCAAATGTCTTCGAATTCACCGTTTTGAGAGCAGTGGTGATGAAATAATTTACACAAAGTAAAGCGCCTGCCTGGATTCGAACCCACGACCCACAACTTGTAAGCCGTGTGTTACATACGTACGTAGTGGTGGCCGTTACCACTGGGCCACCACTACGTACGTATGTAAATGGGTAGTTAGGGGTGGTGGTGTCGATAGCGAACTCTTTGATCTATGTTGAGTAAGTTTGAGTGACGGTTTAAATTAGGTAGCCTTTCGAACTCTGCCTCACTGGGAAATAATAAAGCTAAAGTTTTTTAATGATCACACGGTGTATTTAGTGGCATTAATACTTTTAATGTGTAGTATTTTCCTTTTAGGATTATTTGATGTTGTATGTTAATTGTCTTAAACACTGCCCAGCTAAAGTAAAAACTCTCGTGTTTTCAATAGTGGCTTGAAATAAACTATTATACATACGATTGCAAAAAGTTTAAGATATTCAATATTTACTTTTTGTGTTTTCACTTACTTCGAAATGTCTGGATTACAAAAGAAAAATTAAAAAAAAAAAAAAAAAAAAGTAAAAGTAGTTTTGAGATTATCCTCTTGAAATTGGAGTTACGAATTTCATACCCTATTGACCTTTTTGGCAATCGTTCTCGCAAATTTGAAATGCCCAATGTTACATAAAATACGGATGACCAAAACCCGCAGTGAAAGACATGCAACTAACTTCCTAAAAAAAAGGTTATTTATCATTTATTAAACCCGCGACCTCAGTGCAACCACAGATTCTGCGGTCGCTAACCGAATTTCGTAAACCACATTTTTTTATAAAATTTATTTTAAAATGCCAGTGGAGTTCTCGGATAGGCTGTAACGTAACGTTAGCTCAGTCGAGCTAACGTTAGCTACGTTAATAAAATAAGTAATGATGAACTTAAAATTAAAAAAAGATATAGATAATATAAAAACTATGGGCCGGCTTCGCACGACGTGGGCAGCTAATCAGGCAGCAGGTAGGGCAGGAAGACGTAGCACGGTGTGATGTGACGGCTGATGGCGGGCTATCAGCGAGCGCACCCAGGCAGCAAGACGGGCAGGATGACGTCGTTTGCCCGAGGTAGGCAAATGAGCAGGCAATCAGGCAGGTAAGAAGATGAGTAGGTAGCAGGACAGCTAGACAGGCAAACGGGTTAGTACGTTGGCTCCAAGGTGAGGAGGCTAGGCCAAGAGATGACCGTTGAGGGTAAGTAATAAAACCACACACAATATATTTATAAATTGCACTTCAAAGATTATATTACATTTACGGGCCGTATATATATATTTGTTTAAAGAGTTCTCAGATACGATCATACACTTAGTAGTATTAAGAAAATCAACCGTCTTTCGGCGTTCAGTCCCGTTTCAAAACTAAAAATCGACTCCCGTTTTTCATCGTTCTGTGTCATATTGTCTACATTTTAAATTCAAATAAAAACGAATAAAAACGGTTCACAAAGGGGGTCAGTCTACGCTATCCTTATAATAATGTATACCTAGCTTAAAGGAGGTCTAGTCCATGGTACCTATGTTACGGTCTATGGTTTAAGAATAATAAAATACAGACACATGTCATGTCAGATGAAAATGTCACAGTAGAAAATATTCCAAAACATCACAAATTAGCAATATAATTTAAGTTGTAGATATTAAAACAATCAGAGATAACTAAAAGTATGCTTTTCAGATGATAACAATAGAAAGAAAATATAAAAATGAATTACAAAAGTTGATAAAATATCAACAGATATGAAGGTATGGTTTGTATAGTGCATCGACCACATAGCCACTAGGCGCCTAATAACAGGCGAGCGATGTCTGTCAACACATATGACTAAAAAGATCATATACAGGTAATACTGATCGCCACTCGACAATTTCGAATTAGTAGCGACCACTTCTGTGAGCCATAAACACTTCCGTGTCAGTCAATAAAAAATTGATGAAATAAATATTATAACGGCCTCTTGTACAATACGTTGCTATGGTAACAACAGCCAGACATCGAGTTTCCGAAAAAATAACATAACATTAAATTGATAAGTTAATAGAGAGTTAAGTGAGAGAGCTGACAACGCAGCATCTGCTGGTACGTGGTTGCCACACCAAAACATTTTAGCCCCGTCGACCATTATTTCTGCCAGCAACGACACAGCTCCCTCAGCCTCAGCCTCTTGAGTATGACTCTTTGGCAATTTCGCTCATTATGATTTAAGTTTAAAATATTTTTATATCCTTTGCGGTTTCAATACACCCATTTTATAATAAATTACGTAGAAGGTTGTATTATTTTCCAATTAATACACTTATAAATAAATTGGCAGCGATCATAAACCTTCGTTAATATCTATGAAGAACACAATACCAAATAATTTCGCTGTGCATTAAAATTGTGTAGTTACGCTGGTTATATAACACGTTAATGCCAATCCGTGATACGTAATTGTGTAGGTACAATAAACGAATTAGTGAATACAGGCAAAATTGAACCCATGGTTTGTATCAGGGTTATGACAGGATAATAATTAAGTCAGAATAATTTATATACTGACATTTCTGGTTTTTGCTTTGACGCTTTCGAGATGTGCTATTGGCGGAAGTTGATTCAAATTCCGTTCTACACAAACGAGCCTATCTTTTGACAATTGAGCATCAAGGCCAAGGTTTCCACTCTTTCTGGTCACATTTCCCGAAAGGAAGGTCAAAACCTCGAACAGCTGATGACCACTGGCAAGGTCGAAAGCAAGAGTTCGAAGGGCTGCAGGCCGTTCAGATGGTCTGACCAAAACCGTGCAACGCTCATAACAAAGCTTCACCATGACGCCGAGGATAAACGCAGATGGAAAATCATAGTCAGACTACGACCAGTAATGAGGAACAGGAAGCGAGGAGGAGGCGATCCATTTCTTATTTACACTCGTGATCTACTCCACATTTACCGATATTTTTTGTGATAAAAATGGGATTGTTAAATGTGACTTCCCAAAAAGGAGGAGGTTCTATGTTCAACATTATTAATGTTTTTTTTTTCTATGTTCACTGATATTTCCGTCAATTGTAGAGCGATTGAAAAAAATATTTTTTTAATTGTTTCCATTTTAATTTGGTGAAGATCTGATAAAGAACTTCGGAGATATAACAACAGAACTCTTCAATAAATAATGGTAAATCTCTTGTGTTTGCTGCAATCGCATGTCTGTTTATTGTTTATACTATTTCATAACATAACATCAAGCCAGTACGCTCTTAAGAGGTACGCAGATCTCTCATTACACCGGTTATGTTCAAGTTTAATGAAATCTATTTTGGCGTTAAAGTTACCTTACTAAATTGCATATTAGGTAGGTAGAACTAAAAAGTGAGAAATAAAAAAACTTTTTTGCAAAAAAATACTACCGACTTCCAATTACAAAACTACAAAGAGTAAAATAACTTTATTTTTGAAGTCGGTGTCCATAACGCAAAAAAATTGTACCTACGGAAGACACCGACTTGTAAAATCGAATGAAATTATTTATCGCACACTAACTACCCAAATAGATTGTATCAAAGAGTTGATGTTTTTGATAAATAAAATACTTGTTGTTTCATAGTCGGTTTAGTTACAATTTGCATGCACATTTTTATATAATTCACCCTGACATCACATATGTCAAACATGACACAAATCGCACCACAGACTCAATATATCACGTGTTACGATCATCATCAACATCATATCAACCGAAAGACATCCAGTGCTGGACATATGCCTCCCCCAAGCATCGTCGTGTTATGATAATATATCAGTCTTCCGTAGGTACCATTTTTTTGCGTTTTGGACACCGACTTCAAAAATAAAGTTAATTTACTCTTTGTAGTTTTGTAATTGGAAGTCGGTAATATTTTTTTGCAAAAAAGTTTTTTATCTATGACCTTGATTATATGAATGATTTCATCTGAATTTGAGGACATTGAGTATTAAGATCAGGTCATCGGTATTCTGATATATTATCATAACACGACGAAGCTTGGGGGAGGCATATGTCCAGCACTGGATGTCTTTCGGTTGATATGATGTTGATGATGATCGTAACACGTGATATATTGAATCTGTGGTGCAATTTGTGTCATGTTTGACATATGTGATGTCAGGGTGAATTATATAAAAATGTGCATGCAAATTGTAACTAAACCGACTATGAAACAACAAGTATTTTATTTATTAAAAACATCAACTCTTTGATACAATCTATTTGGGTTAGTGTGCGATAAATAATTTCATTAAATTTTACGTAAACGAAGGTTTTAACCCCTGCCTTACATAACAGAGACGCAATAACGCACCACTTGCCGATACAGTCAGTGGGGAAGCAAATAATAATTATTCTAATAATAATAGACGTTTCACGAACAGCGTTTAATTCAAACCTCGGGTTGGAACCTCCGCCGAACAATATTAGTTCCTTAGAAATCCTGTGTAAAACTTATAAAGGAAAATTAAATTTCGAAGAAAAATGTTATTAGATTTTTGAAAATTGATGGTGTTTTTAGGCTGAAATATATGAAATGAGTTTCTTGTAATAATTAAAAAAAAACAAAAAACCTGACTGCTTAAAAAGCGAACTAAAAAGACGTAAACAAGAAGAAAATCATGCTGTGCAGTCGGAGGATACATATTCGCGAGCTGGCTGAACAAAACCAGATGTATCCTCCGACTGCAAAGCATGATTTTCTTCTTGTTTACGTCTTTTTATTTTGCTTTTTATACAGTCGGGTTTTTTGATTTTTTAATTAACTTTTTTATTTACAGCTTTTTAGTTATTTTTTTGATTAGGTACACTTAAACATATAAGTTTTATATATTTTTGAAATCACCTCTTAAAACCTTTTATTTTGATACCCCACACGATGGGTTGGATGGGTTTGGAAGAAAAATATTTTTGTCCCCCACAAAATGGCGCGCAAAATCCGCCAATTTTTTCTTTTCCATGTTTTATGTAGCAGGGTTAAGACTCGATCGACGTAAGAATCATCAAAATCAGCCAACGCGTTTGGTCTCTAGAACGCCACATAGGAACAAACATACATACATACTTACATACATACATAGACTGATAAACACATTACCCTCCTTCGGCATCCGGGTAAAAAGGCTCTTCTTAAAGCTGTTTTTGCCGCTAGGCAATATTGTCGAGATTTGAAGGCCAATTCTCATTCTTAAAAACGTTCGAATTGATAATGATAAATGATTTTATTTCTGTATGTTGGTTTGTACAAACACTTTTACATGTCAAACATATTTTTTTAAAACAAGATGAGGTCGGCGTTTCCTATCTGACTAATCTGAGAAGAAAGGCCGAAACTAAGAGGTCACATTAAAGTCCAGACAAAATGTTGGTTAGATCATGTGAAGCCCATGTAGACTAATGTCTGAAATGGTCTTTTGAAGAAAGAACCAGCCAGATTGAGTGGACCCGTCCAGTCAGTGCACGCATTTGTTAATAACCGAGCAGCTCAACTCAGAATTTAAGGAGCTCAACGATTCGACGAACAATACCGAAGAAAGGACATTCGGGTAGGCCGCATAAACTACTCAAACTGCCAGACCATGATTAAAAACTAAGATAAAATTAAATTAAAACAAAAAAAAAAGAATGATCCACATAGTCTTCAATCACAATAATTAAAATAAAATAATATAATACTTTAAAAAGTAAATATTCTTGTCATTGCAAGAAAACCATAAAAAAATAAAAAATTATAATAACAAAATGCATGGTGCAAAATATAATAAAAAAAAACAAAATTAATTGGAGCAGCTCAATCCCAAGCCTTTTTGTCCTCAATGTAATCTTTAGTTGTATAAAACGCTTTCTGACACAACTTACGTTTAATGAAAGATTTGAATTTATTAAGACTTAGATCTTGTACGTGGCTTGGAAGCTTATTATAAAAGCGTACACATTGACATCTAAACGAGCCACCTATTTTCTTGAGCCTTGTTGTAGGTACTACAAATTTGTGTTTGTTCCTATTATTTATGTTATGGATATCACTGTATTTTTTAAACAATTTTATATTTTTATGGGCATTTATAAGATTTTCATAAATATACTGAGAAGGCACAGTCATTACATTAATCTCCTTAAATTTCTCTCTAAGAGAGTGTTTCGGGCTTAATTTATAAATTGATCGAACAGCTCTTTTATGCAAAACAAATATAGTCTGGATATCGGCGGCATTTCCCCACAACAGAATACCATACGACATTACACTATGAAAATAGCTAAAGTATACTAAACGGGCTGTCTCTATGTCAGTTAAATTACGAATTTTTCTAACAGCATATGCTGCGGAGCTTAGCTTTTTTGACAATTTACCTATATGTGGGCCCCACTGAAGCACAGCATCCAAAGTTAAGCCTAAGAATATTGTGCTATTTTCAGGATTCAATTCTTCGCCCTTTATCAACACTTCGGTTTTCACCTGCCTAACGTGAGGTAGGGTAAATTTAATGCATTTGGTTTTTTTTTCATTAAGAAGTAAATTATTAACATTGAACCAGTCAACTACTTTTGAGATCGCGCTATTTACATCGTCAGTAATTAGCTGCTGACGTTTAAGTTTAAACAAAAGTGAAGTATCATCCGCAAACAACACTATATGATGGTTATCCTTTATGAGGAAGAATTGAAGTCACAATATCTTCTAAGCGACAATGAATATCATAACCTTATTAAAAGTTGGGAAAATTATAAGTTTTTGACAAATTGCGACTGCATTGTTAATGGAAACGTTACATAAAATATTATTTGCAAGGTTACATTGTAACTGTTCTATAAAAGAAAAAAAAATGTTCTTCTTCTGTGGTCCAGTGGTCAAATATCAATATCATCCACAACAAGACTTCGCCCAGTGCTGGGCCTATAGGCCTTTCTTTTCTTTTGCAAATCTCCATACTCCTGTGCAATCTTTAAGCAGGTTCTATCCGCGATGGTAATAATGTAAGTTGTTTGGTCTTCTCGCTCCTGGGCAACCAACTTTCTTTCTACCAGTCCTTGGACGTTACTCGGTCACTTATCAGCATCGCGCCTTGTCGTGTGCTGTGCCCAACTTGATTTGCGTTCCAGACTCATTTTCCGATATCGACGACCCTCGTACGTCTTCGGATCTCGACGTGTAGAACTCGGTCAATAGCCTTATGAATACCTATCATATTATCAGTGGCAACTTCAGAGTCTGTATTTCTGCTCTTTTAAATCACACAGTTGCAAATCTTGCCTACATTTAGGTGTTTTGCAGCGGCATCCATATCTCCACACAAGAACTACAATAAAAAACTTTTAACAAATGAAACAAACCGACTTCCAAAACAAAACACTTCAAAGTGAAAAATAACTTTCTTTTCCGAAGTCGGTGTCTTTTGTACCCATTGTTTTCCGTTATTCGACACCGACTTCATTTAGACGTAAACAAGAAGAAAATCAGGCTGTGCAGTCGGAGGATACATAATCGCGAGCTGGCTGGCCAAAACCAGATATATAAGCGCTTGACTCGGTGGAACGCAGAGCTAAGAGGCTCACACACCAAGCTTCACAGCTTGGCTCATCGCCGCAAGGTTGCCTGCTTGTCGGTCTTCTACAGACTGCATTTCGGTGAGTGTGCTCAAGAACTCCACGACCTCATCCCACCAGCCCCCTTCTACCATCGGACATCTAGACGCACTGCAAGTTACCATCCTTACCTTGTTGCCATTCCACCAATTCGCACCAAGCGCTTCCAAACATCCTTCATAATGCGGACAGCGAATGAATGGAACTCACTACCTGCGTCTGTGTTTCCGAAGGCATTCAACCCAAATCTCTTCAAAGTTAGAGTAAACAGGCTCATTCTGGGTAAGCTCACTCCAACGTCGACTATGTCTCTGTCACCTATGACTTAGACTAGAGTCAAGAGCAAACCCATATCAAATAAAAATAAAAATAAAACTATTATAGGCATACATGTAGTGATTTTGGTATTTTCATCAATAATGCAATAATTTGTACTCAGAAAGTATCATTTGGTGAAGTGGAACTGATGAAGAAGACCACAATGGCCACTGGAAACCAGAAATAAAACAATGTATCCTAGTCGTGTTTGGGCTTATTGGAATTGTCATAAGTTGTACTTTGGCTATATTAATTGGAGGTACCTCCAACTGGTTTTGGTCAGCCAGCTTGCGAATATGAATCCTCCGACTGCACAGCATGATTTTCTTCTTGGTTACGTCTTTTTAGTTCGCTTTTTAAGCAGTCGGGTTTTTTGAGTTTTAGAAATAACTTTTTTTATTATTGATAGGCTCGTGTTTGACCACTATCTCACCTGATGGTAAGCGATGATGTCGTCGACGGTGAAGTGCGCTTGCCTTGAAGTAATCTACTCAGTCTTCACTCAAAGACCTTACCTAGTTTTTACCTGCTTTTGAAGTTCTTGCTTGTATGATTGCCCGGATAGAGCGACACTTTTATTATACTCACAATACGTGTACGTCTGTGCACTGCTCGCATTTGTAAATATTTTTATGGATGATTTCGGATACGTTTTTTATAATTAACTAGAGACCCGCCCGGCTTCAACCGTGACAAATTATACACAAAAATCTTACACGTGCCTCAGTTGTTTCGCATACATCTATTCAACAAAATACTTCTGCTTACCCCTTCGGAAAATATAGACCTGGTGTTAAATTATATTTACGTGAAAAATCTTACTCACAAATATATTTTCGGTTGGCTTAACTTTTCCTCACTAATTGCGCAAGTAGGCTTATACTAATCCGTTGCTAAATAAAAAAGCGACGCATTCTTTCTACAAAGTACGTTATTAGAAAACTGTCAGCTCATCGCTTCGGGGCGATTAAATTCCAGCGGTTTACAGCGTTAGAATAAAAAACTGGCAATATAATATTCGACACTGAAGAGATTCAATGCTTGTTCGAAGTGATATTAGAAATACTGAAATATTAAGTTCCTTGCGATTGTACTTACGGAGCCATTAGTACATTCAGATACTACAGATACTACTATACGAAAATATCATAATAACAATGTTTTCGAGTTTAGTAATATCCACTAATACACTGTATCTCACAAACCAAAATAAACCCAGTCAACCACATCCTAACATTCCAAACCAACCCAGACCAAACTACCCGAAAACACCACAAAATATATAAAAATGATCCCTCCACCTAATTGAATCGTTGTCCCCATAAATCTGCAGCTAACTGGGCACAGTTTAATAAAGCTCCAGTTTTAGAAGATTCCATATATATTGAGTTTTATCGTGGTCTAACAAACGGGTGGATTACTATAGATTTCTCAAACTGATTTACTGTTCACTCGGTTTGACTTTGGGACGACCATAGAACACGGAGATGCCTCAACGGTCACTTCTAGAGACGGCATTATCAGCACTCTTCTTACAAACCAAGCGTGTTAGTGAGTGTCATCGATTACCGGCGGAAATTGACGGCCCGTGACAATTCTCAATTTGAATATGAAAACGGTATTTTTTTTCGTTCGCTAATAAAGTTAGCAATTGACGCTCGCAGAATAGTCGTTTTCAAATAGGTTGGTAACAAAAAAGAAAAGAAAAACAAGGCGCTGGTTATGGTGTCTTCAGTTATTACCGATGATTCGGTTCCGTGTTCTGTAAGGATGATACTTTATGATAGTTCCGCAGATAAGTTCGGTGTCGATAGAATAGATTTATGGGTACCAGGTAGTTATGGTTTGTGTATCTTTTGTTTCTAAACCGTAATTAGAGTTTGTTTATATAAAACGTCTGGGGAAAGTTTTGCCTCGTTGAGAGTTGACTGGGGTAGTAGGGAACACTGAGTTGTTGTTTAGTTAGTGGTTTACAAGGTGAAGTTGAACTGCCTCTTTGGTCTAATGGTTGCAAGTGCTACTGCTGGGCTTGAGAACCTGGATTTGATGCCCGATCCGTGTAAAATGTTATTGGTGTTTGTTTGGTTTGTTATTGTTTATTTTTGTTTTTGTTGTTGTTGTTGATGGTTGTTGTTGGGCCTTGTAGAATATCTCAGTATAGCTAGTGTCTGGTTGATAGTAATAGGGTCGCCCCATGTTCGGGACTTAAACATAACTTGGGAAATACGGATTTTTTATAAGGATGAGCTCCAGGAGTTGTTTACTATGCGGACCTTGTGGAAACTAGAACAAATGTCCGTGCGTTTAAGCGTATGCCATACCTATTATTGGAAACAAATATAACAGCTCACAATGTTAGGACCCAGATTATAATCTATCTCTGTGCCAAATTTCATCCAGATCCGTTCAGCCGTTCTGGCGTGATTGAGTAACAGACATACATCCACACATTAATGCAAACTTTCGCATTTATAATATTAATAAGAAGTAAAATGAAGTCAATTGGTGATTAAATTCTGTAAACGGCTATGTTGCCGGGAAAACTATAACAAAACATAAAACCTGTATTCTTTGAAAGGTTAAGTTAAGTTAGGTAGAAGTGTGTACGGCGCGGCATACGCTGGCAGAGTGTGCCGCTTGGGAGGAGCCGCGCCGTGCCCTCATCTCTGAAGTAGGCAGTGACCTATCGCTGCCGGCCATAGTCGAGTCTATGGTCGGCAGCGAGGAGTCCTGGGACGCGGTGGTATCCTTCTGCGAAACAGTCGTCTCGCAGAAGGAGGCTGCGGAGAGGGAAAGGGAGATTTCATCCGCTAACCCAATCCGCAGGAGACGCGCCGGGCGTCGGCGGAGGGCGGACAACACCCCCTTTTCCAGCCCCCCTAAATGGGTCCAGGGGCGACGGACTCGGGGACGTCCGTCGCCCCCCACACATCAGGACCCGAGGTGGCGGCGCGTAGTGTTCCACGCGCGCCCCTCTTAGACGTCGCGGGGGGAGTCCAACACCTCACTCCCCCCTAACCCGAGATAGTGGCCTGCAGAGGCGGGCCGGCACTAGCCGGGGGTTGCGGAAGTATCGTTGTTCCCGCGATCCCCGGTGTAGGTGTGAGACGGAACACCGGGGTGGTTTTTAGCCAGTAAGAACCGGAAAAAAAAAAGAACAAAAAATAAAAAAAAATAAGGTAGAAGTGTATGTAAGGTAGGTGTAGGTAGGTATACCTCTGTTATATAAATCCTATTCTATAGGGGGGCAAGCTCAAATGACAAATTATTAATGCTTGCTTATTTCTCCGACTGCCGAGGAGGTATTGATTTTATTTATCTCATCTCACAAATATTTTGAAAAGAATTAAAACCCATAAACATCCACGATTCCTTACTTAAAATATAAAAATAATTTACCCCACATAAAATTATTTTGCATCCTGCTTTTCATAACTTCCTCGTTCCGAAAATAATCCTTCAACCAATTCCGCAAACTCTTTAAAGATGAAACTCCCTTCAAAATAACCTAAACTTAAGGTGCGCTAATAATTCTACCCTCAAATTAAGACAACGCTAAATTTTTAACTAGTTTCCGAACGGGAGTGCGAGTGCTTTTTTACCCGACTGCCGAAGGAGGGTAATGTGTTTATCAGTCTATGTATGTATGTTCCTATGTGGCGTTCTAGAGACCAAACGCGTTGGCCGATTTTGATGACTCTTACGTCAATCGATTCGTCTTAACCCTGCAAATATCATAGGCTACATAAAATTTGGAAAAGAAAAAAATGGCGGATTTTGGGCGACATTTTATAGGGTGGAATTTTATTTTTCCCTTCCAAACCCATCGTGTAGGATATGAAAATAAAGGGCTTTAAGAGGTGATTTCAAAAACATATAACACTTATATGTTTAAATGTACCTAATTTAAAAAAAAACTAAAAGTTGTAAATAAAAAAAGTTAATTAAAAAAAACAAAAAACCCGACTGCTTAAAAAGCGATCTAAAAAGACGTAAACAAAGAGAAAATCATGCTGTGTCATGCGGGTTTTTGATTTTTTTAATTAACTTTTTTTTTATCTAACAATGGCCCAAATTAGTAAGCAAGAGAGGTGCAGAGGAAATTACATAAATTTCTATCGTGTTCTTGGGGTAAGTTTCTTTCGGTGCTCGCTTTGGGAACAGAATAGATAGAAACAGAAGGCCAGAGGCTATTTTTATTTTATTTTACGATAAGCACGCGTTTGACCACTATCACGGCTGATGGTAAGCAATCAAGTGGTCGACGGTGAAGCACGCTTGCCTAAAAGTAATCTAATCACTCTTGATTTAAAGACCCCAAAGTTGTAACTATCTGGAAACAATGACTCCGGCAGGGAACTCCACTCCTTAGCTGTACGTACAGTGAACATATTCGAAAAACGCTTTGTGCGTTTGGGTAGGAAGTGTACCGATGGCACATTGCGGTACGTCTTGTAGTCCGATCATGGAAGGGGCTGGGCGGAATCACTCCCCAAAATGTAACCGATAAAAACTGACGGGCTGGCAACTCGGCATCGATGTTTAAGGCTCTAGAGCTCGTTGCCAATAACCCTCTTGGCTCGTTTGACAATCGACTCAAGTGCGTCAAGCTGGTATTTGGCAGATGCATCTCAGAGGTGAGCAGTACTCCATGCTTGACTGAACTTGCACTTTAACATCACACTTGCTTGCACGTCGGGATAGCGATTGGTATAATGTCAAAAATGCATGGGATTCCCAAGCGCTATCAAAATAACATTAATGATATCGCAATTTTGCATTATGACAATAGCCATCGCTGATAGAATTACACTTTTTCAGAGCCTGCGCTCCATACAACGAGTGAAAACGCACAACGATTCACGTACAGCCAGTGCAAGAGCACTAGCAACTGTCATTTGTTTGTGTGCATGCGTCTTTTCACCCGTTGAAGATGATCGTCTGTGCTTTAAATATTCAGTGCTCGTAGGTACTGGCCAGGTAAATCAATTGAACACGCTTCACGTACATCATTTATTTGAGTTCGCCGAAGTACATTGGTGTCTATGTGTGTGTGCGTCTTATCACCCGTAGTAAGTTGATCTTCTGTACTTTTTTTATTCTGTGTTTTTTGTCGTCGGCAGGTGAAGAAATTGAACTGTAAGATTTTTTCTTTTCCCACCTTGTTTACAAGATTTGTTATTTGCAATCGATGAGGTTTGGAGTTACCAAACTGGAATTGGATTTGGAATAATCTAGAAATTGTATCTTCTGTCGATCTATTTTCGTGTTCTTTAAGATGTTTTGTTGTTGAGTCGAGTAGTTCTGATTTCTGTAACTATATAAAAATATTGATGCAACTTAATAAATATTTTCAAATCTAAGAAATACTTTAACAAGTAATTTTGTAACGATATTTTCGTTACATTTTATTCAATAAGACATTTCAGAGTCAAATATAAAATCACGTTTAAGGGTTATGCAGAGATTTATTTAGTATAATGATGTTTAAGTTATATATCATAGGGAGCAAGTCTATTGCTTTCAAGCTTGCCAGAAAGCCAGGCCCCAGAAAGCTACTAAAAAAATCCAGAAGGAAATTGCAACAGATTGGCCTATCCAATGCTCAGTAATACCATCATATTTTCTCAAACATGCTTGGAAATTTGAGCATTATTTTGACAACCTTCTTCGAGATAAATCGAAATTGCTGTACTGGCCAAATACGAGCAGCGGCCTGCAAAAGTTGTTTGAAAAGCTATATCTGTCGTGGTTTAACGGCCAAATAAATTAAATAGTAATCTCATATCTGTCGTGTAACATAAAAATTTAACGATCTTTTACTCCGAAACATGGCAACTAAGGAGGTAATTTTTCCAAGATTTTATTTAAATTTTGAACTGGCTTGCAAACAGAAAGCTGTTTATTGAAGAAAGTCCCCATTTTTCCGCGCATTATCTGAGAAAAATATTAATCAAGCCTTGGCCACAACTAGGCATTGATGGACTTACGTGTGCCTCGGCTTCGCCTTAACCCACATTTACAGGTTCGTCCATCAATGCCATTTTTGCTGGCCGCTGCAGTAATGTGCTATAGACCATTTAGGCAGTCTAATCCAATATTTAGAAAACTTGTATAAAAGTCCGTTAAAAAAAAACAAAGCTCTCTAAACTCCTAAACAACGAACTACCATATAATTGTTTACAGATCTACATGAGCACTTTAAAACAAAAGTTTAAGTTAACCACGTAACTTAACAGTGCTAAGTTGCTAAGTAAGTACTAAGTTATTACCTCCAAACATCATTAAATTGCCATTTGTGTAGGCGGTAATCTATGGGAGCTTAAGGTTATTATTACTTTTGTAGGGGAAGTCTGATTCTCTATTCTAAGGCTACGCGTGCAAGAATCACTCGTAGTGGTTACTTGCAGGTGTTTTAACCACAGGTTGCTAGAAAGGTTAGGAACCCAGAAAATCTGACGCGTTTACCCAGATACTGGGCTGTGTTAGGTCTAATACTTTTTCTTTCTTTATAGATAGTCTCTAAACGTAAAATACTGGTATGTAGCTGCACTTAAGTGGCAGTGGGAAGGACACATTGCCTACAGAATGGTTGGTTGATGAGGCCTAAAAGTTCTGGAGTGGTGACCGCGAACCGGAAGAAGTTGCGTTTGAAGGCCTTCCACAAGGTAGACCAATGACTTGGTAAAGGTTGATTCAAGACGCACGAGACCGGTCAATGTGTGTGAGACATTCACTTGGGAGAGGCTTCGGCTGAAATGATCAAGACACTAGTTAGACTAGAAGGCAACCAAAAACTGGGTGAGAAAAGGCTAGACAGATTGATATTGGCTAGAAATTGTGTGACTACTGCGATGGAAACTAGTAAAGAAGTATGAAGACAAAGACATTGGCGTTGGCTCCAAAAGTTGATGATGATGAAGCTATATTGAAGAACTGAAGCGCTTCTCATAACATACAAAATCAAATCAAATCAAAAGATAATAATTTCGTGGTTGTTCCCAGAGGTCCACAATTCTATTGTTCCTCTTTTCTCGAAATTAAGTATTTATTTTTATAACTTTTAACGAGGTAGAATTCGGATTCAGAAAACATACAAGGAAAACTCTTTAACTATTTACAAGAAAGAAAATACATAAAGAGAACAGATTTTTTTACGGAATATATCTCCAAACCACTTTGAAAAGATCCTTACCATGGAAATCCACAATTTAAAGCAAACCAATAACAGGAAAAGAAACCTGAATTAATATTTGATAAACCGCAAAACGTAAGTTTGGTAAACAATATTTTTCTGTCGATCGTTGAAAGGTTTTAATAGATTTTGAAAGTGTAAATAAGTAAATAATTGTTACATTAATAAAAACTGCCTTCTCTTTTATCAAATTAACTATTTGACATTTCATGATATAGATGGAGAACATTTTCAACACAATCACGGGAACTCGGTGAGAATCAAATCGAAGTATTATAGGAACAAGTGTAAAATTATTTAAATTGAAACAGGGTTTTTAAATAAAACTACAAAAAAAATACTTTAGTGCAATCGACCCCCATTTCAATATTGCTATATCATTAAGCTATGTATTTAATACGACATAGAAAAGATTAACTAACTGTTCTAAATCTCAAGACATCACAACAACAGAAGAAAAAAACGTTTGTGGTCAGGGTGAGAACGAAGATCGTCACACGTGAAAAAGACAGCGCGTGGTGTGCGTATATGCCTGCTCGTAGAAAGAAAGGCATATGAAGGGGGTACGTTTTCTCAGTCTAAGTCATACCTATGTACCGCAAGCCGAGTTAAGGAACTTCGTTCCAAAAAAACATCCCATAATTCAAAACAAACCAAAGCCCAAGTAACCATGAATACTTGATAAACCATTAAGTAAAAGTTGATAAACTCTGAGATACGAACGAGGCAAACGAAGTGTCAGATTCAAGCCGCTGTTTATAAATAAGAACAAAATACATTGTGGTTTTCCAAAAGCGGTCTATAGTGGCCCATCTACTGGGACACGGGCCTCCTCTCTACGTGAAGAAATTGGCTATAAATAATTCAAAAGAAGGGACCATATTTATGGTCCCATGTCTTCGGTTTTTTAGCTCTTAGGTCATACTGGTTTCCTAAAAATGTTTTCCCTTCACCGTTTTTTTAGAGCAGTCGTAATGAGGTACATTTCACTAAGTTAAATTCCTGGCTGGTTTCGTAACTACGATCAACACGAAAAGTGACTCGCCATTATCCCCTCGAATACCCGAAACGAGGTTCCACGCGAGACACAATGGCTTTTTAAGTGTTTCGGTAATTCGGTATGTAAAGTAAAAATTAACCCATTCCGATTCTAAAACCATTTCGAGATTTTAGGTTTGTTAGCCTTATTTTTCTATTTTTAGGTCTTAAAATTTTTAGATCGTATTTAAAAAAAAATACTTAATATCACTTGACTTGACGTCTAAATGATAACGTATAACGTATACTGTTCATAACGTATCCTATAAAGAAAACTTAGATTAGGTATTTTATCTAAGAAAGGAAACTTTCAGTGACATTTTAACGAAAACCCCAACCCAGAGTTATGCCAAAACGAGATTAAATTGACAGTTCGTCATACAATATTGTCAATTTGACGTCGCGCTACCAACTCCGAATTAAGTCTTTCGTGCAAGTGGGCCGTTGTGTTGTACGGGTCAAGCATCAACGTTTACGTCTAGTCCTATGCCATTCAGACTACTATATGTCGTCAGCACAAAGAAAACTCTAAAAAATATTAAAAATAACTACAGCTTAGAAAAACGAAATATGAAATAAGTTGCTTAAAATAACTAAATCTATAAATCAAAAATATAAAACGAAATGTCTGAAGAATACTTTACATACCGAATTACGGCTTTCAACCGGTTAACACTAAACCACCACTGCTCTCATCACGGTTTCAGTTTCCCCTTTTGCCTTTACATAATTTTATAATCTGCCAAGCCCTGTTTCATTATGATGCTCCTGTTCCATCAACGAAAGCACGTCAAGTCTAAAGGGATGTATCTGAACTTCAGTATTTTATATGGAGCGATCTTCTGACCCAGATAACACTGGGCAATATGATATCCCATGGTAAGAGTTTCCATTTTTATTGAATTCATTTTATTCCGTTTCCACGAATAATAAATAATAATTTATTCGAAATAACAATAAAATGTTGTTATGCAAAACAAAAGAAATCATGTAACGTGTTACCAAGAATTTACAAGAGATCATAAAAGTGTATGATACCTATCCGGAAATTAAACGGAAATTATAACGGAAAAAAAACTTCTCGTCAGTTTTTTTCACGAATGGAAAAGGTTGGAGAAAAATATGCAAGAATCAAATTATAGACTAGATGAAGTTTTAATTGTAATGGATTAATAAGTTCATCTAAATAAAAGGCTATATATCTTTTATTAAATTTTCCTTTTTAAATATTAGCTTATAATAAATAAAATATATAAAAATTAAAAAAATAGTAGCCCACCGGTATCGGGAACAGGGTCCAAGCTACCGGTGGTCAGGGCTCCTGAGAGAGAAACCTCCTAACGATACGCGCCGTGTCCAGGAGTACCGCTTTCTGGATCAAGCCCTTGATCCAGCTGCCCAACGAGAGCCTCCTCAGATGTTCGTCGAGGCTCTTGGCTATTATGAAAATGGCTATATTATTGTTATAATACGAGTATTTACTTGAACTCAACCGTTTTTCTTTTTAAATAAAATATTTTGCAATATTCTGAGGATTTCTTATGCATTCATGCCAAACAAGAGACAAGTAATGATGCATAAAAATGGAGCGAGCAAAGGATCTTTTAGTAGTACTATTTCCATATTCCATATTCAAAATTTTTCCATATTCAGTTGCATGAAACTATGGAGATACTTCAAAGCTATTACAAAGATGGTCCCTTAAAAATAAAGACACGACTCAGACACACTATAAATACCTGGTTTCCGTCTCGACACTGCAATCCGATTAAAAAGCGGCAAACTAGCATAAACGCACACCAAAGAAAGTTCGACCCTATGTTTATCGGAGTAGAGTTTCTATTTATTTGTTGCCTCCAACTGTCATTTTAACACTTTAGTTTGAATCCAAAGAACAATGGCACTCCTGAACACGGCGAAATTAAATTTTAGTTTCACAGAAAGTTTGGAGTCCAAATCTCATTTTGATATTTTAAATGTGCATTTACGTCGCACTGGGAATTTGTTGGATCAAAATGAGAAGTGTTTTCCTGTGATTCATTCGGATGCCTAGTGTCGCAGCTGGTTTGTAATTCTAGATGACCAGAAAGCGCGAAGATACTAATATCTGTAGGTATCTAGCACCCGAAAAGCTCACCGAATTTTGTTAGCCAAAATGATACAACATACAAATATCCTTGCACAGTAAGTTTATAAACATACTTGTTTATAAACATACTTGTTTGGGCTGGGCTGTGTTAGCAAACTTACGCTTTGAGCTTTCAGCGACGGGCTTCTTAGGGCTTGGCTTTGTCGATGCAGTCCTACCTTGTCTGGCTCCTTCAGAGGCAGCAAGGTGGCGTGGTCTTGAGGGAGAGCGCAACGGTCGTGTAGATCCTTAAGGCAAGTGCGGTGATTATCCTTCACGTGGTTGCCGCCCTGTTTTTGGTCTAATTCCTTATGAAATAGACGTAACAGAAATCACCGGGCGACGTATCACAGGGGTGGCGAGGTCATGCCCCTGGGTGTCCACCATTGAACAAGAACAATGATGGATAGCAATGACCTCCTGCGTGTTTGTGCCGTGCGCGGGGACCCGTATGGAGGGATGAAGGGATCCTGGTGATTGAGTGGAGCAGGTTGCACACAACACATCACTTTGGCCCGGATTTCTTCCGACACGGGAGGTCGTGGGAGTAGCTTACCACGATCAATCGGCTGAGCTCTCCTTCTGAGAGTATAAGCGAGGTGCGTGGGGTCCACTGATGTCGTCTTTGGACGGCTGAAGTGGTGGTGAAGGTCACGCTGACGGTGTAAGGGAGGGCTGTTCTGTTCAAGCCAGCCCAAACGAGCACCTGATGTCGCACTGTAAGCCAGCCCTGCGCACCTATATCTCAATGGTAATCCTAACGGCCCACATTAAGTGGTGGGTCGTTCCCAGTTGCGGGCTCGATGGAGGGTGGGAGCCGGAGAGATGAATTTTTGTACGATATTCAATGGATTTTGTCACTGCCTTGAATACTTCGGGGGTGGAGTCGGCGAAAGCTGACGATACTCCAAAGCGAGGTGCATCTAGCACTCCGCTTGCCCCTGGATCTGCGGTTCACACCGTGGGATCCAGCGCGGGCACCACTTCGACTACGGTGAAAACCGAAGTCTGGACAAAGGCGCAGTCCCTTGGGAAACCGGCTAACGCCGCGGGCCCCAGCACGGGTAGCCCCAATAAGCGGGGTGCACCTAGCACTCCGCTTGCCTCTGGACCTGCGGCTAACACCGCGGGCTCCAGTGCGGGCACCGGTCCGGCTGTGGCGAGAACCGCAGCTAAGACCAATCAGTCCCCACATAATCGGCATAAGGGCTCAGGGCTGCGCGGGACCAGCACTGATCCTTACACTCCCTTGGCGAAAGGTAAGGGGCCGGAGATGACTCATCCCTCTGCCGGCTCCAACCTTTCCAAACACCCTCTTCCTCATCCCTCCTGTACTACCACTTCGCAGACCAGTGGGGCAACCGCCACCAGTCAAACGGGGGCGGCGGCCGAATCCTGGCGGGTGCAAACCCATAAGGGCAAGGGTAAGGGCAAGAAAAGGAAAAGACAAACCCAAGACCCTTGCCCAAACTTGTTGGTATCTACAATCCCCCAAGCCCAGGGTATCAAAGGGGATGGTCTGACGCGGAAAGAGAGACGTCAGCAACTAAGAAGGGGTAAGGGCAAAGTCTCCCAGTTAGGGCAGGCTGCTAAGACTGGCAACCTGAACTTCTCGAAAGGGAAGCGGCCGCAGACTGCGGCCGAAGGCAGCCATTCAGCGGCAGGAGGACCAGCGCAGACGGCTGGCGCGTCGCAGCAGGACGCCCGGAGGGGTCAGGCCGTGGCCAAGCGGGCTCTCAACGAGACCATGTCGCCTCGTGGGGAGCATAAGCGGCTGCGGCTTGATCAGTCCGGGCGGACTGATGCGACGAGCTATGCCCGAGTCGCTAGCGCCTACCTGTGCGTCGCGGTAACCTGTGCCAGCACGGGGATGATCAGCCTAGAGGTGTCAAACCAGGTCCATGACGAGATCCAGAGGCTGATCATCGAAGAGGCTTGGTCCCCCGCGAGGGAGACTTCAGAGTGGCAGATACCGTCTTTCGTTGCCAGGCCGAAGTTCGGCAATGGGGCGCTCAAGCTTTGGTGTAGCGATGATTACACCTTAGCTTGGCTCAAGAGGACGGTCGCCAGCATGACTCTCTCGGCTAGCACCCAGCTAGTCGTCAAGAGTCAGGCTGAGCTTAAGAAGCAGGTGCGGTGCGGAATCGCGATCCCAGACGACAGAGGGGTTTATAAGGACGTGACCATGGTGGGTAGAACCTTATGGTACCAGAACCCCTTTGTCGACATAAAGAAGTGGGTGCTCCTGCGTTCTGAGAGGCAGAAGGCGGGCTGGTTCGTGGTGCTGGGGGTTCCCGAGGACCACATCCCGGCCTTGATGGGCGCCGAGCGCAGACTGTCATTCGGTCTGGGCTCGGTGTACATCAAATTCCAAGGAACGAACAGCCGTTTCGGGTGTGTTCCTCGGGGATGGGACCCGGTAGCGAGGCAGCTCGTCGATGCAGGGGGGAATAATCCCCCTTTCAACAACCCGGAAGCGACAACGGCCTCAGTCATAGCTGCAGAGCCGGTCGACCCCACTATCACCGCCATCACGGTCACCGTCCCTCCGTCGGGCGAGGAGCTGGACGACAGCATACTGTCGCCGGCTTCTGGAACGATGGAGGATGACGAGGTGGGCGACGCTTTCGCCGGTTTGCAGCTGGAAGAAGTCGAGGAGGGCCCCATCTGCGATGGCGAACCCTTCGTTGGCCTGTAAAGCTGTACAGGCGAACCTCCACCACAGTCAGACAGCGACGGCTCAATTACGCAAGTGGTTGGAGGTTCAACACACGGCCATTGCCCTGATCCAGGAGCCGTGGATTAGGGGCGGCCAAATACGAGGACTGTCCGGTTTAGGCGGTAAGATCCTTGTTACCTCAACCCATGATCACCCTAGATCTTGTATATATGTCACAGGTAACATTAGAGCACAGCTTTTAACTGATTTCTGTTGCAGAGATATCTCTGCAGCTAGGCTGACCATACAGCGTGGTGCCACGATAATGTCGTGTGTTTTCGCCTCGGTTTATATGCCTGAGGCGGAGGCTCCACCCCCGCATGACCTGGTCCGCCTCGTAACGCACTGCGAAGCCAGAGGTGAGGAGGTCATCATCGGGACCGACGCGAATGCACACCACCCGCTGTGGGGAATGGACACACAGAATGAAAGGGGTAAGGCTTTAGTAGAATACTTGTTCACAACTAACCTTTCCCTACTAAACACAGGCACGGAACCGACGTTTGTAACAAGACGCAGTCGGACGATTATAGACCTAACTTTGGCGACAGAAGGAGCAGCGGAAAGCATCTCTGGGTGGCAGGTCTCCAGGGAGGCCTCCTGCTCGGACCACAGATGGATCCGCTACGACATACAGGTCTGCGTTGCGCCAACACCACCTAGGCGTAACCCGCGCAACACAGACAAAGCTGTCTACACACGCACCCTTGCCTCCAAGCTTCCGCCCATATGCGAGGAGCTGGCTTATGTGAATACGACGCAGATAGATACGCAGGTAAACCAACTTACAGAATCTATGATATGCAGCTACCACACCGCCTGCCCAGAAACTACCCCACGCAAAACACCGGGCAAACAACCCTGGTGGGGTAAAGATCTGGAACGCATGCGCGGTAAGGTAAGAAAGGCTCTGAATAGAGCCATGAACACATGCGCGGATGAGGACTGGGACGCCTATTACGCAGCCAAATCCAGCTACAAAAAATGCATTAGATTCAGGCGTACCACGGGATGGCGTAAGTACTGTGGCAACATTGAATCTTGCCAACAAGCAAACAGGGTAAGGAAAATACTGGCACAACAGAGTACACCTGAGCCAGCAACACTCCGTAAACCTGATAACACACTCACCACGTCGCCTGAAGAAACAAGACGCGTCCTAGTAGAAACACACTTCCCAGGGAGCGTCTTCGTACAGGTAACCGACTGGCAAGATACTTTCCAACCACCAACAAGCGAGAATTGGCACTATGCAATAGGGATGATCACATTGGAGAAAATCCAATGGGCCGTCCAAAGCTTCCATCCTTACAAGGCGCCCGGTCCAGACGGAGTGTTCCCTGCGCTACTACAATGGGGAGGTATGCCTGTAGCAGAAAGACTGGTGCCACTACTGAGAGCGTGCCTGGCCTTTAGACACGTCCCCATAGGATGGAGGGAAGTGAAAGCAATATTTATCCCAAAGCCAGGTAAGAGTGATTATACAAACGCCAAGTCCTACAGACCCATCAGCCTGACCTCGTTCTTGCTAAAGACCATGGAAAGACTGTGTGAAAGGGAGCTCAGGGACGGCGCTCTAACAAGACTACCTTTACATGGTAACCAACACGCCTACAGCTCGGGTAAGTCTACTGAATCCGCTCTTCACTTGGTGGTAAGCCAAATAGAGGAAGCAATTCATCAGAAAGGTACCTGCCTGGGCACATTCATAGACATCGAAGGGGCCTTCGACAAGACAAATTTCTCCAGCATCGGTGCTGCCCTTTACAAACATGGCGTAGAGCAGGTGCTGATTGACTGGATTTCTAATATGCTCAGCAAACGAGCAGTTCGTCTAGAAGGAGAGCAGCGGCAAGCCTTGATAGCCAGGGGCTGCCCACAAGGAGGGGTGCTCCAGACTAAACGAACACCGTTACTACACAATAGGTTATGCAGACGACCTCGCAATCCTAGTACCTGGGAAGGTGACTGGTACAATTTGCAACCTTACTCAGCAAGCACTACGTATAGTGGAGCGATGGTGCAGGGAGTATGAACTATCAGTAAACCCCACTAAAACTGAATTGGTCATGTTCACCCAGAAAAGGGCACTGGGCCCCTACCGCCTGCCTAAGCTGTTCGATACAGAGCTCCAGCTTTCCAACGAGGTCAAGTATTTGGGAGTCATTCTTGACAGTAAGTTGAACTGGAACAGCCATTTAGACACGTGTGTTTACGAGTGTCATCGGCGCCTGAACCAGGTCGGTATGCACAATAAAGTAACCATTCAATGGATCAAGGGACACAGCGACTCCCGAGGGAACGACGCTGCGGATGAGCTCGCCCGTAGAGGCTCAAATATGGCACCGGTGGGCCCGGAGCCCATAGTGCCTTTACCTTTCGGGTACCTACGCGGTCTGGTAAGAAAACGCACCAGGGATCAACACAGCAAGCTATGGATGGATCATAGCGAATGTAGGCAGGCCAAGGAGGCACTACCCCTCATTGATGGCCGTTTCACGAAAAAGGTCCTACGACTAACTAAGCCACAGTTGCGAGCTGTCACAGCCGTAACCACTGGACATGGGACCTTTAATAAGCACCTCTTTGTCTTAGGTATCACGGACAGCCCACTCTGCAGAGCTTGCATGGTGGAGGAAGAGACGGCAGCACACCTACTCCTAAGCTGCCCTGTAATCGCTGGCTACAGGGCCAAATACTTCGGCAACCCAGGTACCCTGCAGGAGATCGTCGGCAGCACCAGGGCGCTGCTGGCCTTCCTCGAGGAGCTGGTGTGGATCAAATGATGTGACTGAATCCCACCCGTACGCAAAATACGCGCTTGGTCGTGGAGTTGCGGAAACAGCCCGTCTAAACTAAACTAAACTAAACTAAACATACTTGTTTATGCCTGCGGGAGAAAGAGAAGAAAAGAGAGCCCTGCATTTTTCGGGGGTAACTTAGAGTACTCAGCTACAGCGTAGCTCTCCATGGATGAGAGCATTGTCGGATTCGGATAAGTAGACAGAGATTATCTCCTACAACCGAAAAAAAAACATCGACGTTATTTCGTAAAAGTAGTATGCAGAAAAGAACAGATTGTGGTAGGAACTAAAAATGTCAATAAAATAAAATAAAAAATATAACGATTTTTTTTTCTAGATAACGATGATTTTTTATTAAATAAACATTCATTTTCATTAAATACAAAAATTTACATATTTATTTTAAATCGAAACTACTCAATAAATGCACAGATAAATGCATACTTTAATTATAAAAATATAATTAACTTACTGATGACTTGATAATGTGTCATAGTGTGATTTTGCTTTCTTTGCAGGAGGCTGATCACTTCCACTCTCTAAATTATCACGGTCAGACATTTTATTATCAGAACAGAAAAATGATTTATTTACCAGAAAAACACAGGTTATGAGTACTGTAATAAACAGAGTATACATTATAGGTATCCGAGCTCAGTGGAGCGAAAGAGATGGCTTAACGCCGGATCGAGTGAGAGAGAAACGCACAGTCGATTGCGCGTGGCGACGCGTCGCCACGCCAGAAATCGGTCTCACGTGCGCCTATAGATGTTTCACATCAAAAACCTTCCTGTAATCTTATAGTTTAGAATATTGTTATCTTTAATAGAACAGTTATAAATACGCGTGTCTTAGAAGCTGTAAAAACGATAAGTAGGCAGCTGGGGTTTAGGGTTCCAGCCTTGGTTTTGAGGGTTTAATAATTATTTTTGGCTACTTCTTCATAATAATGAGAATATAAGAGAAACTATACTAGGTACTCGTATCTAATGTAAGTCTGAGTAGTCTCTGTAGGTACTTTAGGACCAGGTTTTCCCCGTAAAAAAAAATAACACAGAACAATATTTTGTTCAAAATTAAACAAATACTGTTGTCAAAATTCATTAACACCGTCAATTTTAATTTTGGGCCCCGAAGAGTTTTGTATATCTCGCTTCCACAAAGCGCAAGTCCAATTTTAATTTTGGGCCCCGAAGAGTTTTGTATATCTCGCTTCCACAAAGCGCAGCTCCATGGAATATTGCAGCCACCTTTGGGCTGGCTCAGCTAAATATCAACTTGCCGCGCTTGACTCGGTGGAATGAAGAGCTAAGAGGCTCATTAGCGACCTTAAACTGATGGATGCGAAGCTTCACAGCTTGGCTCATCGTCGTAAATTTGCCTGCTTGTCGGTCTTCTACAGACTGTACTTCAACGACTGTGCTACCACCACGACATCCACGACCTCATTCCACCGCCCCCCTTCTACCATCAGTCATCTAGACGCACTGCCAGTTACCATCCTTACCTGGTAGCCATTCCACCAATTCGCAACAAGCGCTTCCAAACATCCTTCATAATGCAGCAAAAGAGTGGAACTCATTTCCTGCGTCTTTTTCCGATCGCATACAACACGAATCTCTACAAAGTTAGAGTGAACAGGCTTCTTCTGGGTAAACTCACTCCATCTTCACCTAGACTAGAGTCAAACTCAAACTAAATAGAAAAAAATGCTATTTTAATGATAGTAATAATGCCAATTCTTTAACACAAAACAAATTCTTCTACAATAATCTTTCTTCTGCAGGTTGGTAAAAAATCAAAGATATTTATCAATGAAAAAGTGTAAAACATCAAATAACTTCTCAAGTCCTGGTCAGAACCAAGCCAGAGCTCTAAAACAATACTTGTAACAGTTGTTACACAGAAAGTAGGAACTAACTGAAACCTGAGGTGTTACCAACTACTTTCAAAGATCCATTGAAGGATAAGAATAAGTAGGACAGAGAACCGGACGAGTACGGAGATAGTGCAGGATTTGAAGTGGGTATTGTATGGTGTTTAGACTAGTTGTATCCGCGGCTTCATAAGTGTGGGATGTGCTAAGACTTAGACAGAATTAGTATTAGTAAAAAAATCACAACTGTTTTCTCGAAAATGACAGACAGACGTAAACGACAACGAGACAGCGTGTTTTCAAAGAAATTATTCTAATTGTAGACCAATTTTAGAACAATGATATGTAAAGGAGTTATCGAGTTTTAGTGTCGTGTCGTACTGTGTGAGATTGGCACCGCAAAACCTTTAAATAAAAAAGTTAATTTAAAAAATAAAAAACCCGACTGTTTAAGGTGATATATACGCCCCAATGTAACGCAGTAATGGCCGTGCGCCCGCTCGGTGCCAAAATATCAAAATTGAACCTCCTTTTGAACAGTTTTGTTTGCAAAATATTATTTGATTTACATATGCTATGTTAGGTATGAAGTAATTCCAGCTATCAATTTTTCTGTATAAAAATATTTTTAAACATCCAAGTCGTTTTGGAGGAGTTTCCAAAAGTTGCGAAAAAATATCGTGTTGTTAATAATTTTTTTAAAGCAAAACTATTAGTTACACGAAAAAACCTTGTGTTCAAAATTATGTACATGAATCAATAATAAATATATATTTTTTTCAAACCTTTTAACCTAGCTGTTACTGAGGAGTATGCTTTAGAAAGTTACCGTTTTACGGCACTAAAGCGTATGTAGGCCCTTAAGAAGCGAACTAAAAACACGTAAACAAGAAGAAAATCATGCTGTACATGATGGTTGGAGAAAAGAAAAAAAAAAAAAAAAAAACTATTTTTCAATGTGTGAAATACAAGACAAGAACATTTGAATAAGCCTTTTTATATAACTGCAATATTTTGGAGATGGAACCATATTGAGAAAAAGACGTTAACCAACAAAATGTATTTGTTCAATGACAATAAGCAAATAAATAGTACTCTAATGAAAGAGACGAGTTGAAGTAGAATATAATTAAAAAAATACATTTATAATAACAAATCGATCTATGTTCGCATGCAGTGCTAAGTAATTGGTGTTCAGTACAGTCAGACGCACACACAATTAAAACGAAAGCCTTTTGTGTACGTATAGCGTTCTTTTAAAATAAAAAGTACTCAAATCACGACTATTTATTTGTTTTTGAAACTGGTGTTCAGTTTCAAAAACAAATACATTTGTTTTCTGCTCATTTTGTTCTTTGCTCATTTAGCTCTTGATGGTACTTTTGATTTTCTAGCAATTAAAGCTGCTAAGATGGTTTTTTCTTGAACTTATACCCACTGACTTAAATACTTTTATCATTCCTACTATTAACTTGAAGCCCAATTTTAGGTACCTTTAAAAAGGTGCTAACCAATTTTAAGATTCTTCTTCTTAGCGTGTTGATAGCAAATATAGTCTCTAAATAAGTTTGGCCCAGAATTCTGCCATGGCAATACCAACCGGTGACGCAGCCTTAAGGTCTTCATTTGCACAGGTGATAGGGCATGCCGCGCAAGACGAAAGGTGGACCATGGTCTGCGGGAAGACGCCGCACAAACACTGAAGGTTGGAGCTATCCGAGAAAACCTGTGGAGGTCGGAGGTCTTTGGTGCGGCCGACCTGCGTGCGGAGTCTATTAAGATCTGGAAAACTCGCATCTCTCCGAGGCGGCTTTGCCATCAGATGGACTCACGCAGCCAAGGAAACTTTTTCGGCCTTTGAGGCAACGAGACACACCCGTGCATTGGGTGGCGTGGGTCGTTTTCTAGTTTCGCTCTCTCTGTGCGGCCCGCTATAGTTCTGTGAATTTCCGGGGGCGCAATCCCAATCAGTGGGTATCCCGGCTGCCTTAAACCGACTCCTGTGCGAATGCTGTACCCACTGATTGGGATTGCGCCTCCGGAAATTGTAAGATTTAAAATGGGATTAAATTTATCCTGTTCGCTACAAGTTGATCTGCTGATCTTTCGTTGAGTTTTTTTTTTGGGACAATCCCACCGCACTATTCCCCATCCACTGCAACTTCTAAAATCCAGAATCAACAGTTACGACCACCAGAAAAGCGCCGAGGCAATGAAGCTCGACGTAGTCGGGAGAATGAATTTGATTGTCTTGGTCCCGCAACGATATTAATCAGAAAAAGAAAAACAAAACAAATTTCTGTGCGTTCCATTTGAGTTTACGTAAAGTTACAAATCTCTTAAGCTCTAAACGATGCGACATTCTGTTATTAAAATTGAACGTAGGAAATACAAAATATGGATTCACCATGTAACATTTCAGTGTCTCTTAGGCTCTAGACAAGTGGCATTCGATGTCAGCGAAGGCGATAGTCGAAATGTCAAAATGTAAGGGATTGATCACGTGAATTTTCGGTATCGCTTGTCAATCCCATACAGTTTTGCCTTTTGGACAATCGCTATCGCCACGCTTTCGATGATAGAATGTGACTTGTCTTGGGCCTCTGGTCAATATCATACAATGGACTTTTTGACATATCATTATCGCTGAAAAAATATCACTTTGTCCAGAATCCAGTGCTCACATTTATAAAATTTTGCATGTTTAGTTAAATTTATTTCGTAATTAATTACCTAATACTAAACATCAATATTGTAAGTAGAATTATAAGTAGATATTTAATTATTTCCCTCTATGAGAGGAGGCCTGTGTCCCAGCAGTGGGAACTTTAAAAAAGGCTGATGATGTGATGTGATGTGTTTTAATTATTGAGCACGTGCCAATTCAAAGATATTGGATGTTCCTGTTTCGCTGTATGCGTTTTGCGAGGTGGTCCAAGCTATCATTTTTATGCCAGAAAACGTAAATTGTTCATCTAGGTTCTTAATTAATATTTTAAAGCGGTTAAACAATCTGCTTTTTATGTAAAACGTTATTGCAAGTAGTCACTAATCCCATTCAAATTTGTTATTTGATGCACAATGAGCTCTTTTCCGTCTCCCTTTTGAATTTGTATATAGGTTTGTTTTTTTAGAATATTCAATTGTATGTTAATTAATAAATTAATTATTTACTAAAGTAAAATTTATTCTTTCACCAGTAGAACTCAAAAGCATCACTGAGTGTCATAAGCCTACTTTTTATCCTGTAAAATATATAATTTCATTGCAATAGGTCACCATCAATAACAGAATATACACCCACAATTTTTTTCACATATTGCCAGCAGAATTTGGTTAAATAGTAAAATCAATCAAGAAATCATTTTTTTTTCATTTCACCTAATAACATAAACAATCATATCGTTGTCTAAAACATTGTCTACTTAATTTTACATTCAGCCTACGTATTTATCATATAATTTATTTAACATTGACGGACACAACAATCTAATACATAAATCAGAATCATTTTACGACAAAATATTATGTGTACTTAATTATTTATTACTTTGAGAATAAAACTGTCCAGTGACAGCAGGCTGTCAATACGTGTCAAAAGAATCAAATGACAATATGAACTTATTAATGCTTTGTCCCCATTTGTGTTTATTTTATTTAAGTAACTGTAATTGGTCTCGTGTGCCATGTCCTCGTACTGAAGCACAGCCGAAACAAAAAGTGAAAGATCATGAATCCTGTTAGTATCCTTCTAAATAATTCATACCTTTTTAGGCGATTACAGGCTCACTGTGCCACTGCCCTGAAAAAAAACCAAGACAGAGTGACCTAGAAGCAGCTCTTCAAAGTTTTTTCAGGACGAACACGACCATCCGAAATAAAGAAAGCTATTAAAAAGAAAATTAAACTCGTAGAAACAGCCTCAAATATATAGCAACTAGCAAGGCCATAAATCAAGTCTGATCTTAGACCATACATCTCTACTGAAAAAATCACTTCATGTGCTACAAAAATAATATGCTAATGCATTTGAATGAAATTATTCAAAACTCTCTTAAATCTGTAACTTCTTGCATCGCTCGTAACTTGGACTTAACGCAAACTGTAGGAATTCGGGACAGTGTCGCAATAGCGCACCAATACCCTAAGTTATATGCAATATGCAAAAATCTCTACAATACCTCCAGCTCAGCTCTTGACGGTATTATTAAAATATTTCGCATGCATGATATTGAGTCTTGTGTAGTAACATATTCCTGCCGAAACATTTTTCAAATATTGCTACATTGTATTATTTGTAACTTTCTGGTGCAAAAATACTGGCCAGTAGTTCGGGAAACCGTTTCATTTGGGGTTCTATTTTTGAAAGTATTTCCGATGTTGTTTTTATTTTTATATTTCGAAAGACACAATGTGTTATTCTGTTGATTTCACTCACGTGCACCAATGTCAAAGTCAAAGAAATGTCAAATATCTTCATTTCAATTAGGCTATTAAGCTTTGAATGCCAATTTTTTTTATTTAATTAACAATAATTGATAATTATATGGAGAAAACGGACAACAAGCTCCACACTTCCTTTTTTAAAAAGTGTTTTACAACATTTAAATACATATACATACGACGATGCACCCAGACTACACTAATATAGTGTTAGTCTGGGTGCATCATCCTCACGTATACTGCTACGTACAGGTATAAATTATTACAAGCACTAACAGGTAAATTCATTCATTTGATAAATAGGAACATGGTTCTCACATACTTACAAATATTTCAAGTATAGGTAAAATACCTAATTCAACAACAACGGCACTGTGTATTGTAGGTTAATATAAGTCTGAAATTGCCAACTACCGTTGACTAATCGTGGTGATTTATGCGTGTGCCTTCTCTCTATGAGAAGTGGTCTTTGCCCTGACTCAGGAGTAACAGGTTGGTATCATTATTATTAAATCAACCACAAACATACACACACACATTGCATATCTTCAGTATAAGACTTTGATCGCTCCTGGCAAACATCATTCAACAAGAGCTACGGTGATAATCCAGATTAGCATCCTGCACTCCAGTATAAAGGCGAGAACACACGAGTAGAGCAGTGGTGGCCCATTGGTTACGGTCCCGACTTACGAGTTGTAGGTCGTCGGTTCGAACCCAAGCAGGCGCTTTACTTTGTGTACTTTATTTCATCACCACTGCTCTCAAAACGGTGAAGGAAAACATCGTGAGGAAACCGGCATGTCCTAGAACCAAAAATTCAAAGACATGTGACATCTACCAATCCGCACTGGGCCCGCGTGGTGGATTATAGCCCATTCCCTCTATGAGAGGAGGCCTGCGTCCCAGCAGTGTGAACTTTAAAAGGCCGATGATGTGATGTGATGATGTCTTGTCAATACCGAGATAGTCTTACCCACTCAATCTTCACATGTACAAGTAAGATGTTTTTGTGTAGAATTGTAGATGTATCGTATTTATTAAGCTTTATTGAACTATGACTGGAGGCGAGATATAACTTGGCTATGTGTTCTGAGTGAGATTTTTGAGTGAAGTAAAACATTGTTGAGATTTTCCAGTCTCATTTTTGTGAAACTGCTTTATGCTATCTCAAATAGGCACAGATTAACTCTATAGTAATAGAATAGAATATATTTTATTGTACACCAAAAAAAGTAATTACACATATATTTTACAGCAACTTAATACCATGGGCACAAAGGCGGTCTTATCGCTGACAGCGATATCTACCAGACAACCTTTGGATGGACCAAAGAACTAAAGATAAAACAGGGGTAGCCACGGTGTACTGCTACATAAAAAAAATATTAATACATAAAAATTATATAGCTATATAAAATACTATACACAAACTTACAAATAAACATACATACATAATATTACATGTTACAAAATTATAAAGAAGGGTGAACAATGATAGAAGAAATTAGATAGAAACAGAAAAATATTAAAGAGAAAGGAAATGGTTCTTATCGGAAAGGTTTTTAAAAGATGCTAGTGACTGGGCTTGTCTTATTGACATCGGCAACTCATTCCACAATCGCACAGCATGAACCGTGAACGATTTATGGTAAAACTTAGTAGAATGAGCAGGCATCAAAAGTCTCAAATTCTCCGATGATCTCAAGTGTCTAGAATGTGTCATGAAGGAACTTAAAGCGTTCTTTGAGATAAGAGGGGGTTGTAGGAATAAACAGAACACTGTAGAGTAACGATAAAATGTGGGCATTCCGGCGAAGGCGGATTGGCAGTCACTTGAGCATAGTACGAAATTCTGAAACATGGTCATTGTTAAATACAGGTCTGCGGATCCCAAGCCAGGAGCTCATCACTGGGGCCCATTAGCAGCGTGCCACTCCTGGATCCAATCAGAACCGTATCCCACGAAACTGCCGTAACGCAGCAGTGGAAAGCTAGGGATTTGCTCCCTATTGGGAGAGATACTGGTACCTATCTCAAAGGTGGCACAAAGGTTGACCGGTAATAGTATAGTCAATATGACTTACCTTAGATTCCTGCGGTAGACTCCTGGGCGTCGATCGATCTCGTGCCGTGAGGTTAGGGATAGGTGAATATATATATAATAAAGGACAATAAGGCATAGACTGACGGCTGTCTGGACCGAAGAATCCGGCCGGCGTCCACCAGGCAGCACGTTTCCCGCAAAAGCATTTCACTGCGCGTGAAAATATACTCTAAACCCACTTTAAGGGCGCCCCACAACGCCGATTGCGAACGGCGGGCGCAATTAACAAATACAATGGGTGAAACACATCTCGATTAGATATGTTTCTACAAAAACCCGACTGCCGCGTGTTCACGTTATAAACTTTTTCTTCGACTGTTTAGTGTCATCTGTCAAAATCGTTGACAGCCCACCGGAACGGTGTTGCAAGTAAAAATCGGGACGAAACATCCCCTCGTCTCGGACATAAGGAATTATGTCCGCTAATAAATGGGCAAGCGTGCTAAACTCGCCACTGCTCGCTTCAAAACTGAATCTCCGACCATGACCTCCGCAACTCTGGGAGCTCCGTCAGACCCATAAATCAAATCTACAATGCGTCCACGACGCCAATACAAAGGTAACAAGTTAGGTTCTTTAACCAGTACAAGGTCTACGACTTTGGGAGGGACAGTTTTGTCAGACCACTCAACGCGCCGCTGCAGAATATGCAAATATTCCAAAGACCAGTCAATTGCGAAGATTTAATTTCCCTGAAGGGGTATTTCGGCAGGGCGTTGACCAATCAAAAAATGAGCAGGGGTCATGAGTTCCAGGTCATTTGGGTCTGAGGAGATCGGACAGAGAGGTCGCGAATTGAGGACGGCCTCAACTTTACAAATTACCGTAACAAGTTCCTCAAATGTGAAAATAGTTTCACCAACAACACGGCGGAGAAGCGGTTTTGCTACTATCGCAATATTTACAAAAATGCCAATTAATTCCCATTTGCGCCATGGCAAATCTCAAATTCTGTTTATCCTAATTTAGATAATTATAAATATCATTTAAATATCTATAAGCGCTCTTATAATTAGTACCGTTATCAGAACGGATCAAAGATGGTAATCCTCGGCGGGAAACAAATCTACCTAGCGCTGCAACAAACGCATCTGTGCTGAGGGCAGTTACAAGTTCCAAGTGAACCGCCTTGGAGGCCAGACAAACGAACACACACAGGTAGGCCTTGACAGCCTTGGCGTTCCGAAGTTGAGAAGTCTTCACCAAAAAGGGACCAGCGAAATCGGTTCCGACCGAAGTAAATGGTCTGCTCTCCGTCACTCGGTCGGATAGCAAATCACCTATTATGGGTTGAGTGGGAGCAGCCTTCAACTTATAGCACTGCATACATTTAAAGATGATGCCACGAATAGTGCGTCTGGCCGACAAAATCCAAAATTCACGCTGCAAATGGCTACGAGAGTGTTGCAACCGGCGTGTGCATTATTAATGTGTCGATTGGACACCAACAATTTCACCAACGCTCCTCCTTTAGGGAGCAAAAAAGGATGGCGAGCACCATAAGGCAAGTTCGAATTCCGCAGTCGTCCTCCGACTCGGAGCAAACCAGATTGGTCTAGGAATGGATTAAGACGAGCGATTGAGCCTCTCAATGCTGAGCATTTCTTCAGGGCTTCAATAGTCTGGTCAAAGTGCTCGGCTTGTACAGCACGAACCGACAACATCAGGGCCTCTTGGCATTCATGAGGCGACGAAACTGAGGATAACAATTTATTATTAGGGCTCCGTCCGTCACGTATGAAACGCCAGACCCAAGCGGTAAATCCTAACAATTTCGACAAAGAACTGTATCTGTCCAAAAGATAATCCAAATTATATGCAGGTTGCGTTTCAACAATTCCAATACGCAAACCTGGCAAAATCTCTAGAGAGGAGAACCTATTCTGGGGCCAGAACAACTTGCAATGCGTCAACCAGTCTGGTCCCCACCAGAGATAATGGTCAACAAGGGCAGGAGCCTCGCAACCACGTGACGCGTAGTCTGCGGGGTTCAATTCTCCTCTTTTTTTTAGTCTCAGAGTTCTGACTCTGTGAGACTCTATTCGCCACAAAAAACCTCCAAAGTATGAGCTGAGGTGCGAAGACAACAAAGGACTATGCCATTAATATCAGTCCTTGGTCTTCAAACCGCGGGGCGGGGCCCTTCAACACGGGACCCATAAGTCCAAAATCAAAAAACCGTCGGTACAACTACTAACCTATTCGTCTGCAGAACCCACTTGGTCCCGGACAAAATCAAAACCAAAACATCCGCACCCATATACGGGTCCGGGTACCAACCACTTCGGGTCGGCAGGAGTTAGATCCGACGTCAATTTCACCACTGCAGGGCTAATGGTTACCTGCGGGTGTCTGCCCAAAATATCATTCAAAACAACGTCCTTGGCCAAGATTCTTAGCCCACAATGAAAAGGCGAAACACAAATTTCAATTTAACCCCGTTGACCAACTGCTTCAATACCACCCATATGGTAGAAGGGTGGAATCACGTGGGAGACCCAATCTCTCCACTAAACAAAAGGATACAAGACAGCCTTGACAAACCGAATCCAAAAGAGCACGAACTAACAAAGATTTACTCTTCGGGCCACAGATCATTACATGGACAGCTGGCAGAAGGACTGTCTCTGGCTGGGCGGCTGTAGTGGAGGAGAGGGAGGCAACTACCTAATGTTGATAACCCCTCTGTGGTTGGTAGCCGTCCTGAAAAGCGGACGCTTCCTCCAATTGAGAACGGGGTGGAGGGGTGCCCCCGCCTTTGCGAGGTTTACCCCGTCGAGGATCCACCTGGGGTTGGTGGGGATGCGCTCCCCCGCCTATGGGGGAGCGTCCGGCATCATCAGGGCCACCAACACCATTTTGGTCCGGACACAACACGCGGTGGTGCCTACCTTGACAGTGCGGGCAAGGATCCGACCTCTGGCAATCCCGCTGCAAAAGCTGTCCCAGACAAGTGTAGCACCACTTGCGGCTGTTGGCGATTCCACGTTGGTTCCTTGTGTTCCGTTCTAGGAACTTCGGACAGGACGTGACCATATGTGTTGCAATATAAGCAACGCATACTGCGATCCTGAGTCGCTACAAATTTATGAGGCTGGCGCAGTGGCTCACCCAACACGACGCTGGTCCGGAGAAGGCCGCTCTGGGGCCCGCAAGGGACCTTCAACACCAGAGTTATCCAAAAGACGACACTTCTCATCCAAAGACTTCAACAAATTATCAAAAGGGGGAGGTGAGTGGCATCATCCCCACCATATTTCCTATGTGCAAAACCCCTCAACTTAGCGGTTGCCTCAACAATGTCATCAGAGAAACCGTAAAACTGCGTGAAGTCTACCTCAACCGCAGCGGCTAACTCAGTGTCCTCGGTGGACAATAGCGCCAAACACTCCGCAAAGCATTCATCCACCCTGGCTTGACGGGCTGGGCGTTCTCTATAACGGGCCAACAAAGCCTCTGATCTATCAGATCTACTTATTAAAGAGGCCACCAAGGTCACCCATCTCAATTCCGCTCTAATCTTACAAGCAAATGTATAGGCAGTCATACTTTCAAAATGCAAGCAACGGTGATTAAATATTATTAATACACAAAGTGTTCAACAACTTAAATTAATAATATATGTGTGTAACCAAAACAACAGTTTGACAGTAATTCTCTTACCAAATTAAATATCAAATCATAAAGTCTGTAAGAGAGACTACAAGTTAATTCAACAACTAGTACTGAACCCTGTTACATTTACTTAATTATTTTCCAGTACAAAATTATTATGGAATCCCAAATATCAATTTATAAATTATCAAGAACAAAGCGGGTACCTCAAGAAAATAAATTATCAACACACAAGAGGGTATTCAAAAAAAACAAAATTATCAACACAAAAGGGGGTAGGTTGATTTTACAATAGAATTAAATATTCAATTTACTTTAATAGTTAAAAACAATGACTTTAACTTGAATGAATTAGAATATTACTGTCAATATCAAACAAACTAACCAATTTTCTTATACAATTGGCAACAACACACTTTACAACAAAAACTTCTGTAGCGGCACTGAGTATGTTTATAATGTAAACAATCTTACAAACCCAAGATATTAGGTTCAAGGTCCAAAAATAACTATGATTCAATTAAATACAATTAGGGAAGACTATTTAGTCTGCACCAAACCTATATTGTATATAACAAATAAACAAATCTCAATACAAAACTGTAACCTTCTATCCCGGAGTGACAATATTAAGTTATGAGTTGTACACTTTATTTTAACAAATTTAAATGTAACTATGGGGGCTGTTCGCCTCTAACAGGACACAGCTAACTCTGAGTGACTCAAAATGTACCACTTTCCAACCCAGTATTCTCAACAATAAAAAGCAAACCGACAAACAATACAGCGTTCACTGTGAACGAGTGTCCTAGCGTTTACTATGCTCGTGGAATGCAAACCACGCTCTTGCTACCAAATGTTAAATACAGGTCTTCGGGTCACAAGCCAGGAGGTAAACACCAGGGCCCATAGCGGCGTTGGGACTCCTGGACCCTTTCTGGACCTGTACCCCACGAAACTGCCGTAACACAGCAGTGGAAAACTAGGGATTTGCTCTCTATTGGGAGAGATACTGGTACCTATCTCACAGGTGGCACAAAGGTTGGCCGGTAATAGTATAGTCAATATGACTTACCTTAGATTCCTGCGGTAGACTCCAGGGCGTCGATCGATCTCGTGCCGTGAGGTTAGGGATAGGTGAATATATATATAATAAAGGACAATAAGGCATAGACTGACGGCTGTCTGGACCGAAGAATCCGGCCGGCGTCCGCCAGGCAGCACGTTTCCCGCAAAAGCACTTCGCTGCGCGTGAAAATATACTCTAAACCCCCTTTAGGGGCGCCCCATAACGCCGATTGCGAACGGCGGGCTCAATTAACAAATACAATGGGTGAAACACATCTCGATTAGATATGTTTCTACAAAAACCCGACTTGCGCGTGTTCACGTTATAAACTTTTTCTTCGACTGTTTAGTGTCATCTGTCAAAATCGTTGACATCCCACCGGAACGGTGTTGCAAGTAAAAATCGGGACGAAACAGTCATATTTGCGTAAACCAAATATGAATCTAATGCAAAAGTTTTGGAGTCGCTCAAGCTTGTCTAGCTGCACTTCAGTTAGATCTAAATAACTGACATCTGCATAATCGAGGATTGGGAGAAGGAGGAATTGGGTAACTAAATTTCATTTCTAAAACTGTGTTATTTCTTAGTTCAAATGTATCAATTTCTTGTTTTTTTTTGTGTTGCCATATTTAACAAATCTTCTAGTGACGTCATAATAACAAGACCAGAAATGTACCTAGTGAGTACTAGAATACCTTGGCATAGCGAAAGTACCGAATTAAGTACATTCACTCACGTAGACTCTTAACCAACATATCTACATGGGTAGGTTAGTTCGTTAAGATATTATTATTATCACTTATTCATAAAAATACAGTGAAGCAGTTTAAACAAGTCATCATCGTTTAATATCACTATAAACTCTCTTTTTTTTCTAACATTAATGATTGTACTGCAATTTTATAGGTATTCACATTTCTAAGTAACAGTATATGATTCAGGCTTCCATCTATTCAGCTGACTTTATTTATTCCTGACGACTTATTACAAGCTACATACTGATATAGCAAGGTGCGGTTTCTTCTAATTTCTAGGTACAACCTATAAAACAACTCGTTTGAGAAACCATTTAGGTGGAATCCGCTAGATTCAGAGCTGATATAAACGTCTTGACATATCTGTTTGTCATATTCAAATGGATCTCTGGATTATTTATTCTTAGGTAATGCATGGCTATTAAATGGGATATATTATATAGCCTTCAAGAGTATTTAATGAGGTAGGTTCAGCGCCTAGGTAGATAAGATTTTGTAGACTGGTAATTCCATACCATAGCATAATTTGCGACTTTGATTCTTACAAGCGAAGCCGCGAGTAGAAGCTAGTTGAAAGTAAATTAAATCACAAATTGATACCTAAACCAAACAAAGAACGACACGCTACAAAAGCAAAAGAAAGATAAAGGGGTTTGCAAATACACTACCGGCTTAACCCTAAAATGGTCATCTATAAAACGTGCAAGCTACCAAATGGTGGACTACCGGATCTTATCATTAAAGAAATTCGCTTCCTACAGTTTTTGGCTCATAAATTACGTATCAGCACATCCTGGCCTCCATTCCAATAAATCTCGGTGGTTCCTTCTCCGGGGTCCGGGAAAAAGGGAAAAATCACGTGAATAGTGCGGCGATAATCGCCGGGATGAAGGATCCAATGACATAATAGAATAGTCGTAAGATTGGGCGAGAGGTTTAAAATTAGAAGGTGATATTGAAGGGTGGATAACGGGTTAGAATAATGGTTCAGGGAGTGATAGAGGGCTAAAGTACTGTGTCTGTCTTCTGCCCTAGAGTAAGAACTTGTGAATACTATTGTGATGACATGCTCAGTTTGTAATGAAGAAACAATACGTTTTATTAAATAAATCAATTACGTGGTGCTCATTAGTTTTAAGAAATAAATAGTGAAAATTAAAAATAAATGCAAATCATTAACCAGAACTAGGTGGGCCGATAACCGTTAAGTATTGTGGCAATCCGCTGGATGCGAGACACATAGAACTGGTTGATGTGGCGATATATGGGGGCGATACATGTTCAGCAGTAGAACACTTTCGTCTGAAATTATGATGATGATGATATTAAACACGACTACCCAAAACTACAATACCAAATGAGTAACGAACTAAAAATACAAAAACATGACTGTGTTGGACGAAAAAAACAGTCAAATTATTACGAAACATTAAAATACCAAATCCAAATTAAATTTATTACATCTATAATGTACATAAATGTGGGCAAAATAAGTTACAGAAACAATTGATATCGATACATTAATAAACTTCTTATCCTGGTATAATGAAGCTTCGCTACCTTGGCCTATCTCTTAAAAATATCAGCCTATGTCACTAAGCGATATTGAGCTTACTAGGATAGGATAGACGGACCCCCTTTTCTGCACTTAGACTCCCATTTGGTCCGTTTTGCGTGCAGGCCTCCTCTCTGGAGAGCTAGGGTAGAAGTGTATGGCTTGATGGGAATCGCTGTTGGTGAGAACAGCATTACCTAAAAAGTGCCAGAAATAGCTTCTGCTATACTCGTGGCGGAGTACCGTATAAAGCAGAGCCCTAGCCAGTCCGAGTCATCCACGTCCCCGTCATTCTCCCTGGGACCTGCTGCAACCGCGCCGCCGCGCATCCGCCACCCCGAGTTTGCAGCTGAGCTAACGGATGCAGGGCGAAGGGCGAATATATTGCGCCTTAAAACAGAATCGTCTCACTAGGGAGGGTACCCAAAACTAAACCGATCACATCCGAAGGCTCAAAAGCGGCAGCCCCGCTATCGGATGAAGGCACAGTGGGCTAATCACTCGCTTGCCCGACATCCATAGATTCCTGATCCAGCTCATTTATGTGCAGCAAGAATAATGTCGCTGAGAGTACCGACCCCTGAGGGACCCCGGCATTGATATCCAATTGGTCCGATGATCATCCATCTATAACTACTCGAATCCTATACTTCTGATCCCTCAGGAAGTCTGCAATGTTAGATTATAGGTATGCCAGGAGCTTGCTATTAAGCACGCGTTCTGTAACACCCTTACAGAGTAAGGGTGTTACAGAGATGTGTCTGTAGTTGGCTGGGTCAGCTCGACTGCTCTTCTTGGGCACAAGCTGTACGTTGGCTTGCTTCCAAGTATTCAGCACTTTTCATACGAAAGGCGAAACAGGAGTGTCATGATCGGAGACAATTCAGGCGCACAAGTTCTAAGAACAATTGCTGGTATACCGTCGGGGCCACTAGCCTTATTCACGTCGAGGTTGCGCAGCACACTAAGTACGTCCTTTTGATGGATGTGAATGTCCGACATACTCGTCTCGCATCCAACAGGAGAAGGAGGGGGGCGCGTGCCACCAGGATTCAGACACGAAGATTCCGCAAAAAGAGAGGCAAAAAAGTTTGCTTTCTCCTCAGCGGAGTGGGTCAGCGACCCGTCGTTTCAGCAGTGGTGGTAATGAGGGACGGCAGAAATTCGATTCAACCGATTTTGCCAGGGACCAAAACGCTTTACTACCTGCTAGGTAGGAAGCAAGTTTGATCCCTATTCGGCTAATATGGTCGAACCGAGCCCTTCGCAACACCTTCTTGCAGGACTTTGCAGCCATGTTGTAGGATTTCTTCCTCTGACCCTCGAACGACGCGCGACGCTCGAACGCGCAAGGCGAGTGACGTCACTCGCCTTACGCGTCCGAGCGTCGACCCAGGCATGGTACACCTTATGTTTAAGCGCATCGGCGCAGTTACAATCGGCGCCAAACCAAGGTCGGTCTTCGCTAGACGTAGTTCTCAATTCCTCGACGCAACAAGTCCATCACTGCAACTGCGCTCGACGTAGGATCAGCCGAAGAAAAGCAAGAAGGCTGCCAAGGATAGCATGCGAAGAAAGATCGCATCCCATCCCAATCTGCTGACTTGTACCGCCATACCCGCCAGCGGCCTCATGGGCTGGGATCGGGCGGGGAGTAGTCGGATACAGACTTCACCAGACAGTGGTCAGAAGTACCCAAAGGTGGGGATACCGAAACCGAGTAACGGTCTGGATCTGTTGCCAGCAGAAGGTCCAAGCAATTAGCCGTGAATCAACATCCGGCACCCTCGTTGCCCCCTGGACCAGCTGAGTAAGATTTAACGCAAGGGCAAGCTTCCGCGTCTCTCGCCCAGCATGGTCTGTGAACTGATACGGGAAGAGCCACTCCTGGTGGTGGACATAAAGTCCCCCAGAATCATCAGTTGGACGGCAGGGGACCGTTGCTGAGCCCCATCAGCCACCTCACTTAGGTATTGTGTAAGCCCAGTTATCTCCTGATCGCCGCTGTGCGACCGGTAGACATAAGACACAAGCGTAGATAATTTTATCCAGATCTGTGTCCACCAGAGCCCAGAGCGCTGAGAATCGAGAGTTTTCAAGGTTTCGGAGACGCCGATAACAAATGTCGTCACGGGCGTACATGCATGCACCCGCACGAGGCTTGAACTTGTGCTCCAGGGTAAAACCTGGGTATAAAAGATGCGCTACGTCTGACGGACATCCGATCTGCGACTCCGAAAGGAACAAAAACGCTGGTTTATTAGCCTCTAGATGATGGTGGACTGCATCAAAGTTTGAGTTTAGACCTCTGATATTACAGAAGTGCACCTTTTGTGACAGTAAGTGCTGCCGCTGTACAGCTTTTTTCCTTATGTTCCTTGCCATGGTTGATAGTGAAGAATGTCTTCCGATTGTCAGTATCTCTGACGCCTGACGCACTGCAAGTAGGTTCTACATACCTCGACCTCTCGACATCGACACGGAACCACCGTCAGCCTCTGAAGTGACTGAAGCATCCTCTATTTGAAGGCAGGCAAAGCACCTAGACTCGACCTGATAACTGCGGAAATGTTACAAGCAGACTTAGCATCCGCCGTCATCGTGCTGACGCCTTTAATTGAAAGTATATGGACCGCTGTAGAACTCCCTGACGACTGGAATAAGGGACTTTTAATTACCGTGCCCATGAAAGGTGATTTCAGCAGTTGCGATAACTGGAGGGGCATTACGTTACTGTCGACCCCCCATAAGGTCTTCTGTAGGATACTACTTGATAGGCTGTCGAAGGCCGTTGAACCTCTTCTATGCGGGGAGCAGGCGGGTTTCCGTTCAAGCCGCTCATGCACGGACCAGATCAACACTCTTCGTATCATTCATGAGCAAGCAGCATAATGGCAAAGGGAAATTTATCTTACTTTTGTCGACTTCGAAAAGGCCTTTGATATGCTGAAGTGGTCCAGCATCTGGTCCCGCCTGTTGGACATAGGAGTGCCGCCAAAAATAGTCCGCCTGTTGGAGAGCATTTACAGGAAATATTCTTACTAGGTGACTCACGAAGGCCTCATTTCGGAGGACATCGTAGTGCACGCTGGTGTCCGCCAGGGCTCTCTTCTTTCGCCCCTTCTTTTTATAATCGTTCTCGACGGAATAACGTTGCACATTAACGATAGCAGGCGTCGTGGGATGGAGTGGGGATTGACCAAAATCTTGGAAGACCTGGACTATGCTGATGATCTATGCCTGCTGAGTCATACACATGCCGACATGCAAGCGAAACTGAACGACCTGCGCCAGGAGGCGGCGAAAACTGTGCTCAAAATTAACATCCGGAAGACCCAGGAGGTGCGTACAATTGTGAGGAATTCTTCACCAATGTTAATCGGCACAAAGGTTGTGGAACGCGTCCACAAATTCACGTACCTCGGGAGTGTCGTGCCATAGACTAGAGGAACTGAAGCGCGCCAAGGCGCGAGCTACCTTCTCACAGCTGAGACCTGTGTGGCAGTCGCGGAAACTGACCCGAAAGGTTAAACTTAAAATCTTCGGGTCCAATGTCAAATACGTGCTGCTCTACGGGTGCGAAATGTGGAAGGTAACAAAGGACATCTCACGCCAAATCCAGGTCTTCGTCAACCGATGTCTTCGTCGCATCCTCGGTATTTATTGGCCCGAGATCATCTCTATTGTGGAGCTGTTGTAAAGATGCCACGAGGCCCCGATTGACCGCCAGATCAAGCGGCGTAAATGGTATTGGATTGGTCACACGCACCGGAGGGATTCCGATCACATTCCTAAACAGGCCTTGGATCGGAATCCTCAAGGAAAAAGGAAGCGAGGCCGTCCCCGTCAAACCTGGCGACGCACCGTATTGGCTGAAGCGACGAGTATCGTAATGGCGTGGAGCGAGGTGAAGCGCGAAGCTCAAGACCGATCTCGATGGAGGACTACTGTGGAAGCCCTCTGCCCCAGTTAAGGGCCATAGGATCTTAAGTCAAGTAAGTCAAGTCCTCCTCTCTGTGAGAGGGATTGTGCCGTAATCCATCACGCGGGTCCAGTGCGGGTTGGTGGATGTCAAATGTCTTCGAATTGTTTGTTACTCACGATGTTTTTCTTCACCGTTTTGAGAGCATTGGTGATGAAATAATTTACACAAAGTAAAGCGCATTCCTGGGTTCGAACCCACGGCCTACAACTTGTAATTCGGCCGTTATCACTAGGCCACCACTGCTCTGTGTAGCTTATTATCAATGAAAGAATTTTCACAATCGAATCAGTGCTTCCTGAGACTTCCCCCTAAAAACTAACTAATAATATGAACTCTGCCTATTATAAGTTTGGTTTCTTTCTTATTGGAAGTTCTTATTTCTTTTCATAACAGACAGTCCACACAGAAAACCATTTCAAAAGCTACAGCTGTTCGTTAACTCGAGAAAGCTCAAGCCTCAAGCCAAACGTTATTCTATACAATATATTTGTAACAAAATTGCAGTTCAGATATCGTGTTCGTAGGTCGCAGCTTGCGTACAATAAGTACGTGGCAAGAAAACCAACGTGGCAACGTCTAGTTCCCCATTCAATGCAGGCGTCGTGTTTCTACTCAATTTGGGGTCACGCTGTGACGCGAGCAGCTTCAGATTCTGTGATGAATATTTACGTTGAATGTAGATGTTTTGATTGTGTTGTGTTGACTTGATTTGCCTTAAGTGTTGTTGGTTTCTTTTTTGAAGAGTGAGAGTAGGTTAAGTCTGTACTGATTGTTTTTTGTTTGTATGTCTGCTGTTTCTAATTATCAACTTTGTCCTTGTCATATTAGTATGACAGTAAATAAACACTGCCCACCGAGCAATGTCTATATTGTATCTGCTTTTGTAGCGACTTGCAGCCATATTGTGTAAATGAGGCAAGGCAAAGCGTTTTGACGCCATCTATCGACCAATCACATGCGAGATGAAAGACGCGATGTGGATTTCCGTCTATGTGATTGGTGGATTGAAGACGGTCAAACCCTTTGCCTTGCCGAATTCACTTACGCATTTAGGCTGCTGGCCTTACATCGGGCTAGTCAACCAATATTTTTTTTTTCTTTTTACAAATTAATTATTTTATGTTTCGAGCGTAATTTTTTAGACGGGTTTTAGTTTTTGAACTGATTTTTTTATTATTTCTAAAATTTTAGGCAGTAAACATAAAGGTAGGCAGAGAAACATTGTACTGAGTAGTTTGTCATAGAGGCTTTGTCCTACCTATCAAAACTAAAAAGAGATAAATAAAAAACTTTATAACAAAAAAACAAACCGTCTTCCAAAAAAAGGTGGCGAAACACGGAAAATAGGTAACAAAGTCACCGACTTCGGAAAAAAGAGTTATTTTTCGCTTTGCAGTGTTTTTTTAACAAACATTTTTGTGCTTCTTATATTGCGTACAAGGCATCCAGAAAATACGGAAAATTTTCACGACGAAAAATGATTGTATTTTATGATTTGTCTATTCAATCAAATAGTCACCAAAAGAAAGTACCAGGAATTCTTTGATTGCCGTCTTCATAAACAAATGCCTTACCTCCCTTTTGTAACTCTCCCCCAAATAAACAAAATTATTTACTCGTACATGAAAGTATACTCGTCCGCCAATCACACGTCATTCTCATGTCAGGGTTGGCAGTTTGGCACATCACTGCGGCAATGTGAAAGAAATTACATTTTTGTGGTAGTTGTCACAAACCACTATTGTCAAAATATCCGAAGCAACCTTATTGAATTTTGTTCCTTTTATTGGCATGTAAGGAAGTAAAAATTTCAAATGTTTTTAGATTTCGTGTAATTTTAAAATAAAACTATTTGTTTTGATCTCAGTTTATTTAGTTTCAGTTGATATAGGTCTTGCCAAACGCATAAACAAGGAACAACAAGTATTTTACGTTAGGTTGCAAATTTTATGCTGTCGTGTAAGTAAATACACGTATACCTAAAGACAAATATAGGGCATTGATTGCAGTGAAAGTGTCAATTAACTACACCTAATTAATATTTTCTGACATTAAAGAATACCTAAAAGTATTAAAGAGTAGTGGTGGTTCAGTAGATACATACGGGTTAAATATTAAACATAATACTTACCAATTGTGGGTCGTGGGCTCGAACCCGAGTAGGCGCTCTACTTTTTTCTTATTTATTTCATCACCACTGCTTTCAAAACGAGGAGAACATCGTGAGGAAACCGGCATGTTTTAGAAGTAAAAATTCGAAGACATGTGACTTCTACCAATCCGCACTGGGCCCGCGTGGTGGATAAAGACCCACTCTCTCTATATGAGAGGAGGCCTATTCCTCAGCAGTGGAAACATTAAAAGGCGGATGATGAAAAGTGTTAAAGAACAAAAAATGTATACAAAAAAAAAATACGCTCGAAAAATCAAACAAGAATCTTTTCTAATAATTTTGTGTCGGCGGCAAAAACACAGACAAGCAAATTATTTTTTGTTCTGAAGAGAAAAATGCGGCATTATAAAAATAAATACAGGTTTTCTTCGAAACCTCCTCCGTCTTTACGTCAATTAAAAATAAATATTGGTTGTCTTTAGTTCATTGGCAATCTTTCAGTGCGCGAAAGTACTCATGAATATGAAAAGCTTTAACTTTTCACACACATATATATAGGGACATTCGCCCTCTTAAATGTTTTCAATTAATAAAACATCACCCTTGTATTGGGTGATTTTTTATTCATTGGTAAAGCATTTTAAATATCAATGTTAAAAGTGTAATTTAAGTCAAATATTAATTCCTCGGTCAGAACTAACTCTACGGCATGTTTTTTTTCATAAATTGTCAAATGCAAGTATGCAATAAAAACGTTTATCTTTGAACAGTCTCTGAGTCCGCTACATAAAAATCAATTTTTCTTGTTTGATTTACCAATTAGCATTCTTTGAATTTAAATTATTTGAATAAATTTTAAAATACAAAGGAGTAGACTTTCATCAAAAACTTGAATGAAATGCTGAGTGACAATATATACAAATAATAGTAGTCATTAGTGATCATATTTGAGTTTTTATTTTTATAATATTGGCGAAAAATTCTAGTCTCCAACAGACTGCTAATAATTTGTGTTATTTGGAATTGCTTGACTTATCCTATGAGGTAGGTATCCTTGTAATTTATCAAAAAAAAAACATAGTATTAATTATAATTTCAATGCCTCCGAAGAGAGGTTGCTATAGTATAATACTTCCCTAATTGGCGCCTACAGGTGTTTCCTTCTCTCTTTGTTTTCTCTGGTACCTAAGTTAGATAATATTTATCTCTGTAACTTAGCGCTCGTTCACACAGAACATCCGTATTTGCAGGATCGTTTTTAACGGATCCGGCGCTATTGGAGGTGATGTTCACATCGCATTTACAGTACCGATTTAACGGATCCGTAGCTACTGGGGATAATATTCACACCACATTTACTGTACCGTTTTAACGGATTCGTCGCTGGCCCCGCGTTGCCATGATCCGATACAATGGATCAGTATTTTAATACTTTTTGTCTTTGAACTCGCTGATACAACTACCTTGGCCATTGTTGAATAAAAACGTATACGATAAAGTGGACATGTAAATCGGACCACTGTGTCAACGAACGAGCACTAAGTCTGATCTAATACTTTACACGTCAAGAAAATTATATTTTTAATATAAATGAGGTTGGTGTTTCCTTTCCGAATACACCAAGAATAAATACCGAAAGGAATTCGTTGGTCATAGTTTCTTTTAAACTCCAGACATTATCTTAATCAGATCGATCATAAAATGTGGACTATGCAAATGCAAGATGTCCGTCTTTTTCAATTGCCTCTATTATCGTCCCCATTTCATATCACATCGAACACAATAAAGCTCCGATGGTACAAATTCACGTAGTTGGCGTCTGACAGCCGACGTATTTGCTTTCTTACCACGTTCATCCGGTTGTACTCCCTACAATCAAACATGATATCTGTACGGGTTTGTGTAATTTCAATGCATTGTTATACAGCTCTGTTCAAGATGATGATAGTTTGTAGATGAAGCAGAACTGTTAGAAGTTGTAATGAACTTATGAACGTCAAATAGAAAACAATACCCAAACCCAGGTTTCAAAGTTGTTCAAAATCGAATTTATAAAATTAAAATTATGAAGCTTTATTAAAAAGCCACTAAATATGAAATAAGTGACAAAAAATAGTAAGTATTCAATGAGAATCTCTTGTATGTACTCAATACAAAATACACAAACATTTTTGTAAAACAAATAACAAAATGGTAATATCTACATTCCGAGAACAATATAATAAGTTTAAAGAGATGCTAGATATGTTATTCTAGATGTCTTGCTTATATTTTTATTATTTCTAAGTTTTAATGGCTTAAGTTTTTGTTGGTAAAACTAACTAAAAAAGTGGATCAGAAATCGTACATCGAGATTCATATATTTATACCTACCATATCTAAACAAACAGAGCAATGACCTTTCAACTCCAATCTCGATATGGGTCAATCTCTAAATTCTAAAATGACTAATGAAAAAATCAAAGTTGCAATTGAACAAATTCATATTATTTACAAACATAATTTCATTGAAAATTCACGGCATAGTTGTATTATAGTTCATAGTATAATGTTCTGATTATTTTATGTTCAAAGCTTGATCAAGCTAAACGCTGATTAACGCGAAGAAAACAGTATTGACAATGAGGGCAAGTGCTTTCCGTCAGTTTGTCGCCCCGTCAGTTAGTGTCGTATCATCAATGGAACTTGAAATTTGAATAAGGAGGTTACGAAGATCAAAACTTATTAAAAAATTGATCGAAATTGGTTATCAGTAAATAGATTGATGCTTACAGGTCACCAATGTCTTTGGTTGGATTTTTATTTAGTTTACACAAACATAACATCATAAGGGTTACGCAGACATGTAAGTTCTATATTGGTTAGGTACATAGTCCGACCATCGGGAATCGAATCTTGGACCCCATATCAGCAGTAACGATTTATTCATCTAACAAGATAAACGATAATCAAATGAAAATATGAGAGCAAGTAATTCATATCCCCACGGAATCATGCGGTTTACCGAACAACATACGATCGTTAAACATCTTTCTAAACGCGGGTCAACGCGCAATTACCAACGCTTTGATATTTTTTTCCTGAAAGCAACTATGTTGCACGCTTTTATGGTAAAATGCGGGCTTATGTTGAGATAATAAATAAATAATAAATACTTTCGTTACGTCGGATTTAACTGGCATTTGACTCCAACGTCGAATCCGACTTGGCTGGGCAGCGTTTGGGAAGTTGCGCGGTATCTTCTAGTCCAGTTTACTACAGTGTCTCAAGACGAAAGTCTATGACTTTTGTGTTGCCAGCGATTACTTAAGGGACAGAGACAATGGGCCTCATCAGAAAGCTTAAAGTCGCACAAACAGCAATGGAGAGGGATATGCTTAGAGTTTCCTTGCGTGATCGAATCAGAAATAAAGACATCCGCAAGAGAACCAAGGTTACCGACATAGCCCGAAGAATTGCCAAACTTAAGTGGCAGTGGGCTGGGCACATTGATCGGAGAAAGGATGGCCGTTGGTGCTGAAAAGTCGGTAGACGAAGCGTTGGAATTAGGCCTCCCTCTAGGTGGAGCGAAGACCTGGTTAAGGCTGCGGGAGTCCGTTGGATCCGAAACGCACAGGACCGATAAGTGTGGCGACGCTTGGGGGACTTTGTCCAGCATTGGACGTCTGTCGGCTGAAATGATGATGATGACTCCTACATAGTGAAGATAAGGCCACGCTTTTGGTGATAAAATAGATATTTAAATATAATCTAGTGAATTTTGAAGATTTGAGTAAATAATACAAATAAAAAGTTTATTGTGTTTCAAATTATTGCAGTTACAAATAAAATTGAGGCAGCCCCAAGTAGGTAATTAACAATACTTGTGTTGGGGTTGACTTGCACTTTCCGATTTGCAGTACATATCTGACTTTTTTTTACATTGAACAATCTGGACTGGCTATTGTAAACACCACTTAAATTGTGTGTCCGTCTGAACCTAGCCTTATTTTCAGTTAGCTTATAGATAACACTCTATATTCATATTATATTATAATTTTTCTAACAATAAGTTTCTTATACCAACTATTTTAATTTGTTCATGTTTGTTAATATATGTGTTGGACTATACAAGTTCATAAAAAATTGTTTACTTTAGGATTTTGTATTTCTTTTGTTGCCAAAAATAATCAAAATTTGCGCATTTCAGTAAATATTTTATAAGAACAAATAAGTTATTATGGGCTTCTAAGAAGTACATTTAACTTTTACTATTAATTGGCTTGTTAAAAACAAGCCAATTAATAACAAATAGTACAATTTTTTCGGTTCAAGAAACATAAACAAAAGGCATTCCATTTGTTTCTTAAATTATTTTCAGAATTTGCGAACGATTATTTACGCATTGTTAAATTGAGCAGAAATTATTCAAATGGACATCGTCGAAAAGATAAAATAAATTAAACATGAATTTATAACAAAAATAAACGATAGAATTTCCCATTAACTCTTTTTCTCTTGAGAGCAGTGGTGGCCCAATGGTAACAGCCGCGACTTACAAGTTATAGGACGTGGGTTCAAACCCAAGCAAGCGCTTTACTTTTTTTAAATAATTTTCATCACCACTGCTCTCAAAATGGTGAAGGAAAACATCGTGACGAAACCGGCATGTCTTGCAAACCAAAAATTCGAAGTCGTGTGACATCCACCAACCAGCACCAGTAGATTACGATTCCCTCTCACGGAGAAGCCTGCACGCACAACGGACCAAATTGGCGTCTAAGAGCGGTAAAGGCCATCTATCCTCTCTCCTTTTTACCCGACTGCCGAAGGAGGGTAATGTGTTTATCAGTCTATGTATGTATGTATGTATTTTCTTTCAGTATTTGGTTCACTATGTAGTTTTTTCATGCAGGTTCGCTTCCGTGACTCGCAGGTTGCGTGCATTTTTTCGTTATAGAAAGTGACCTATGACACTTAGCAATAGCACAGGTGATGATATTATATTATACAGATGCCTCATCCCATACAAAGAAACCGTGTCGACGTAACTAGCGGTTTTTGTCTGACTAAAATTATTATTTTTCTAATACTATCGATCGCGTTCGGTTTCGTTCCACGGCTGTAGATGGTATTAGCAGTGAATTGCAAGTAAAAAGATTTACTTGGTTTGTGAATACCGAGTGGGTGCCTCAGAAATTTAAAACCGCGCCATCTGTTGGAATCAATTTTAAATGATACATTGAAATAATAATTGAAATGTGAATTAAGAGTTCTATATTCCGTAATTTTGTGCTAAGTAGAGTTAATCAAACAAGAACATACAATTTTTATAAACGTATCTAGAAAATCTTTATATTTCACAAAACTCAATAACAAATCGAAGCTAATCACGCCATCTAGTTCAATTTATTTGAACCAAATTTTCTTTCTTCGCGTTGCCCGTGGCAATAGTATGACTTTCCATGACGAAAATAACTCTAATTCAATCAAAACTTTCAGAGAATACCTTCTACAAACAAACAATGTCATAATCATCATCTTGCTGCCCTTGTCCCAGGTATTTATTTTTAATTATTTTGGAATATAAAACAGGAGTAGAATTAAATGTTAAAATACTACGAGTATCTTACTAAGTATACAAAATACTTATTATACTCTAGCAACATTATCCACTTATTACTAATTTGTCGATTGTTATTGCTTCGTGTGATAAAAATTCAAACAGAATACATGAGTGAATGGAATGAATGATTAAATGGTTGATTTATTGGATGAATGCTTTCTAGCTACGAAATTTACCTGAAGAAGAAGAATGGGGAGATAATGAAGGTGTTACTAGGAATCGGCGCAATACTTTTATCTTTTCCATACCGTCCTGTCCCCCGACGAGTACTACTCACCGCCGACGACACCATCACCTGCGCGTCGACGAGGATGACACCGGCCGCCGGACCACTTAGGGTCTCGAGGCGTACCAGTCTCGGTTAGGGTCCAGCGGAAGTGTGCAGCGCACGATATGGATATTATTCATCAACTAAAATGTCATGCTCGCATACTTTAGGACTACAGAGGGAGGAAACAACCTGACCGCGCACCGTGTCCGGATGCTCTCTTTATTTCAGGTGCTTGAGCCAGCCGTCAACGTTTCGGCCCAACGACAAACAATTTCACTTTACAATATTAGTTTCGATTATTTTAACAGCACAATTATAGAAAGAAAAACTGTTTTGGCTGGTGTAAAAACAATTTAATTATTCAGTAGTAGTAGAACTTCAACAAACTTTATTCGAGCCATGCAAAGATAGTCGGACGAGCTTATGCCTATTGACAGGATTGTCCACAATTGCCAAAAACCGGCAGGAATGGAAGAAAGAAAGGGGGAAATTTCTTAAAACTCAGGCCCGAGTTGAAATTAACATTTTTGGAAGGAATCTAATTGTATTAGACAGAAATCAATTTCTACTTAGAGCTAGAAAAAACAAACTTGTATAAAACGCACACTATGCAGGCAGGCATAGTATTCGAGTAAGTTGGGGGATTACATCGCTGATAAAATGCTTGGCTCAACGCTAGTCCTGCTCCACAACTACCAGCGCGCAAAAACAAGTCATTATGATCATCATATCAGCCGAAAGACGTCCACTGCTGGGCAAAAACAAGTGATAAGCAGAAAAGTTCTGATGTATTGTTGGACCTGCTGAAGTCTGTATGATTATATTTGTATAATATAAACTCAATTTCTTTTAGTATTATATAACTGCACAGCTCATAGTATGTGAGTACTATGTACCAACTGTAAATCTACCATTTACTTTACCTATATGTCGTTCGTTGACTTGTGTGTGCCCTGGCAGTTGATAGGGTGGCATGCTGTCTCTAATGTCTCTCTGATGGTGGTGCATGTGTTGGATCATTCGGTTCCCTTCATGATGGTTGAGCTGAGTGGTGACCATCATGTTTCATGTTCATGAACGGGCGCCATCAGTTGGGATTGGTCATAACTTAGTTTTTAATTACCTATTTATTGTATTTTTTTTATTGTTTGTTTTACTCTAGACGCTTTTACGTACTCGTCTTTTTACATCGTTCTCATATATTATATTTGTATTTTTCAACAAGAATTATGTAACCAAATACTTGTAAAACACTGTTTTTAAAAGAGTAAGTGTGGAATTTCATGTCCGTTCTTCTCCATAACAAGCTACTCTTCCGAGTTGACGGTTGAATCAATCATTATTACTCTAAAATTTAAATGTTTGACTTTCAAAAGTGCCGCTTAATTGATTAATTGAATAAATATATTTTTTTATATCTATTATTTTTTTGATTAAATATAAACGGGATAATTGTCTCCTAGGATGACTTCATAAGCCTGCAATACGAAAAAATCTCAATGTTATATTTTTTTTTCTACTAATTGCTTTAAGTCTTTTGAGCGGCAAGGTCGCAAAAACTTGATTAAAAAAAAATACAAGAAAACCAAATTGACACTCGAGCATTTTTAATGAACTATTGAGTAGAAATTGTAAAAAAACAACGTATGTAATTTTTTTGGATCATAAAAATAATTCTATATTTACATACCTAAAAATAATATTAACATATACACAATTGAATATTATAAAAAAAACCTATATACAAATACAAAGGTGAGAGGGAAAAGGGTTCATTGAGCATCAAAAAATTCATCCACATCGATGTCAATGGGAAACGTGCCCAGAACGCAGGCAGCATTACCACGTTGGATACAAATAATTTTAACAACTTTCACTAAGAAATTGTTATGACTTTGTGCGCTATCAGCATGTGTTTTTTCAACCAAAAGTCTGTATCACACGACCTTTACTAGTATTGTTGCTAATAAATTAAACAGTACATTGAACTAGATAGAAACATAATAATTTAATCCAACCATCTTTTCCCCAGCTAAGAACTAATCTAAAACAAACCTAGACAGCTGAACAAAAACTATTTTGTTATAAATCTCGGCTAAATCTCACGTCTAACTACAAAACACGTTCTTCTACTCTGAACATAATTTTAATATAAAGACCGGAGCATTTAATTTAAAAATGAACTTGGTAAGAATGTTTCGGTCTTGCGGTGTACGGATTCCGCAAGAAAACAGGAGTACGGATGCGCAAAGATGGTGATAGTAGTTTACAAAATAACTGTTTCAGCTCTCTCTCCATCTTGTCAGTGAGTATATAAATCACAAATGTTTTGCCGGCCGTACACTATCGCACGAAAGCTCGAGGAAACGTTGTAAATCGAGTTTGAATTCTGTACTGAGAGCAATGTACATCATCCTCGCGGGCTCAAGCGCGACATTATACAACCGGCACATGACGGATGGTATGACCATAATGTCATGGAAGTTGGGTAGGTCTTTGGTGTAGGATGCAACTTGCACCATCCCATCTTCCTAGCACGGTGAGCTACGCTGGGGCGGCTGCTGCAGGTGCTGAAAACCTCAAACAGCGCAAATACAACAACTTTATTGGTAAGCCGTTTGGGGTTGAAACACTAGGGCCATGGGGTCCGAGTGCACACCTATTATTTCGGGATATCGCCAAGTGGTTGGTCAACTCTTCACGAGACCAGAGGGCTGACCTTTTTTTTGGCCAAAGAATCAGCATTGCCGTCCATCGTGGCAATACTGCCAGCCATCTTGGCATTTTTCCTGTTGACAGCGATATGGACGAAATTTTTGACGCCCCTTAATTGTAGATATATTCATACTTATTTTAGTTCTAATATTAGTTTGTAAATAATGTGCATATGTAACCTTTTCTAATAAATAAAGTTTTTTTTTTTAGCACCGGCATTACATAATAATTTAATTTCAACACCATCCATATCCATAAGCTATAGAGTAAGGCTATTTTGAGTGTGCGTAAGGGATAGATGTATATGACTTGTATACATCTGTTCCTTTTTGTCCCAGGATGCCATTGGCATTGTCTGTGATCTCTCTAAAGCTTTCAACTGCGTCGACCACAACACACTGATCTGTAAATTACACCACTACGGAATTCGTCGAAAATCTGCTTTCCTATTTATCAAACAGACAGCAAAAAGTAAATGTTAATGAAGCGACGTTCTCCGGGTCTTTAATCTCAATCTCATTTTTTTTTTCTTTCTTTTAATTAGACTTTTACAATGGTTTTCAATCATCTTTATAGCCCTTTGCTAAGAATAGTTACAGCACTGATAACAAAATTTGTGCCAAATGTTACATTTAGTCTTGTTATACTTTTTTTTTTTACCTTTGTATAGATTCTTTTACCGATTTTTTTGTGAATGTGTGAACATTGTAGGCCTTCTAGATGCTAGTTAACATTTGTTAACTTTTTTTATATAATATATAATCTTTTTATTTTATTTTATTAGTTTCTTACGACTTATTGTCATAAGTCGGGCCTACGTTGTCCCCCCATATCTAAGTACTAATGCTGTAACATGGAAATATTGTAATACCAAACCATTTTTAAAAGAGTAACCATGGAGTTTCTTGCCGGTTCTTCTCCATAGGAAAGGACCAACCCGAACCGTGCACCTTTTGTCGACGTTTTATAAGTGCCCATGTAGGCCTATGTGAAATTAAAAAAAAAAAAAAATGATTTTGAATGATTCCTTAATTCCATCCTGCGGTGCGGACCCCCAAAACCAGTAATACAGCGCGACTAGGATGTAATCCTTCAACACTGGTTCCCGTCATGCCCCGATCTGTATCTAGTCTGAGATTAATTCAAGCAGGAATAGAATCTGCTACCGCTGCTGTTAGTAGGCGCAAGTAAGCTTCGCAATTTTCAACTGTACACGTTTTAATTAAGTACCTACATAATGGATTAGATATACTGTTTTACGTGTTTTTTAGGGTTCAAATTTAAAAAATATCAGCATAGCAACCCCAAAACTAGTATGAAATACCTGGAATAACTTATTTGATATTTAAGAATTATTTATTTTACTTCGTCCGAATAAAAATACTACAGGTACTTTAGGTAGATAATACTTTAGATATTATGTATCGAAGATAAATAGTGATTACGAATTAAAACATAGTATCAACGTATTACCGTCATACTAACTTATGAAATCTAGCACCACACGTAAACAATCTTGATATTGTTGAATTCGACGTCTTTCTCCTGTTGTTTTTCTTGATATTTAGACATCATGCGAAACGACATCTCCCGTAATCCAATTTTAATGGTTTTATTAATTTTAACTTAATAAATGTTATTATCAAGACCACAACAAATTACGAAAAACTTATGTTGACATTAGTATATCATTGCCATATAAAAAGTTAGCAAATAATTCGAGTGTCTACTTTCGTTTGCCTGACTCTCGAATGCTTTAATTTGGCATGGATATACATATTAATCACGCCAACAAAGTGGTAAAATAAAACCATGTTTTTTTTAAGTCAATGTTTTTTTTTCACATCTATCCCACAAGGTATCGTTGGATAGCCCATTCAAAAATATTACGGGTCAGTATAAACCCTTTTTTCGATTCAGAGCTCCGTTTGTTTTTAAGCATTGAATTTCCAATTTTTGTTAGAGTCTAGTGTGTGTCCCCTGTCAGCTTAATGGTTGCTTTTGGATATATGAAAAAAATCACGGCAGTAGTAAATATAACGAACTTCTTTTCTTCTTTTTTTTTCTTTTCTTGATAAATTCATCAATAGGATGGACCCTAATCTTATTACAATCTAGCCTTATAATAGACTAATAAGTAATTATATATAACCTAAACTATGACATTGTCTTTCCTAAGAATGTGTCCGATAACACTTTTCTTATTGTCTCCATTAAGGCGAATAAACTTCGTTCTTGTATTTCTTTGGTAGCACTTTTGTACGTTACACTATTCACATTCTCTAACACTAAACTTTTTATTCTTCTAACTATGTTTGTGTGGTCGAGAAGCAGGAGTGCCTCGACGTTCACATGCTGATGAAAAGATATTACGGGTCAGTATAAACCATTTCTCGATTCAGGGATCCGTGTGTTTTTAAGCATTAAATTGCCAATTTTTGTTAGAGTCAAGTGTCCTTCCCTCCTGCCATTTATATGATTGCTTTTGGATTTGTAAAAAAACATCACGGCAGTAGTATATATTACGAAATTAAACGGAAAATTTTCACAAATAAGTCAGCTGACCAACTTATAAAATGTACTTGGAAAAGTATAAAAATGTATATTGATGGCGACAACACTTTTCGAACAGCAAAGTTAATTTTGTCCTTTCGAAAACTGTTAGAGCAATGTTCAGTGCTTTCATTGTTTATGAACGTATGAAGTAATGTTATTTATTTATTTTGGTGAATGTAGCTGTTTATACAAAACCCTCTGTGCGCGAGTCAGACTCGCACCAAGCCGGCTTTTCTCGTATAATAGTGATTGCATGGTAGATTTACATCACCAGTAGTCGTTTTTCGGTCATACCACACATTTATTACAATTATTTATTTCTTCACCTTTTTAAGAACAATGGTAATAAGTTACATAAAGTAAAGCTGGGTTCAAACTAGCTACCTATAACTCTTAAGTCGTGGCCGTTCCCACTTGAGTTATACTGCTCCCTACCTTATATGACAATGACAAAAAATCCTATAACAATTGTAAGACTAAATAATGAACTTATGTATTAAATTCAGATCTTTGTTCACTAATGCGACCACGCTAATTCTCACCCATTGAAATGTATAGCACATTTAACAAAGAGAAAATTCATAAATGTTAATGAACTTGTACTAGAAAATCACTCATTCGCAGCTAAAAATGTCCCTTAATCACCACATTACAAAACATAATAATCTGCCTACCCCCAAAGCCCCCCTCAATTCTTATTGATCCCCCAAACGATAATGCGGTGACAGGGGGCACGGAAATACTAGCGCGTAGCCCGACAGCTCGGGAGATTATGCAGATTTTGATAATATAAGCACGTGACAGATACGCTGAGAAGCTTCACTTGGATTATTAGAATAGACATATATTTTCCATTTCGCATGTAGCAAAGGCTGGGCCCTTCTCGACTCTGGAAATGTGGCGGTGAAGAATAATGCTTGGAGTGTCGTGGACTAAGTTTTACACCAACGTGTCATCGCTTAAGTTCTAACACTGCGGAAGTAATTTTTTACCGAAATACGTTTTGTATGTCATTCGATAAGAATTCTCAAGATGCATCGTTTGACGAATCAAACACGAGAGTCTGAACCAATGGTGAGGCATTATACAAAAAAGAAAAACACCAAGTGTGTCAGGATACGCTGAAACGCAGGTGGCGCAGCCCAGCTGAAGTGCAGACATGTCATAGACGACAGAGAGGGATTGCGTCGCAACGTGAGGCGAGTCATGGCAGCCCGGCTTCTCACTGCAACATGGTGATCAGGACCACTCAGCCAAGAGTGTACCGATGAAGAAGAATGAGTACCTACTTCTGATGGAAAGAGGTACTGCCATCTGTGGAAACCTATCTGAAAAGTGTAATGTTGTGCTTGTAATTGTGTAAAAAAAGCAAAATGATAACTTTGAAAATTTTAGGGCTAGGTATCTAATAGTAGAACCTACCGTATATGGCTGAAGCCTCATTAGTACTTTGCGACAACGCAACGGATCAACGCATTAAATGCCACACCTGCGTTGCAACGACGCACAACATCGCAACGCAAGAGGGCGCCGTATATCGTCGCAGCACAGTTTCTCAGTGTGAATTTCAGATTCCATAATAGATCTAAACAAACACTGTCCGTCATCGCACCGGAACTCCAACAGCGCAGCGCATCACCCTCCCCTCGCTTCGTCTCACGACCATCGGTATGTTGTAACGTCGCGGGCGAAGATGCAACGCATAATGCGGCATGTCACTAAAACATATAATATGTAAAACCACGCAGCGTTGACGCTACGGTGTAGTGTGACATTGGAATGCGTTGACGCTTTGCGAAGACGCAACGCAACGCACTAATGAGGCCTCAGCCTAATCGGTACTTTAGTAAAGCTGCAAGTATTCTGGTCTGTCGGTTTCCATATATTTCATAAAACTATTTAATAATACTTAGACCTTCCTGATGTCTCGAGTTCTCGACACGGTTCGATTTCTAATAAGCGTAAAAGCAAGTACGTTCAAAGAGACAGAGGTTGCACTTCTAATTTTCTTAGAAAACACGTGGGCGATATCACCTAATGCGCAAGTTAAATTGGCCCCACCATTAGAAAGTTCCCTTATCATTAGATTTGAAACCGAACACTTAGGTAAGACTTTCGTAAGCTAGTTTAGCGAAGTTTGAAAATAATATGTTTCAGCGTTACAAACAAGGTGTTCCTTCTGCAGCTTTCTACCTGGTATATTTTCACAGCCCTATGGTGTTACGGGTAGAGGGATGTTTTATCACGACCGCATGCTTATGATACGGTCTTAGATTTATACAGGTAGGTGGTTTGCCGGATTATTATTAAAGGGTTATTTTGCAGCAACTCTGGTATAATACTGCATGGATAAAAATGTATTGAACTGTGTTCACCATGGCTTGTGTTGGGCCTAATAAATTATGAATCATGGCAAATTTTAAGGTAGGCTGTGATTTGGATTCCAGTCTTCTTTATTATGTTTACGTAGTAGGAAAATCGTCTTCTTCTACTTGGTACAGTGCTTTCATACACTGATAGTTAATGTACAGAATAAGCCCTACCAAGAATTCCTTATCATTATTGAAACAAAGGTGAATGAGAAATCTTGTAGGACTAGTGAACGTGTCTACTTACTTTACTATGACTAATTTTATTTAGAAAAATAACTTCATTTCTATTTGTTTATGTCATGGTGAAAAAATTGCTGTATTAAGGCTGCTAACCTTTATTCTAAATACTTAAGAATTCTAATGGAAGCACAGGTCAATAAACACTCAGATAATACCAAAAAATTTAAGCAGTCTCCTTGCACTTACTGTAACTCCTGAACATTATTATATTTTAAAATGTTCTATTTCAGTAACACAGTGCGAGCATTCTTGTGGATCCCATCCTCAGCTAGTGGACAGGTTACGTCGGGTAACTTAAATAAAGCTTTACCGGAATACCTTTATAAAATAAAAGTTGTTTTAACAAGCTCTTTTGAAATTCTAACGCCTTTAGTGTGTATTCAATAGATGTTTTTTGTTGAAAAAGGAACTTTATCGAAACAATAGATGATTTAGCTGATTACTTTCTCTGTTATTGGTATAGGGCAAGCCTTTTCCAGTTCCCATATGAGAACCATTGATGAAATAATAAACGCCGGTGACTAAGGAATAGGTGAATAAGTCCGAATTTATCTAAATATAAACATCGACTCGAGGAACAGATGAAGGTTTTTCCAACTATTAGGCCACGGCTTATAAGTTATCACTAAACCATGCATTTTCCATGTTCAAAAACATGGAAATATAAACCATCACAAATCATGCTGAGTTTTCTGATTAACGTTACAAGATGTGTGTACTCAGACATAGTGCTCTCAGTTAAATACAGCTGCTAAAGAGTCGATTTTGTAAATACTAAGTATTTATATATTAGCTCACCTAAATCAAATCTGCCTCGAACAATCGTCACGTTCTACAAAAATTCAAAGATTCTAAATTCAAATCCAGGCAAAATCATTTGTCTGCCAGCCAGCATATTGCCAGAACAATTTTATTGATATTTTCCAGAAATTCAAACCGATTCTAAACTCGATTGAGTGTCCAATTCCAGGAAAAAACATTTTTCTGCCGGCCAGCATCCTACAAAGGTTATCCTCTTCAGTGTCTTAATGAATATAATCCCAGTAATACGGTGCGAAAGGCCTTTCAGCCTAAACAATGCTTTCAAACAATTTCCTAGGCTGGACTGATACACCAATTCATCCTTTACACCAAAAACGTAATACCACAAACTATTAGTTCCCTTTCTGATTCTCTAATAGGATTCACCATGCCTATAATATGCGACCAGTTTAACGTGCTTTTTACACTTTATTTCACCTGCGTCTGCCGCGCCTGTCCTGTTTATGGGACAAAGAGGTGCGGGAGGTCGGGTTAGATTGGATTTGAATGTGCTTGTTTGTTGCTTTTAATCCAGAGCCAATTTTAAGAGCCCGCATTTGGGTGTATGTGAAGTAGTTTGTTTAGGAATGGAAGTTTAAGCGGTGAATATAGAGGTAGGTTACGATAAAGAACTAAATTAAATGTTGGATTGCATTTTGTGGTAGGTGAGCTCAGAGAAGAAAAAAAATACTTTGTCCATTGGTAGTTTCATGGCAACGTCTGGTGATGCCTAGATACAGTGAGCGTCAAAGCTATCCAATTCAGGTATATTCCTACCTACTTACGGAACCCAAGTTTCCAGATTGTTTTGAGCACCCGGCGCGCGGCGTTGCAATTTTAACTGAGCACACATAATGTTACATTTTGCGTAGCAATCTGAAAGTTGGTAAATATATTTATAAACAAAACTTTTTGTCAATGATATCTAAGCAGTGCAGGAGTTAGGTTAAAAATATTTGTTAAATGACTGCGACGCATTCATTTAACATATTATTAACCGACTTCCCAAAAAGGAGGAGGTTCTATGTTCGACTTCATGTTTGTTTTTTTTTTTGTTTTTGTTCACCGATTACTCCGTCAATTGTGGACCGATTTTGAAAATTCTTTTTTTGTTTGAAAAAGTATGTTCCGAAATTGGTCGCATTTTAATTTGGTAAAGATCTGATGAAGAACTTCGGAGATATACAACAGAACTCTTCAATAAATAACGGCAAATCTCTCGGGATTGCTGCAATCGCATGTCTTTTTGTTGTTTATAACATTTCATAACATAACATCACGCCAGTTCGCTCTTAAGGGGTAAGCAGATCTCTCATTTCACAGGTTATGTTCAAGTTTCATGAAATCTATTCTGGGGAAATAGTTCCCTTACTAACTTGCCTATTAGGTACGTACAACTAAAAAGTGAAAAAAAAAACTTTTTGCAAAAAAATACTACCAAAAATTTACTATTCCTTTTTTTTTCGTTTATAATTATATATTTATAATATAATATATATTTGTTTTTACCGTGGAATTACGATGTAATATTTTAAATCAAAAGTTACTTTTTATTTTTTTCTCGTTTATGTTATTGCTATGTAAGCAATGTAAGTAAATAAATACTCGAGCGATGCACTTAAAACTTTCTAATTTAATATTTTGTTAACACACAACTGGCAGGTGGACGATTTTCAACCTACCTTCATATTTTATATTTTTATTGTTACATATTTTTATATATCTTCGCTTTTATATTTAATTTGTAGATAGTGATAATGACAGCTTTTTATCAGCATATAGTGACAGTGACAGCTTTAGTAGTATCCCGTCTCTTGCTGACACCCTTGAGTCTCAGTTCTCCGATGTTCCAAGGAATCTTAATGTAGTCCATATTAATGCCCAAAGTATTCCGGCTCATTACCATGACATGCTGGCTAATCTGGACTGTAAGAACATTCATGCAATCCTTGTATCTGAATCTTGGCTAAAGCCATGCCTTCCATCCACTTCCTACTCTTTACCCGGTTACCAACTAATTAGAAACGATCGCACAGGCTGCGGTGGTGGCGGTGTTGCCATATATCTTCGTGCTAACATTCCTTTCTCTATTGTTCATATGTCATCACAGCCACCGCCGCAGAACGCTGGCGAGCATCTCTTTTTAGAAGTAAATCTTCATCATTCGAAGATTCTGCTTGGTGTCTATTATTGTCCCTCGTTACGTATCGATTATTTCTCCTCTTTTGAAAATCTCCTAGTTAACATAATTCCTTCTTACAGTCACACTATTATAATGGGGGACTTCAACACTTGTCTTCTCAAACAGGATTCAAGATCTTCCTCTTTCCATTCTATATCACATTCTTGCAATTTGTCCCTTCTTCCCTTAGGTGCCACTCATCATTTTCCTAACTGTACTCCTTCACTTCTTGATCTTATACTTGTTTCTTCTACTCAACATGTCGCTAAGCATGGCCAATGTACAGCTGATGCCTTTTCCTAAAATGACCTTTTATTCCTTTCCTATAAAATTCGCCCTCCGCAGGCTAAACCTAAGATGAGTATCTCCAGCGTAGTTTTGGTGGTATGAACCTTGAGAACCTCCGTGAGGATGCTGGCAACATTGACTGGTCTGATGTCATTGGCCTAAAAGACTTACTGCAGAGGAAAGCAGCAGCTAGAACAAAATTTAAAAGCAGACCAAATTCTTTTACGCGAGAGAAATATGTTGCAATCCGCAATCGCAGCAACCGGGTGTGTAGGGATGCTCAACGCCGCCACATTCATAAGTCCGTTGAAAACGGTGACCAAGCTAAAGTCTGGCAATTTCTTAGATCAATGGGAGTGGGGAAATCGCGCCAAGATTCTATTCCTAAAGATATAGATCTTGAATTACTTAATCAACATTTTTCAATTTCCTCTAACTTCAATGGTAATATTAAAGCAAAAACGTTAAATGATCTTTCGTCTCTTCCCACTCCTGATTATTCACCATTCGTCTTTAATCAGTTCTCCGATTGTGATGTTAAGAAGAGCATAGAATCTATCTCGTCTAATGCTGTTGGTAGTGACTGCATCAGTCGCAAGATGATACTCCCTATCCTTGACGAAATCCTTCCTATCATCTGCCATATCCTTAATCATTCCCTATCCAGCGGTGTTTTTCCCTCTTCTTGGAAAGAAGCCCAAATTACTCCTCTTCCTAAAAAGCATAATCCTGTCTCCTTCTCTGAATTCCGTCCTATCTCCGTATTACCGTTTCTGTCCAAAGTCCTTGAACGCCTTATCCATAACCAACTTAGTACATTCCTGTGCAAGAACCATCTTCTTCCAATCCGGGTTTCGTCCAGGACATAGTACAACAACAGCACTTGTTAGCATTATGGACGATATTAGACTTGGTATGGAAAATGGAAATCTGACGGTTCTTTCCTTATTAGACTTCAGCAATGCTTTTAACACCGTCGATTTTGATGTCTTACTCGGCATACTTGGCTCTCTTAACATATCTCCAACGGCAATTGATTGGTTTCGGAGTTAACTGTGTGGCCGCCGACAACGTATTTGCATTGAAGGTTCTTCTTCGTCATGTTGCAATACCTCTGCAGTCGTACCACAGGGGGGCGTTCTATCTCCTCTTCTCTTCGCTATTTTTATTAATTCTATTTCCAATGAACTTTTCTCGTCTTACCACCTTTACGCTGACGATCAGCAAATTTATTCGCAAGCTCCAGTAGAAGAATTGTCTGAGGCAGTTGATATGGTCAATAAAGATTTAGATCGTATTTCTCATTGGAGTTTGACTCACGGTCTGAAGGTAAATCCTATGAAGACTCAAGTCATTGTTGTCGGCAGTCCAAGGTTGCGTTCGAAATTAAACTGGTCGCAGCTTCCCCGGATTGTCTTTGATGGCTTAGCTATTCCATACAGCGACTCAGTGAAAGACCTGGGTATATTAGTTGACAAAGACTTTTCGTGGGGTCCCCAGCTGCAGGAGGTTAGTCGCAAGGTGTTTGCATCTGCGGGGTCTTTGCGCAGACTGCGCAATTTCCTTCCAACTGCCACCAAAACTGCACTCACCCAGTCCCTCCTTCTCCCAATCCTCGATTATGCCGATGTCAGTTATTTAGATCTGACTGAAGTGCAGCTAGATAAGCTTGAGCGACTCCAAAACGTTTGTATTACATTCATATTTGGATTACGCAAATATGACCATGTTTCTGAATTTCTAATTAAGCTCAAGTGGCTGCCAATCCACCTTCGCCGGAATACCCATATTTTATCTTTACTCTACAGTATTCTGTTTGTTCCTACAACCCCCTTTTATCTCAAAGAACGCTTTAAGTTCCTTCATGACACACATTCTAGACACTTGAGATCATCGGAGAATTTGAAACTTTTGATGCCTGCTCATTCCACTAAGTTTTATGACAAATCGTTTACGGTCCAGGCTGTGCGATTGTGGAATGAGTTGCCGTTGCCTATTAGACAAGCCCAGTCACTGGCTTCTTTTAAGAACCTAGTTAAAAACCATTTCCTTTCTCCCTAACGCTTTTATATCTGGATCTAATTTCTTTCATCATTTTTCAAAATATATTTTTAATTATTATTTTTTGTCCCTTCTTTCTCTGAATTTGTTAACATGTAATATTGTGTATGTATATATTTAAGTATATATGTATGTAAATATTTAAGTTTATGGATAGTATTTATTGAAACAATATAGTTTTGTATATGTTTATGTTTTAATGTACAGTACACCACAGACTACCCCCTTTCTCATTATAAGTTCTTTCAGTCCACCCAAAGGTTGTCTGGTAGATATCGCTGTCAGCGATAAGACCGTCTTTGTACCCGTATAATTAAGTTTTTCTTATAAAATAGATGTATAACTTTTATGGTGTACAATAAAGTATATTCTATTCTATTCTATTCTATATACTCTTTTCTCTATTCGTCCTATCATTTAGTTGCACCTGCCTTGTTTTATCTCTGCACCACCCTAAGGTCGACTGGTAGAAAATGCCTGAGGCATTAAGTCCACCTTTGTACTCAAGCAAAAAGTTTTAATAAATAAATAAATAAGCTAGGCGTGGCCTGTAGCTCAGAAGATAGCACTCAGCTGACAATTTCGTCATTTTATAACTTAAAAACATTGTATGCTTACGATAGGACTTTCCATATTGTTGGTTTCTCTGCAGAATAATTTAGAATAAAGATATGAGAAATATGGTTCACAAATATATTGATGTCATTTTGCAATTACAGAGTAGGACTTCTGCATCAATCTACTCAACAAAGTTACTGTCAACGATCACCATTTTAATCTAGGAAACGTGTTCTAAGCAGTACACATTTTTATATACGGTATTACGTATCGCACTCGATGGCAACCGATCCCTATCAATGTCAATTTCAAACGTATATTTTCTTTGCTTTGGATCCAAAGATCGTTAAACGAAGTGGTGATACAGTAAATATTGAAGAATTCTCGTGATTACTATTTATTACTAAATAGCATGGGTTCTGTGAAATTCAAAGTAGGTCGTATTTTGTTTGTGTATCTATTTGGTTTGATGGGGTTAGTTTATTGATCGATTTGTAATCGTCTTCGTGTCTTGGGAGAAGACTCATGTCGTCTGAACAAGCTTATAAAACGTGTTATTGTTTTCTAAGCTGTCGAGGCAAATATTTAATTTTAGCCAGCCATAATCATTAAAGTATTCGCAAATAATAATGTTTATTTATTTGTATATAAAAAGATTAGCGTCTGGATTAAAAAGATCTAAGTTTTGTAAAGTAAAGTGAGTTTAAATTATCTTTGTTTGGTTTAAAATTCAGGTCAAACAACTACTATATGTCAAAGTTAGTGGTATAGTAACATAAAAACAGTAAGAAATCGTGAAAAGAAAAATTTGAAAGATCAAATCTCTATCGGCCATCCAAATCCATGACACTAGTTGCCATCAGCGTGTAGGGCTAGATAGTACATCAGTGCATTGACACCGCACACAATGCAAGTTGCTCCTTTTATCCGCTGCCATGTTTTTTATTTAAAAATTACGCCGGATTCAACCGCCGTTGTTAGGTCTGTTCCATGTTTAACGCGTTTTGTTTCTGATAAACTTCGGTGAAGAGTAGTAAAATGTTGTAGTGAAAAATATGTGGGAGAAATATTTCTGTTTTGAATCCAGTTTTATAAAGTTTTTTTGGAGGAAAACATAATTGTGTTGTATGTTGATAGATGCCCATTGTTAGTGTCTGCCACACTCTACAGTAAAACAGTTTGCTTGTTAAGCTTAGTGGTTTATTTTTCTCGTATTGCTTTACTTGTATGTTTTATACAGACTACTGCATTTACACAATAAGAGTTCTGATTAAAATGGACGTAAGGGCTCCAGAGACAGGAATCTAAATAATGCAAGCCGTATCAAGAAGTGTGAGTGCCTGATCCAACCACGCAGCGACAGTTTTTACAGATGGTCGTCAAGGCTTTTGGCCACCTGGCCCTTGGTCGTTACGACAAACAAACCAAGATCCTTAACCTCAGACCTAAACGAAATTGGTACGTTGTCGAAGATTATAGGTGGAACAGTTAAGCCATCAAGCTTTCTCAAGCTATAGGGACTCCCAAGTATGATAGCCTGACACTTTGCAGGATTAACCGCCACACCGAATCGGTCCGACCAGCCTTTAATCTTAATTAAATCCCGGTTTAGCTGTCAACACCTGACTGATAGTCGATCTGTATATCGTCAGCGTAAAGATGATACGCACGCTGATGCTCGGTGGTTATAAGATTAATGAAAATGGAGAAAAAAAGAGGAGATAATAAACCGCCTTGAGGGACGCCAGCTCCAAGGTCACACCACTCTGAAGAAGAGTCTCCAGCATGAACTGACTGCCGGCGCCCCCGAAGATAAGAGGAAAACCAATCCAGTACCTCGTGAGAGACCATAAGATAAGAAAGGATAGACAAAAGGACATCGTGATTGATGGTATTAAAAACGTTTGAGAAGTCGATTAACACTAAAGTAGTAACTTTAGTGTCCTCCATTCCCCGCCTTATATCATCAGTCACTTTAAGGAGAGCTGACACGGTACTGAGCCCGGGCCTGAAACCGGATTGAAATGGGCTAATGAGGAAGTTGTGGTATATGAACTGTTTATGAACACAGGCCTCGAGTACTTTGGACAGAAAGGGAATGATCGAAATTGGACGAAAGTGACCGGAAAGAGTAGGATTGGGAATCTTAGGCAAGGCTTGGACATGAGCTTTACGCCACAAGGAAGGGAAAACACCGGAGTAAAGAGAAAAGTTAATTATGTGGGAAATAGCAGGAAGAAGTTGATCCAAAGCAGACACGATCATATAACGACTGATGTTATCGCAGCCCACAGCGTTGAATTTAATGGATAGGATTATCTTTTTGATCTCTCCTGGGTCGACTGGTGTGAAGACAAAGAGAGAAATATTGGGATGCGTCAGACCAGCAAGTTATAGTTTGGAGTTTGGTTAGACTATCTAGCATAGGCACAGTTGAGAAATAGCGATTAAGATCTTCTAAGCAAATTGTGCTAGGAAGGTCTGAATGCCGCGATTTGCCGATACCTAAGGTCCCAAGGAATTTCCAGATATCGGCAGAAGATGACGAAGAAATGTTAATTAGAATGTGGCGTCGTTTAGCGTTGCGTATCATCTGATTACACCGATTCCTAGCTGTCTTGAACAAGGTCTAATTGACCTCTGAGCGATCCCTTTTAAATATCCTAAATACGCGGTCCCTCCATCGCATTGCCATCCGGATTCCCCTATTCATCCAGGGAGCAGGTGGACGCTTCAACTTTACTCTCCTGACAGGAGCATGAGTGTCATATAGTTTGGTCACAGCATTGTTGAACACACAAACTTTGTCATCCACTGTAGCAGCTTCCTGCAAAAGTGTCCAATCAAGATTCGAAGCATCTTTTTGAAGTAGCTCACTATTCATACGTGCAAAGGCACGCCTGTACTGGAACGTGGATTTGGGTTTTGGAGGCTTAAGGACGTAGGACAGGTAAAAGGTCGTGATGGTAAAATCCAGGGGCATCATGTTGACCATGCGAGGAAACTAGGGAAGGATTATAGATGAGGATCAGGTCGAGCCAGGTATCTTCACTGACTTTATTATAATGAGTGGGTTGGAGAGGCAATACATGAAGACTGGCTGACTCGACAATATGCAGAAATTTATGGGACCGAGGGGAGTTGTGGGAAAGGAGGTTGGTGTTAAAATCGCCCATTTGATGTGCATAATCCAAACCCAAAGATTCAAGTACCGATTCGAATTCGGTGAAATAATCAAGGGTAGGGGGACAGTAAACAACACCTAAAACGGCTTTAGCTCCCTTGACACAAACCTCTAGAAAAAGGAACTCAGCAGAACTATTACAAGCAGAAGTGGTGAGAATTTTATAAGGAAGATTTGCGCGAAGGTAAATTGCTACACCACCCCCTCTCTTACCAATCCGATCATTCCGAAGAAAAACGAAACCAGGAAGATAGTAGGTAGTAGATGGAAGTTCAGGTTTGAGCCAGGTCTCAGAAATCATGACGGCGTGAACGATGTTGTTGGAAAACGTATCGCACAGTTCGCTATGGTGGCTTGGAATGCTTTGAGCGTTAATGTGGCAAACGTTAAACAGCCGGTCAGAATTTGGGCTGAACCTCTGACGCAATAGATCGCCAAGGGTGTCCGCAAGAGAGCTGAAGCTAACATCGCAAGAAGATGCAGTTGATTCGTTGGCTGAGTAAAAAGATTCGCTGTCTGATAACAGCATATACAAGTAAACAAATAAATAAAATATATAACAATACTACACACAAGCCACACAAACAAAAACACTACACGAAAGACAGGCGCTTGCATTTCTGCACCACCCCCACCACATCAAAAATTGTTCTAAGTAACACACACTTCGACTTATAAATTTAATTGTAGGACATGTACACGAAATAAGTGCAGTTTAACGATAAAAAAAGAGTGTTCGAAAATTACAGTCTAAGCAAAATTATACATTAATATTGGTACTCGGAACACACCTTGTCAAATAATCATGAAACTTACCCGATTAACGCCAGATAACATTTTGACTTGACGGTACACAAACAATAATATTCATTCAGTTTGACTTTAGCGGTCTTAAAAAAAAGGTTGAGGGTAAACACAATAGATAAAGTTATTATGTTGTTATCAAAGATTACTATTGGTTGTTATTGTGTTAAAGTTATTAAGCGGAAATATATATATATATTACTAAACTATGCAGCAAAGTGTTATAAAGAAAACTGATAGGATAAGAGCATGATAAAAACATAAATGTGACAAGATTGCTATGGTAAGTAAAACCTTACTGTCCATTGTGTACACATTAATAATGAAAATAATTAGTTAAAGATACCATTAACGCGCATTGTTTTGCAGGTTACCGCCTCCCTGGACCTTAGGATACTTCGCCAGCAGTGGACTCATTTCGTCGAATGAAGCTATCCTGTGTTTATTCCCGTCGGGCGCCTTAACCACAATAACACCGTCCTGAGTCCAACAAGATCGCATCCCGAAGTGGAGTCGCGCCCTCCCAAAGATGTTCTGCCGGGTCCTGGTCAAGAATTCCTTGACAGAGATAGAGGAACCCTTTAGGCCTGTCTTAGCTTTCCAAACCACAGATTTATCTTCATGGTTTGCAAACTTCACCATAATTGGCCTATGATGATCTTTATTGGCTACACCGAGTCTATGACAGGACTTTATGGAAGATGCAGCCAATGGTTTAGGGGCCAGCTTCTCATTGATGGTGTCCAGGACGACTGCACCGCTATCCTCACCGTCAACCTCTGCTATGCCCTGGAAGATCAGCGCCTTCCGCCGATGTCTGGTCTCCATCCCGTCAACCTGTCTAGCACACTTACTTATCTATCTTCGGAGCAGGCTAAGCATGCTGATGATTAGCTCCCTGAAGGTTCGCTCCTCATCAATCCTCGCTACAGTATCTTTCGCAGGCCCTGCATATTGGATTTTCGCTTCCAACTCTCCCATCATCCGGAAACATCAAACTGTCCTTGAGGCTTTTTTGTGCTGATACAATCTCGTCGAGTTGAGACATTGTGATTGTACCCAGTGAAATTGGTGTTAGTGAAAGTGCAGATGATGTGCTGGCAGGTGGTGCAAATTTTTCTAGGAGTCACGTAAATGTGCTGCAAACGTGAGTACCCGTATAGTGGACGTTATACTGTAATTACTTGTATAAAACAGGCACTTTTAATAAGTATTTATGTTATTCAATATAATGTAAATTTGGAAATACGTCTATCGTTATTTACACCTACCCGCGGAATCCATTTTAAGAGCAGTGGTTATATTATCACCACTGCTCTTAAACTCTGAAGGAAATCATCGTGAGGAAACCGGCATGTCGTAGAACCAAAAATTCGAAGACATGTGACATCCACCAACCCGCACTAGGCCCGCGTGGTGGATTGAGGCGCATTACCTCTCTCATAGAGAGGATGCCTGTGTCCCAGCGGTGGGAACGTGATAAGGCTATGATGATGATAATATACTAGCTTCTGCCAGAGGCTTCACCCGCGCGAAAAGTGTTTGCTTATCCCAAGAGAACATTATACCGGGATGAAAAGTAGCTGTTTTATCTTTGTGTCAAATTTCATCGAGATTTATTCAGCCATTCTGGCGTGATTGAGTAACAAACCTAAATCCACACTTCCACACACACATCCATCCAAACTTTCACATTTATAATATTAGCATGATTTTTTGCCTCGTTGATTTAGTGGTCCCAAACGCTACTGTGAGTATGAGGCCCTCGGTTCGATCCCCGGGTTAGGTAGTGTTATTGGGTTATTCCATCTGGGCTTTCTCAGTAACAGCCTGGAGACTAGATCTGTGGTCGGTTGATGGTAATAAGCTCGCCCTGACTTAAAAATAACTGCACTTGTAGCCAATTTGACAATCTACAATCGATAACACTAGTAGAAAACGAATCAATGTATGGGAATGACACATCTGAACGTTAAGTCACGTGGTCAGACCATACAAATAGAAGGCGTTAACGATGTAGAAAGAGATGGGGGGGGGGCTGGCGAAATTTGAGATAGGTACTATTATAGCCTCTTGGGGACCCGAGTATCATATTATATACTTGCCATTACAACTCCTCGTCATCTAAATTGTTTTGTTTTCGATTTAAAGGACCTTTTTTTCACGAGCTTCAATTCAATCATTTTACACACTAGGTCCCAGAAGGATAAGTGAACCTCTGCCTAATTCTTCGGGCAATAATAATATATAGGTAAGACTATGTAATTGCCAGGAAAGGGCATTATTTTATTGGTCCTTTTCGGTCGAGGAAACAACAAATGAGTGACTTTCAGCTTTCTTGATATGTACGGTTTCCAAGTAGATCACTAATCACTTTAAGTAATGGAGAATGACGTAAACAACATTCCACCAAGCACGTGGTTTGATCTACACGAACAATCGGTAACTCTCACTGTATTTTACCTAAAGTTTTATCACAAATACACAACTCAATCAAAACCGCCATCTTCTTCTTCGATCTCCTCTCTCCCCCTCTTTTGTTCGCGCCAAAAACTAGTGCTTAGTGTTATTTCAAGTTGACATCTGTCAGAGTCATTTCAGAACGAAATCTTTAGAAGTGCTAACAAATATAATAACTTTTAGTTAAGTAAATAGACCCGTAGTTAAGTTTTTTAAAACAAAAAGCAGAATAATATCGACTTTAATTCTTGCGTCTCTTTGACAATTTATAAAAATATTCTTTTTTTTAAATATAGTTTTATCGAATCAAAAACATGATCATAAAACAAACTCTATCTAACACATAGAAAAAATAGTACGTGATCTAAGTGATCCCGCACTTGATTTTTCGATGTCGCTAGTCAATCCCACACAATTTTGCCCTTTTGACAATCGTTATCGCTACGCTTTCGAAGATAAAATGTCACAAGTCTAGGGCCTCAGCACACAGTTCGTAAGTATGTTTTTTGTGGGTTCCTTTTTTTATGGACGCGCTTCTTCACAAAGACCTCGACTATCACTAAAAGTAACAAACGTTGATATTGCAGCGATTCGGTCGCGAAGCAGTAAAACGAAGTACAGTTGACGAAAAAAGTCGTGTTTAAACTCTGTAAAAGCAGCTAAACGAAAGCCAAACACAAGCAACAGGATATCAAGTCCAGCTCAGATTTCAAAGCAGCAGGTACATCTAAACATAAATAGAGAGTGTGTTTTGCATAAACGGACGGCGCATTAACTACACCAGTATAACATGAGAGAACAGTGCTCAGTTTCGCGTTAGTTGTCGTAAATTAGTCTTAATAATGTTTTTTGTACAAGGGGCAAGAGGAACTTTACAGGATACAGCAGCTTTTACATCCTGAAGCCGGTCACTGCTTTGTAAACCAAACTCAATAAAAACCTTGTCATGGGGATGCTTACTAAATATTAAGGTAGTACTGTTTTCTTTCCATTGGCTACTATGATTGTTCATAACGTTTTTCTGGTGGTAGTTTTATTCTGCCGAACAAACTTGTACTTTTGTGCAATGAGTTACGTGAACATTACCAGAAGATTAGTCCTAAATATTCATCGTGATTAAAACTCTTGTAGAGCTGAGCTTGAGAGACCTGCGATCAATCGTAGCCCGAACAACTGACAGCATTTACACTTGAGTTAACCCGCTATCCACTTATCCTTTGTCCATACTCATCAGTAACGTGTTGCAGCGCAGAGCTCGTCGATATATCAGCGGACAGCGTGACAGACGCCGCTGCATCTACCAACGAAACACTGCTGAGCTGTTTAGAGAATTTTAGAGATATAGTGATTAATAGTAAGTTAACTTTTCATTCTTATCCTGTCAAGTAATTAACACGAGATGAACATGCTTATACCTACCCGGCACCAGCTACCCGAGGCCAGGTGCGCGTGTGTGTATGACTAGATGTATGAATGTGAGTGAAAGAACTATGCAAGGATCGTAGCAGGTATCGTCCTGTAGTTTCTGCCTACCCCATGGGAAAAGGCGTAAGTTTATGTATGTGTGTATTATTGTTGTGACATATATTGGGCTTTAATCGATATTATAATTGTTTGTGACATATTGATTAATATGACATTATATTTGCATGTGACATGATACTGTATAGAATTAATATTCTAATTGTTTGTGAAATCTATACTTATATACTAATTACTAATAATAAATATTATACTCGTAAAGAGGTAAAGTTTGTGAGTTTGTGACGTTGTAAGGGGTAATCTCTGCATCTACGGAACCGATTTTGAAAAATCCTTCACCAGTAGAAAGCTACATTATTCTTGAGTGTCATAGGCTATAATATATTTAAAGAAAAATTTGAAATACGTATGAAAATTGCAATAATGTAACCCAAGGTAGCAAAATATTGGCTATAAAATTCATTCTTTGGCGTGCGCTGAGAAAACTATTGATGATATATAAAAAATATTAGATACTATTATGTAGGTAGGTAGCGTTGGGTAGGCACGGTAGGCAGGGTAGGCTACAATTATTTAATACTACAATTGTTTAATTTTAGCTGACCGCTAGTATGAAATAATTTAATATATGATTTATAGAAATATTTTTTTTGTAATATTTGATTTATCGTACTTATAATAGTTTGCAACATATATTTATTGGACTGTTGCAAACTATTATAGATAATATATATATACTATAATATATATATTATCCAATATAATTTGATTGCAATTATGTACCACCAATTCACGTGATTATGTACCCAATATTCGACACAATGTTAATTGTTTGTGAATAAATAAATGAAATGTTACATAACACTTGAAGGTTCTTATATGTATTGTGACTTGCCCCGCTGCATTTCTTTGAAGACGTTTACATTCGTTTTCATTTACAACACCGATTACTGGCTTACTTTCATCTCTTAGCATTTAATTGAAACACCACGAGGCAGAACTGCAATACTAATGCAATGCTAATATGACGAGATACTATTGCTCTAGAATGATCCTGGAGATTTCTACCTAAAATACAACGGTGTACGTGAAGTTTTAAGTTTAAGTTGAACACTTTACACCACAAAAACGTAGGGATACACTGGCGGCTTGCTGGAATGAAACTAGATGTGTTGTTTGTTGAACAATCGAATATGGAAACAAAAAGCGTCAAACAAAGCGTCGCTAAGTCACTTGAAGAAAATATACGCTTTTAAATTGGGGTTAAAGTTTAGCTTTCAGGTGGTTACAAAATACTCAGGAATATGACCAACTTTTACTATGGGAACGACCCTAAAATCTTGAAAGAAAATAGTTGTGCCTCAAGATGCGTGGCTGATTTTTAGTCCTGTCTGTCGTTTTTATAGTAGTGCAAATCCAGATACTTTTATACTCTTAAATATTACTTTTGAATTTAATTGAATATGAATACATTATTGTCTAGAAATCTTATATCGTAAGTATAGAAACTTAGTTTGGTTCCATAGGTCTCGTCAGAAACTAAATAGCCAGAGTCTTGTTTATGAATATTTAAATTTATATTAATGAAAGCACTCTAAAACATAATGAATTTTTAGATTTTATTGATGTATGTATGTCGTGCATTACTTAAGCACTTTGTTCAAACTAGAAATTGTATTTTTCTCTCTTATAGAATGAGGTCAGACATAAAGGTTTGAACAAAGATATATGTTTTATTTTTCATCTCTTTAATTTTACATTTGAGGGTGCCTTCGCTTCAGACGTTAGTCTAGAGAAAAATATTAAAGTAATAAGAGTGGCGGAGCGTGGCAAACCGCACAAGTCTTGCAAAATCACAGCCAATGCTGGTCGAAGAACAGACTCTTTCTGGCTAAAACCATAGAAGAAGAAACAAAAAAATCTGTGACCCACACAGTAGACACGAGAGATAAAAACAAAATACAATAATAAAAAAGCCCCGTGCGAGACCAAAAAGGCTCCTGTCTCAGCATGTAGGTTTTTAGTTTAGCCAGTAAGTCTGACTGATACCTCCGAGGCTCGTCAAGCTTCATTGGCTCGGCGCCTTTTTGGTTGTTACCTCTATTCATTTTGGCTTTCAGGAGTTGCAGTGATTGGGAATGGTGTGAGGAAAGACCTCTCCGGCCGCCCCAGGGTGGTGAACATCAATGAGGATTTCCACAAGCAAAAACAAAAATACCTATGCAGCGTGATCGCGTTGGTAACGTTGCGTCATTGTAGCGTATTTTCAAATAATAATAATAATAATTAATGCAGCGCTAATGCAGCGGCATTAATACGATTTAGTCAGTGCAAAAGCAAGAAATTGGACAGTGGGTCCAGTCGACCTATTCAATGTGATGGGGTTGAGTGATCCCGTGGGTCAATTTCGAGTGGGTCCGGTTAACCAAAGACTCCTACTCTTTTTGATTATGATTTGGTTTTGATTTTGTTGGTGACAAGTGCTACTGCTGAGCATGAGTTCAATTCGCGGTTCAGCTGTGTAAGCCTCAAAACATCTGGAAATTCTCAATAACAACCCGGATTCTGGTTCTTTTTTTCCGCTTAGTCCCGCTATGGTCTAGCCCCGCTATGCTCGACTCGAGAAATACCTGCTAAAAAGTGAAATGATGGATACTTTGTTTTTAAAATTAATGACGCGACGTATTGAGTGGCGGTGAGGCGAGTGTGCGTTAGCATGATGAAACGGAACGTTTATTAAGTTTTTTTCGCGAAAGTAACGGAACTTACCTACTAGGTTTTCTTAATATAGGTTTTAAATGGTTAAATAAAATATTACACTGTAACACTTTTCTTAATCCCTGACCGCAAATGTGATTTCATGTATAGCGCCACTTTTTAGTAGTTATTTTTCGAGTTGAGCACAGCGCGACTAGAGCATACCGGGACTCACCGTTTTTTTTTTGGGATGGGAAATCGCCTGCTCTGGGTGAAGTGGAAGGGAGTATTAGATTTTTACTGATTAAAACCAACCCTTTATCCTTCAGTGTGAAACTTGTTCCTTCAGTTGCTGGTGCCAGGGCCGCGGTAACTCTCTTTCAATTTTATCTGCGACCCAGACAGACATCGGCCCTAGCGGACCCCGCAAGTTTTTGCTGACATCTCTTTGAGACGCGCGTGGAACAATACGCGTTGTCAACTCGGGCCTGGTCCTTATCAGACGGCTAGCTACCCATTACTTGCCGTCTATAAGCTCGCGCCTGCGGTGGCCGGAAAACAGCCTGCAACTCTCGACATCCAGGGCGCCTCCTGCGGTGGCTAGGGGCGTGCGGGCGTCTCCATTGCGTATCCCTCACGCGTTCTACTTACTCTTTTGCGAGCATTACTGCTTCACAGAAGGAGGTGATAGCTTCCCATGCCCTCTCACTCCGTACCATGACATGGACCAGGGCCAAAAGCGAGACATCCACCGTATCCTCCTGGTGATACACTCAATGGTGATTCGCGGGCGTTTGTCTGTGTCCGGTTGATGACAATTGGATAATCATATGGGACTAAAACGTACCTGGCGAAATGTGCGTGTGGTTACACCACTGTAACCTAACCCTTCGGTGAGAACAGGCGTGATTTTATGTTAAGTAAGTTTCCTATTATGTGCCCGTATCCTTTGTCATGTTTTTAACAACGCGCCATGAAGTGGTTTCAGTTCGTTGCTCGCGAGTGTATATGATAATTTTTTTTTTTTTTGTTCCCACAAGTTTGACTGGTATATAATGCCTTGCTACATTAAATCCGCCTATGTATCACCATTGTACATGAAGATATAAATAAATGTATGTATATTTATTTTTGACGTAACCTTTCCACTTTCCATCCTGTCGCTAACACAAGCTGATCCACAAAAATATAGCAACATAAAAATGATTTTCCAAACTCAAAATGTTGCCATAATTGGTTTCACAAACCAATTAACTGTATGTGGTATGCACAATAGATTTAGAGATCAAATAGAAAATATGGCATGCGATAACATGTATTTATACTTTTAAAAATAAAATACGGTAACGAATTTTTGTATAGTTCGAAGCTTGAAATTTATTTAAATTGTAAAATATTAGTGAAATTCATAAAATACATTATTTTCAAAGCTTTTATTGTGTCTCTAAATCAGGAAAAGGCTTCGTGTCTCATATCTTCTAATATATTCAGATTCCTTTTAAAGGAATTATCCTCCACTCTACTCGAGTCAATAATACTCGAATAAATAATAACAAGCTATAACTTTCAATTTTATTGAGAAAATCTGAGTCGTGTTTGAATCGATTGGAAAAAAAATACTTAAAATATAGGACAATCTATTGGCGATGCATAATGATTGCTTAAATTATGGGAGTGACCATAATATGACATTTCGGTGGTGCATGTGTCAATCTCATACCTACTTCTATAATATCGTTATGGCTGGTAGAATGGGCTTTTGTCTAGGGTAACATTGTGCTCTTTGTACAGAACTTTGTAAGCATTTAGCTGCACAGAAATCCAGCCGCTTTCAAGTAATACGGTTCAAATAGCTCGATGACAAAAAATATAAGTCCAAAATTAGCTTAGAATTTAATATACAAGGCTCGGCTGATTTATTGCGAGCGCCATACTTGCACTATAAATCAGGGGATTAAAAATAATGCTGGCCCGTGTTCACGCTAGTTTCATCAGAATTCATGGCATTATGAGGTAACTAGGCTTCATGTGTTTATTAACCTGCCACACGACATGGCATTTAATATAATACCTGCCTTTTAATGTTCCTGTCCAGGGAAAAGGCCACTTCTGAAACCTACAAACTTATACAGACGGCACAAGCTTTAATCGTCATGCTTGCAATGCCGGTCGTGATTTCAGACTTATTAATTTATTTATTTGTTTATCCTCGCACTGGAACGCCTTGCAGCAATAACACCAATGGAGCACTAACTTACAAATACTAACTATAAGTCCAGGTATCCTCACGATGTTTTCCTTTACCGTTGTCAGCGATGCCCAAGAAAACTTAGAAAGTACATATGAATTGAAAAATGTCACATTGGTACTTGTCCGAATTTTAACTAACGACCTCAAGCACGAGAGGCGAGGTCTTAGCCACTGTGCCACCACGACATGATAAGTAACTATAAGTCTCTTCACGACAATTCGTCGCACTGGTTGATTTTGAAGGGTAAGTATCACTTGACGAGGTCAGTCCGTGGATGGATGGTTGTCTATTACATAAGGAGACCTCTATGTGAGACACAAAGTCGTTGGTCTCAGTTGTCAGTTGTACATTTATGACAGCTGTAGACCACTATCTCAAGTATGAGAGGAAAAGCCTTAACCATTGAAAGCTCTTCACATCACAAAGATGCAATTATCCAGTGTAATTTACCCAGAAGTCCATAAACAAACTGCTTGAGTGTACTACCCGGTAAGATTGTATCGCAAAGCTAAGCGAGCTGGGAATTAACACCACGAGATCGTTTAGCAGCGGTATATGAGACAAGTTGTATTTCAACGACTATGGTTCCTTGTGTCACCATCGTAATCCTAATTTTCATGTGGAGTTGTTGGACATGGATTCTTATAATAAAGGGAGACAATAAAACTTTGTTTATCATTGCTTAAAATTAGTCAGCTAATGTTGCTAGACGTAGAACTTCATTTGGAATGTTTATCCTGAAAAATGGAAGGCAATACATATACAATCCCTTTTTCTGGCACTAATACCATTTTTTATTACAATGGATAAAAGGGGGAAGTTGTGTAGTTATAAAGTGCTTCTACTAACATAAAATGTACCATGTTATTTTAATGATCAAATAAATTATTATTATAAAGGAACCATAAATTAAAGTGATAATGTGTTCAGTCTCTGTAAAACGAATAACTCACAATGTAACTAATATATTGTTTTCGTTTTTTTTTGAATATTATTGTTGTTTAGTCTAAGTTATCTTTTTTTTATTTATTTTTTATGTGTGTGTTGTGTGCTCTGGCTAGTGTCAAATAAATGTGTTTTCTTTCTTTTTCTTATTTCTTTAACTTGCTAGATTTTAAAACTGCAGAAAGCACCTTATTGAAACTGGGGTCAAAAAAATAATATTCCTTGATATATTGTAATTTTATGGACATCAGACTTTCAATAAAATAGTTTTACACACGACTTATGTGCAAAATGAATATGTACTATATACATCGCTGTTTACCCCTTTAGGTGCTCTATATTCCAAGGAGTTGGAGTTATGTCATGTATGCTAACTTTTATTGCTATTGTCGGTGCTGGTATATAAACTACGTTAAAACAAAATTACACGAATAAAGTTAAACAAATCCATTGATTAATCTCATAAAACACAACGTTCAAATGCAAAGCCCCAACGAAGTAAAAACAGGTCAACAACTACATTACAGACATCTACATTCACCCGACATTCCTAAATATAGGGCTGCCACCGCTCGCCGTCAAAGTGCATGGTAATTATCAATTTCCGACCGGGCCACTCAGCCTATCTTTGAACTTCGTATGCGCTCGCTTTCCTTGACAAGCTAGTCTATTTGAATAAAATGAAAGTTTGTTATAGGGTAGAAGGAAAAGTGCTGGTTGGCTATGGATGTAATTTTATGACAAGTTTAGGCTTATTACAAGCTTTTATTTAACTTGCCTAGTTAGTTAGATGTGTGAGTCAAATCTTGTAACTGAATTGTAAAGGTGTTTATCACTAACGGATATCCTATATTTTTTCATTAATGTTTGGATTGTATCACAAATTATTAAAAAGCTCATGTAGATATTTTTTATTCGAGAAGTTATATTTGTTACAAATCGATAAAAATGGTATATCATATGATTAGCAATGACTAAGTTCCCTGCACGCTCATCTCCGTATAGGTCTGCACTTTTTGTTTGACAATTCAGGCATATAAGTTTGAGTTTGACTAGCTTTATTTATTAAAACTTTATTCAACAAAAAGGAACAGTGGACTTAATGCCTGAGGCATTCTCTACCATTCGACCAATAGTGGTGGAGACACAACATGGTAGGTGCATAATTTTTTTTATTAAAGGACACTGGATACAAAGGTATCTATTGCTAAAATAAACATACATATAAATTATCTTACTTTTTTTCTTTTTTTCTCTTATTTGCTTCATCATCATCATATCAGCCGAAAGACATAGGCCTCCCCCATTTGTCACCACGTTGACCGTTCCCGTGCTTCCCGCATCCAGCAGATCTCCGTAACCTTCACCAGGTCATCGGTCCACATAGTGGGAGGCCTTCCAACGCAACGTCTTTCGGTTCCCGGTCACCACTCCAGAACTTTTCTGCCCCATCGGCCATCCGTTCTGCAAACAATGAGTCCTGCCCACTGCCACTTAAGTTTATCAATTCTTCGGGCTATATGTTGGTAGCCCTGAATTCCAATAGTTTTGTGTTAATCAGGTTAAAATTGCTTATATTTTTGACAGATTCGTTGTCCCAAGTTATTAAACAAGATAATTCTATATCCGTATAATGCATCTAAAAACATACCTAACAGAACATACAAAATACACTGCATTCTACTTAAAGACAGATGTTTTTTTATTGGCACAGACATCACACATCGCAAACATCGAATTATCACAGAATTCTTAATTATGTTTAAACTAAAAAACTTAAGGATAGTATTAGTTGTGCTGCCATATCTAAACTGTCCTGCCATAGCCAGGCCATGTTATTTTCCTAAAGGAATCGATCCAAGCAAGCGAACGCACCTGTAAACATTGTTATATGTTTCAGCAATGCAACTTAGCTCTCACGCGATAGTAGATGGATAGGCAGACAGTAGCTAGAGGTATGCATGGAGCCTTAACGTATTATCTATCGTGACACGGAGTGGTTGTCAAGGGCTGTCCTTTGATTACCTCCTGTAGCAAGTATAATAGTGATCAAGGTATGATAATGTAAGCGTGTAATGTAGTTCGAAGACAACCTTATCAGGGAATATATTACTTGGGTTGTAGAGAGCAGACATGCAATCACTCCGTGTTGAATACTGGTGTTCAGATGCATCGAGTTAGACTGGATGCTGACCACAATATTGCTGTGAAAAGGTTTACCAAATGATAATAATAATTGTCAGTGTTATAGGCTTAAGACCTACAAAGTCAGCGTCACTACCAACCATGCAGACTGGCTAATATTTTTACCATGTTACGAGCTAAGTGAATGAATCTGTATTTCCCTTGGTCACGGCATCACGCGTGAACGGCTGGACCGATTTCACTAATTCTTTTTTTGTTGTGTTTTTATTGTTAGGAGAAGGTTCTTATGAAAAAAAAAATAAGAAAAAAAATGCACCTTACCTACAAAGGTAGGGTAGAGTAGGTAGGGTAGGGTAGGTAGGGTAGGGTAGGGTAGGTAGGCTAGGGTAGGGTAGGTAAGGCAGGGTAGGTAGGGTGGGATAGGTTGGCTAGTAATTTAATAAAATTAACATAAATAAAATCTTCAACCAGCTTTAGTTGTTCAACACTATCATCTGTTAATTTTATTATGATGAAATCCTATCACTCTGATTCATTCTTCCATCATTTTTATTTTTAAAGAACAAAAGGCTAATGTTTTTTAGAAGCTTTTATATTTGCAATCTATGTATGTATGTAAATGTCGTGTCTGGGTCAAATCTTGCACCTGAATTTTAAAGCAGTTATAGTCCACCGATTAAGATGAAATTTTGCATCCATGTTTAATTTGGATGACAATGCATGGTTAGCTAAGTGACGTCATTCTAAATCCAATATGGCAGACAGCCCAAGATGGCGGACTGGTTATTTTTTGTTTACTGCCATGATATGCATATCAAATGAAAGGGTTTGCTGAGAAAAATACGAAAAAAGCTTGTTATAAAAATTATTTTTAAATGAATAATTGACTAGCAATCATGAAGTAGACACTTAGGTTGGTATTCCAGATGCTCATGCTCAACTCAACTCAAACTGGACATGTAAAGTTGTGATTGGTTGGCTAAAGTCCATGATCGTAGACGCCACAGACGCCATTAAACTCTTTTAACACGAAATTTGTGGATTTGAGTAGTGTTAGCATTTATTTGGAACTTACTCGTACTTGCTAACTTGGACATTCATTTTCATTCAATACCTACCACACATTTTGTGTAGAAAGAATTCAGTAAAGTCTGCGGCTTCTGGGCTCTTGCTCCATTGAATACACATTATTATGTCAAGCTGCTGAATAATCATATTATGCCAAACTCGAGAGTTGTGATTGGTTGGCAGTTGCGATTTGTTGGTATGAGCAATCGCAATGTGTTGAGTTTGAGTCGAGCATAAGCATCTGGAAAACGGGCCTTAACTTACCTATTGAAATCTCTCCCACTAAATAGTTTTCCACTCAACAAAGGATAAGAAGCAACTAAAACTATGGCGATGTTAACAAGCCCACAGGTTATGACGAACAAAAACTGTCCAAACTTGTGTGGCTGCAGTTTACGCGGCTCTTAGCTAAGTGTACGCCAGATTTTGCAAGTAAAGCGACGGTGTGTGTGGGGTATCAGTTGCAGCGAATGCTGAGTATATTTATTTATTTTATATCTGATAGAAATCAAGTGATGAGGACTTTGATGTTATGAAATAATTAGGAAGAAGTTTGTTCACTGTTGCTTTGAAGGCTGGATTATAGATGGAGTTCCACACTTTGGCCGCGCGTATAATAAATGTAGAGGATAAGCGCTTCAATTGCAGTAAAATTAAATATTTTAAACAAAATGAGAAAAAGGAACTGGAGTAAAAAAAAGAGATATTCTTAGATTCGAACGACCTAAACAAATATACACTTTTAGGTGCCACAAAACCAACAACAATGGATTTTAGAATATCGGAAACCTTACACGCCTGGTTACAGACAAAAGTGCATCTGTTTTGTAATTACGTTCACTCCGGGCAAAACACACGAAAGGGATGCGGATAATGCGGTGCGTTCGGCATTTTCAGTGCAGATTGGTGGAACCTTCGGCTAATTTGGCTCTTTCACTACTGGGTTCAATTGAATACCAAACATTCTACGTGTAGCTACTGTCTGTCTGATCTCCAAAACACAGAGGATGGTACACGATAATGGCATACAGATAATGGTAATAGGATACAATACGTATTCCATTATAAGACCCCTGATCAGACTTGCAGGCCTTTGACTAGCTATCATCCGCAGCCTGACTTCGCCCACTGTTAAGCTTAGTCTTTTCTTATCTAGTGATTAACCCCACGTTACCTTACGTGCCACTTCAAGGTTCTACCCGCGATAGTAACAATTTCGACTGCCCATCTACGTTTAGTTGACTAGCCGTGATGCAACCTGCGTAAGCGTTGGTATAAACGTCCAATAACGCATTAATTAAGGCATTAACAATGCGCATTGGCTACATTGAGGTACAACGCCGTCAAGAGTTAATTCCTGGTGAAGTAACGCGTTAGTAACATACACAAAAATGAAGGTTGATACAGCAGCCCTGAATTCAAAAAAGAGAGTGATAAATTATATGCATTAATGCAAATGAATAATACATAATTTACTCATTTTGATCAACTCCTGATTTTAATTATTTTTATTTATAAAAGGTTGATTAAATCAGCTTCTAAGACGCTGCCAGAACCACCGCACCTTACGAACGTAAAAGATATGCAAGTAGGGCAACCGGTGGGCATGACAAATAGTGTCGGTGTATTGCGAGCAGTACGCGTGCTTGCAGCATGACATGCCCCCATGTATGGTTTGCGAGACTTTTATGTTATATAATGTCTTATGTAATACAGGCATGTTTACATACTTAGTATATTTTGGAATAGAAATTTCTCAGCTGCTACAGCATTGAGCTATACTACACCTTCATTAATTCTGCTTACCGCTTCGAGGGTTACAGGCGTAATGTTTTGTTAAGTTGCTTTATTAGCTGAATTTCCACAAAGGAGTAGGTTCTATGTTCGGCTGAATATCTGCATTTTTGTGTTAGTATGTTCACCGATTTCTCTGCCGATTCTGGACCGATTTTAAAATTCATTCCGAATTGGTCCCATTTGAAGATAAAGATCTGATGGTAAACTTCGGAGATATGGAACGGAACGCCTTTAAAACAAAAATACGACAGTAATTGTGTCGGTTTTTATCGGTTTCATTTCGGGGCGTGTGCGACGGAACTGCACAATTTGATTCCGCCTAGCCCTTTCAAGTCAAGTCAAGAGTGAATAGGTAACTTCTAGGCAAGCGAGCTTCACCGTCGACCACATCATCGCTTACCATCAGGCGAGATAGTGGTCAAACGCGAGCCTATTTATAAAAAAAGATAAACTTGCCCGTTATGTATAAAACTAAAAAGTGTAAAATAAAAAAAAAAATCGCAAGTAGTAGTAGTGTTTTGTTTTTGAAGTCGATTAATTTTTTGTGTTTTTTTTATGTATCTCTTTTTTTTTCGTTCACCTTCACTACAAATTGAGTTCCATAGTAAGGTACCTAATGGATTGACAGTACCATAATATCTGAATATACACATTCTTGCTGTTTGTCGATAAATATTTCGGTTGTATACTCCATATCTTGAAAACTCTATTAATGTTCCCACTGCTGGAAGACAGGCCTACTCTCTGTGAGAGGGGTTGTGTGTCAAAGAACGATTTGTCAAAAAGTTAATTAAAAAACATAAAACCCGACTGCTTAAGAAGCGAACTATATAGACGAAAATGAGAAGAAAATCATGCTTTGCAGTCGGAGGATACATATTTGCCAGCTGGCTGCATGATTCTCTTCTTGTTTACGTCTTTTAGTTCGCTTCTTAAGCAGTCGGGTTTTTGATTCTTTAATTAACTTTTTTATCTATGACTTTTAGTTTTTTTTTTCAAATTTGGTACATCTAAACATATAAGTGTTATTTAATTGAAATCACCTCTTAAACCCCTTTATTTTTATACCCTACACGATGGGTATAGAAGAAAAAAAATTAGCCCCTACAATATGCCGCCCAAAATCCACTATTTTCTATTTTCCAATTTTAATATAGCCAGTGACACTCGCATGGTTAAGACGAATCGATTGACGTTAGAATAATCAAAATCGGCCAAAGCAAATATTTTCAAACTGAATACCCCTTTAGTCATTGCACAGGTGCAGGTTTCAAGCAATGATGTGGTCGACGATGAAGCACGCTTGCTTAGAAGCATCGACCACATAGCCACTAGACGCCTGATGCTTGATTTAATACATCAAAACAATTCTGTCAACTAGCTGAGGTATGAGGAACGGGACGACTGCGCTCTGATTGGTTCTTTACCAAGGTCATATTGTAACAAATATCCTTTCCTCTTTCCTCCAAGGTCATTTTTTCCGTAACGACTCGCGGCGATATCTGGTGTCAGGAATAGTAACTATCAAGTGTACTTTCTCACCTAGGTGTGTCACTAGGTGGTTGAGGCACTTTAGTACTAGATGGCGCTGAGATCGGGGCGGAATTATTATAAATTCTTTACGAATCCTGCTAGTTATTGTGTGTATATAATTCAACAAGCACACAATCTCCTACATGTCTAGCCTATTAATGTCTAGTATACATAATTACTTAAAGAAAATATAGACATGACATCTCTATGGGTCAATAAAATTCTCAATGTCTATGGCCGACGAGAGTGACATTTCTTTTTCATTACGAATGGATATCGAGAAAGTCCTAAAATAAAATACTATTGAGGAACAGAAATAATATAAATTAAAATGACTCGAAGGAGACAGGGAAACAGCCCTAAATTTAAAACAATAATGTGCCAACAAGCGCTGTGAGTATTCGTGGAATTGAACTATATTTTCATGCTTGTGAGACATGTGCTTGTATGATGCTAATACCGCATTTTCTCCCATCGACAGGGCTTCTTAGGATTAATTAAAATATAATCAATAATACATAGTATAAAACATGGTCAACGACATGTATTAAGAACAGCTACACAGCATTTAACAACAGGCTCCGGACACCCATGATACTTCGGCTGGTGAAATACTCAATACTATCTGCACAGGAACGATGCTGGTTGTGACATCATACATCTGACGCTAAGTTTAAAGGGTAGTTTATATACCATCTACAAGTAAGTGGGATACCTTTAAAATTGTGATGCAGTAGTGATGCCTGTGTATTAATAAAATAGTTGACCAAATATAAAGACTTTTACTTCTGTCGACCCTCATGCGAAATCATCCCTGCAATTGTCTCATCCAGAATATCTACCCCTGAGCTGGCTGGTGAGTAAGGGAAGTTATCTTACAATATGTCTCATTAAGGATGGGACAGGTTTAAATAAATCCAGACAGGTATCGATATTTTTAGATAAATAATATTTGTACTTATTTTTTTTATTAATATTACCTTTTTTATTATTAATTATACGGCGTTTTAACATTTTAGTAATAACATAAAATGTTTAAACTAAAAAAATATCGAAATTCTAAAGGTAACATACTTCTTGTTTTCTTTTTTTTTTCAAAGTACTACTACTGTTACTTTTTTTTTAAAGTTTAAATATTAGTAAAAAACGTAATCAAAAAATCGTTTCACAATTAACAAACTATTCAATTTAATGTCTTTATTTGTAAGGTTTCTAGTTCTATCGATAACAGATTTGGTCATAGGATATGGTGCATCACTAGTTGTGTTTACGAAATTATAGAGGAGAAGAGATAGCGAAAAAAATACTTTAAAAAGAAAGAGACGCAAACATGCGGTGGGCGTTTTCACCTACAAACGTGACCAGTATAATATGAGCTCCGTTAAATAATATCAGAAAATAAATCTAATTATGTTTATTTGTAACTATTAACTTATCAATGAAATGTTATGCCATTTTTCCGGAAACTCGAAGTCTGGCTGTTGTTACCATACCAACGTATTGTACAAGAGGCCATTATAATATTCATTTCATCAATTTTTTATTGACTGACGCGGAAGTGTTTACGGCTCACAGAAGTGGTCGGTACTAATTTGAAATTGTCGAGTGGCGAGCTGTATTACCTGTATATGATATTTTTAGTCATATGTGTTGACAGACATCACTCGCCTGTTATGAGGCGTCTAGGGGCTGTGTGGTCGCTGCTTAGAAGTAACCTATTCACTCTTGCTTTGAAGACCCCCAGGTTATAGCTAACAGGAAAAACAGACTCGGTAGTATTCCTTAAACGTTTAGTGCATATAGATAAGATATCCACCATGTACCGATGGCGCATCGCTTTACGTCTTGTAGCTCGATGAAGGCAAGGACTATTCGGAATTAAATTGTGCAATTCACTCGCACACTTTCCGAAATATAACCGATAAAACGCCGATCCTAATGTGCGTATTTGGCAGATCCGTCCCAGAGATGAGACCAGTACTCCATGCATTATAGAACTTGCGTTTGAAAGAGAAGATAAATTAAATTCAGTATTATGCTGTTTTTTCCTACCTGTTTCATTATTTATTATTTTCTGGGTAGTTTTTATTTTATCGTCTGCTGATTTTATTTTATTGCAAATATACAGCGCTTTAGCTATTTTCCATGCAATCTTAAAGGTTTTTGAATATTTCGCAACTTATGTATAAAAACTTGTATTATTCATATGTTGCTTTAGGCTCTAAAGTTCATATACCTTTTCCCTGCTTTTACGAATGCCTGGAGTCGCCCAAACGCTAAATATGAACTTGGTGTAAATATTTTTCGCTTTCAGTGGAAAAGTGACATTAAATTGCGTGTTGATGTCTTTGAAAAACTCGGCATAGAACTCATTTGGGTCATCTATATTATTAAAGTTTTGAACACATACTACTCAAGGTTTTATTAAATTTTTCTAAATTTTAAATGTAATTGGTCTAAATTTTATTTGCATTTTTTGCAAAGGTAAGTAGGTGCTAAACGTTACTGTTTATCCACTGTGATCAGATGTTAATTTATTTACAATGTATTTATTTAGGAAATCACAATTACAAAAAACTTTATCTATGCAAGTCGCAGAAGAAGCTGTCACTCTAGTTGGCTCCTAAAAACATTTGCTAGATTAAATGGTTTAAAAAGACCCATTAACCTGATACTGTTAGAGTTATTTTCTAATAAGTTAATGTTAAAATCGCCACATATGACGATTGATTTACTACTAGTTCTAAATTTTTTAACAAATCGTCCACTATAGAGTCAAACACAGATAAATTCTGGTAACCTGGAGGTCTGAAGACACATACTACAACATGCTTATCAAGCTCAACACAGGACAATTCAATGGTGTGTTCAAACGACAGTCTAACCGCCATGTATCATACGTTTTCTGCTGTAACGGCTAACTACACAATAATTTTCATAATTCATGGACCTTACTTGGTGATCTTTTAACCAATGTTTTGTTAGACAAATAATACCAAAATTGTTTTTTTCTAGAAATAGTTCAATTTCTAATAATTTGGATGAGCAGCCTTGAATATTCTGATTTAATAATTTTAAAGAGTATTGCTCTCTCCTCAGCTTTGTACCACTAAATGGTTTGCCAGAAGTTACTTTCATACTATTTCCTAATAATAACTGATTATTTCCAGGGGTAACTTCTGTTGTCTTATGGACTAGTTTAAATTTATGTTGCTAGTTGAACTAGGCAACACAGGGTCGTCAATCAATATAAAATTTGAATAATTTACTATCAATTCATTAATAGAATATGCTATCAACACAGCATTATTATTCTTATGTCTACATCTACGTGACAGAGAGAAAGAAAGCTCTCCGCGTTACTTGTAGTAATGTTGGTCGGTTATTGGCAAGGTTACACTTTTGATATACTCGTAATCTTGTAGGAAGCTTCTGAAGACGTTATGGGTACATACACGCACTAATCGAGTACCTTTTTCTACTTAAAAAAGCCAAAAAAAAAAAACATTTTTGAATCCCTATATAAGTATCTCTTAACACGGCTCTACATTTAAAACTCGTCCTTTTTTATACAATTCTCCTTACACGAAACTGACAACTGAACTTTTAAAAACAAGGCAACTATAAAAAAGAATCTTGAGAAACTTAAGTGTTCAGCTTGGGAATTTCCTTACCGACGCCAGATGTTGGAACGAAATATTACAGCTTACTTCGCCACTGGGGCCCTGAAAACAGCGGTGTTTTGTAGGAATTATTTTTATTTATTGTCATTTTTGCTTTGAGCAAGGGCTCTGATTCAGAACCGGCTTTCTTTATTTTTTAAGGGTATCAGTATTCCGCACTAGATTGAACTGTCAAGCAGAGGTAGTTTTATCCCTGTCCTGTTCCCTTTACCGTTTTTTTTCAGATATGTTGAGGTCAGCTTACAGTCTAGCTGGATTCAACTAAATAACAGTATGACGCATAAGGCAGTTGCCTATTTAACATTCATTGACTACCTAAATACTAGATTACACGATGCTTCTTTGTAAGACGTAAACAGTTTGTAGATCACAACATAAAATCGCTCCGCTTCAACCATAACTTACCAAAACGCTTCGCTTATGGCCTAGTTTGTTTACCAGTGTTTGCGACTGTTTTTTAGTATTTTATTTTATTGTTTCAGGACGCACACAGCTTAGTAGCTTCACATTAATGTTTTACAAAGGCAATTGTAAAAAAACGTGTTATATACAATGTTTCTTTGGTTTGTGAATAAGGTGAGAAGACGTTAGTTTTCTTGCGTTTGATTGCTTTTTTCTTGAGAGTAATTAAGATCTTTCTTGAATTTATTTTGTTGGTCTGCGAGTGCAAAAACAAGAGTACTTTTTAAACATCTAAGCTTTCTAATTTAATCCAGTTATACCTATTGTCTATCCTGTGTTTTATGTGGGAATGCTTACTGATTAAATTAAAAATAATTTATAATAAATTTAATTAATTGTTTTTAAGTATTGTATGTTCCGTTTCCGTGAATGTGTCCATGGCATCAACAGTGGGCCTTATCAGCGCAGCGTTATTTTATTTTAAATATCGTGGTACATGCATAGGAGCCTTTTTGGTCCCGCACGGACTTTTTTGTTTTGTGGATCTGCTTATCTCGTGTCTCCTGTTTGGGTCACAATTAAATATTTTTTTAGTTTGTTTTCTTTTTCTTTCTGATTAAATTAAATCTTGGATATCTTACACTGAAGGAAAATTATCCTGAAATTATGCTGAAATTTTCACTTTCTTCTCTGCATGCAAATAGGCTTTAGCCTTAATGTACAAAACTTGCAGGCCGTTAGTATTCACACTGATATTATGAAAGGTAAAAGTTTGGATATAGTAGTTAATTTCTAGAAGTACGTATTCGAATTTAAATATTCTGTGTTTCAGGTTTAAAACAAATTCACACTTTAATTTTCGCCCAATATTACTATAAATGTCTACAAAATCTTCGCCTCCAAATGAGCAACAATAACAACTATCCATTAAAAATAACATATTACTTTTAGTAGTTACATAGTAACACATCGCAGCTCACAAAACACTGAGACCCGCTCAGTGCAGGCTCTAACGTCTAGGGCTACCAACATCATTTGAAGAAAAAGAGATATCTGATTTTAGAAAAGGTATATGAAGATTCATCTTTTTTATCTTTTCGCAGTATAGCTGCGGTTGAATCTCCTTGTACGTACTTATATTTGCCAGAGAGCTCTGTCCTCGATTGTATGAGTACTTAGGTTCTCTCTAAAGACCTCTTTCTACATGTGTGACTACCTGGCAGCAGGTGGTCGTCCTCTTCCTCGTTTGGTCAATAGGAAATATGGCCATACCAACGCAGTTTTCTTTTTGTTTGATATATGAAGAGTATAGACTTATAAACAGAGTTTATTTAATAGATATTTTTTAAACAGAACTTTTTACGCATCTTGGCTTAAGTTGCACAAAAATTTTAATATTGTACGATTGCTAGACATCAATTTAAATTTCGCGCTGTACTTTGCTTCCTATCATTTTACAATTATGACTGACAAGATAAAAAACTCTCTAATGTAATGACAGGAATTCATTCAAATGAATGCAAAATTAGAGTACTACTAGTAATATTTTACCGTACTCTATTGCTTTTGTAGATTATAGATTATTGTGACCACTGCCCTGGGAAGAGTCGAAGACAGAGTGGTCTGTCAGTGAATCCAGCAAAGCTATTCAGGACGGGCACGACCTTCATCAATGAAGAACACGAATAAGAAGTGAAATAGAGTACAAAAGTCTATATTAGAGTACAGTTGACAACCCTACCCACGCTACACAACCCACTGGGACAATGTGTGCTGTTTCTATGTAATGTTTTTGTGTGACAACTTCGTTTGTTTAGGTTCCGATTTAAATACTTTAGGTTGGGATTTTGAGATAATCTTTTCTTACTTAGTGTTTATACACGCCTACAGTCAGTCGACTTATTCCGTACATACAAGTAGATCTGTGGTCGACGTGCAGCGGCGAGCGGTGATAGTCGTGCGGCACTGTGTTTCTATTTGCTAATAAATATATTTTTTGTGTTATTTACCCTGTGAACACTACACGTTCATGCCTAGTTGACACTTGGCTAGGGACGGTGATAATAGGTGGAGTAAGGCGGTAATCGAGTGGCGTCCAAGGACTAGAACAAGTATAAATAAAAAAAATAAAAACGCCCGAGGCTTATTAACTCATGCTTTTTATTAAACTACATAATTTATCTAGTAGTAGACAAACTTCGATCGACAATCCATCAAAATACGTAATTATAACACGACATCTTGCTTCAAAAAGTAAAATGCGCATAACTTTTGAACGACGGAAACGGTTTTCATCAAACATAGCTAAAAACACTCTCGATCAAGTCACCTTTGAAACAAAAAAGGAACTAAATCAAAATGGTTTTATCCATTTCGGAGCTAAAAGCTTAAAATAGGTATAGGTCTTCCGGCGCCGAGAAGGGCAGATGACATTGTTGCTATCGCTAGTAGAACCTGGACTAGAGAGACGTAGGGAGTGGCACAAAGAAAGAGCGGACTATGCTCAGCTGTTGGTAAAGTTGGTAAATGATGCCTGGTTATCTACGTCATTATTATGATTGTAATAGTTTTTATTTTATGTGTGTAAGGTTAAGGTAACGCCGTGATCGCCAGAATCTTCTCAAAAGAATTCAGTTGTTACTTATTAGTAAGACTAGAGAGACTAGCGGTTTCACCCGCGTAGTTCCCGTTCCCATGGGAATACAGGGATAAAAAGTAGCCTATGTCACCCGGGGATAGAGTGGCTTCCCAGCGGTGAAAGAATTTTTGATATCGGTCCAGTGGTTTTGGAGCCTCTTCGGTACAAAGAAACAAACAAACAATCAAACAAACAAAAAAAACATTCCTCTTTATAATATTGGTATAGACTAGTTGAACAGGACTGAGTCTTACAAATTTAGCAAAAGTTTTCCACAGATGTGCCTCCATTCAAAGATTAGCCGACAAGGCAACAGTGTTACAAAGAAACCCAGTTCATTTCAGCACCTTAATTTGAGTCCGAAATACCGGAAAACCTTCCTCTTTCCCCTATCTAAAATGCAATATCTCGCTACTAATAAACATAACAAAATATGTCTTATTCTACTTCCAAGGTTCCAATTAAAACAGTTACACCACCATTAACCCCTTTACTCCCATTTACCCCATTAACCGCCATAAAAAGCATAACAGGAACAAATTACAATACTCTTAACGTGTCGACAAGCACTTATGTTATTACGATGGTTGAAACAAAATATTTTTCATACAAAATGGTTTGTCATGCTGTTGTACTCAAGTTATAGTGCCCCTATCTTATATAATCATATTTATTTTGAGTTATGGACGATTTTTTTTTAATTTTTTATCTTTGTATAGATTCTTTTACCGATTATTTTGTGAATGTGTGAACATTGTAGGCCTTCTAGATGTTAATTAACATTTGTTAACTTTGTTATATATTATATAAACTTTTTTTTTTTAGTTCCTTACGACTTATTGTCGGGCCTACGTTGTCCTCCCATAGTACTACTGTTGTAACATGGAAATATTGTAAAACCAAACCATTTTTAAAAGAGTAACCATGGAGTTTCTTGCCGGTTCTTCTCCATAGGAAACGACCAACCCGAACCGTGCACCTTTTGTCGACGTTTTATAAGTGCCCATGTAGGCCTATGTAAAATAAAAATAAATTGATTTTGATTTTGATTGAAATACAAAAAACACCAGTCTTTACCCTGTAACTGGGTAAAATAATATCATTTGGCAAGATTGGTCTCAGATATAGATAAAACACTAACGGGACACTTTTTCGTGCATGCAGCCGGCGTTCATTGATTTATTAGACGTTGTCACGTCAAAAATCGCAAAATAATTAAAACAATACTCTAATAGGATTTCGTACCCAAAGGGTGAAAACGGGACCCTATTACTAAGACTCCGCGGTCCGTCTGTCTGTCTGTCTGTCCGTCTGTCACGAAGCTGTATCTCATGAACCGTGATAGCTAGGCTATTAAAATTTTCACAGATGAAGTACTTCTGTTGCCACTATAACAACAAGTACTAAAAACAGAATAAAATAAATATTTAAGTGGGGATCCCATAAAACAAACGTGATTTTTTTGCAATTTTTGCGATAATGGTTCGGAACCCTTCGTGCGCGAGTCCGACTCGCACTTGCCCGGTTTTTTTTATCACTTATATATCAACTATCAAATCATACGCGAGGGTTTTGGTGTCAAAAAATAGATCAAATTGAGCATTGAATTAGTTTGAAACAATCTTATCAAAAATATATTTGAAGACATAGAAAATACATTTCGAGAGTTTTTATTTTGTATACGGAATCTATTGACAGCAAAAAAATACTACTTAGACAGATCATAAAGAATTTATTGCTGATTTCGATGGCATCAAAAAACTAAAATCGGCCAATTTTCACATAGCGGCACTATAGCTTGAGGACGGCAGTATGGTGGAATTAACTTATTATGTTGAGTAAGTAATGTGTTACGCATGGTCAACCTTAATAGATCGCTGCATCGGCATACCTGCATATACATTGCACACGGCACCTACGGGCACGAAACGCAAGCTCAGCATAACGTGACCAATTGACGTCAATCGAACCTTTCCATAGAAACATAAAAACGTGGAGCGGCACTTTTGGATCTGACATAGACCAATTGACACTTTAGTATAATTAGTCGTAATTTCAATACTTTGTAATACAGTAATAAATTAGTTTTTATTAAAATAAATTTGCATTTTTTTGGATCCTCCGGTTGCACCCATCGTAATTGGCGCAGTCGGTAGGATAGTCCAGTAAATTCAGTGAATCGATCACCGACAACGGGCTATTCGAACCTACGGGTGTGCGGCTACGGAGGAGTATCCGAATATCGATACCACAGAGAGATGCAGATTTGGTAAGTACCTAGATCTACTAGAGTTGCTCGCCTTCCTATATTTTAGTATCCTTTGTGTAATTTCCTTTTTTTTTCCTCTGTGTTTCCTTTGTGTTAATTTCCTCAAGTGTTTCTATTAAACTTTCAAAATTTTTCACCCACGTATATCACGGACTCCTAAGTCGAGTATTTCTAATAGGAACTCGCAAATCGATGCGAATAGGAATTTAGATACTATATTAGAAGATAGTGAAAGTGTAGAATCTTGCTTAATCATAGAGAATAATTTAACTAACAAAATGAGTACCGATTTGGTAGATCAAGTTTACAAGGCCTTACGCCTCGTTCCCGAATTCGACGGGAACCCGAACGTGCTCACGCGGTTTGTACGTTTATGTGACCAACTTGTCGCGCAATTTGTTAAGGCAGAGCCAGGTTACGAACTAAGTAATTTATCCTTGTTGAACGGCATACTTAATAAAGTTACCGGAAATGCCGCCCGCACAATAAATTCAAATGGCATTCCCGAAACCTGGCAGGGTATTAGAAACGCCCTGATTAATAACTTCTCGGACCAGCGGGACGAGACCGCCTTATACAATGATTTGGCCCTGTTAACGCAAAAGAATTTATCACCACCGGAATTTTACGAAAAGTGCCAAACTTTATTTAGTACAATTATGACGTATGTGACCTTGCATGAGTCCATATACTACCATCGAGGCCAAACGGGCACTATATAAAAAATTAACCTTACAGGCATTCGTTCGTGGCCTAAAAGAACCTTTAGGCTCGCGTATTAGGTGCATGCGACCCGACACCATCGAAAAGGCCCTCGAGTTTGTGCACGAGGAAATTAACACCATGTACTTACAGCAGCGTAATGACCATTTGCCGGAGCGGAGACCTGTGCAGTCTACGTCTTCATTTAATCCCAGTACGTATCAGATTAAGCCATTTAATTTGCATACTCCACAGCCAGTCACTTTTTCAGCGCCGTTTAATCAGCCCGGTCCCTCCAAAAGTTTTTATCAGCCACAACCGCCAAGGCCAACGCAAGCTTGGGGACCCCAAGTGCCTTTCAATCGCGGTCCCACGCGAACCCAACAAATGTTAAGCGCACCCCCGCCTAACCATAGGCCCCAGAGCAACGTGTTCCGATTGCCTCAACAAAGGCCTAGTTACACGCCCATCAATAATGGCCCTAAGCCCATGAGTGGTGTAAGCCACTTTGTTCCTAAACCTATGCCGAGACCTTCGACAGGACATGACTGGACTCAACAAGGAAATCCACCTCCCAGTAACTACTTTAAGACTCGTGAGATGAATGTTAACGAAGTAGACTTTTACGACTATTATGAATACCCCGACTATGCCTATAATGACTATTACGACCAGTTCTACCCTGTACCTTACAATTACGAACCTGTGTATGAGCCACTAGCTCATAGTGATTATGTTCCTGTGCACGTAGAGGAACATCAGAATGTGCCTGAAGGAACATCTGCCCAAGGAACGTCTGCTGAAGGCCAGGATTTTCATACAGCCCCGAAATCAGACAAACCAAAATAGAGATTAACTTACAAACCCAGAGACAACTTCCATTCATTCAGATTGCTAATCCACCCATTAAACTATTAGTAGATACCGGGGCGAATCTATCTTTTATTAGCCCGAACGTTGTAGAAAGATTTTATCATCATATCCAGTGTAATTATGAGCCTTTCGAAGTCACTAACATCCACGCGACAACTCGTAATAATTATTCCATTACTATACCGTGCTTCCCGGAATTCGGAGAAACCTGTGACATTACCCTATACATTTACAAGTTCCACAATTATTTTGACGGCTTAATAGGCTTAGACTTACTAGAAAAGTTAGAGTCTAATATAGATCTAAAGAATAAGGTTCTTGTTACACGTAATTCATCTAATCCCTTGCGAATGTATGATTCACGTAATTGTAATCTTTACGAGGACATAGTACCCGCTAATTCATCCAAATTAGCTAGAGTCCCCATTAATCTTCATGATGGTGACGTAATAATATCAGAGCAGACTATTTCCAATTGCACTATTCGCGACTGTGTTACTTCTGTTAAAAATAACCGTGGCATCATAGAAATAACTAATCCAACTAAACATGATGTAGTTTTCTCAATGGACAGGCCAGTTACCGCGGAACTTTTTAACGAGCAAAGCGCGACCATCTATCAGCCTAGCGATCGCGTATCCGAGGTATTATCAAAACTACGCACTGACCATCTGAATCCTGAAGAACGAGCCAACCTAGAATCTCTTTGTGCACAATATGCTGACGTTTTCTATATCGATGGTGAACCTCTAACTTTCACCAATAAGATAAAGCATAGTATTCATACCACCGACGAATTACCTGTCTATACTAAGACCTATAGATATCCTTTTGTTCACAGACAGGAAGTTCAGGATCAGATTAGCAAAATGTTAGACCAAGGGATAATCCGTCCCTCGCAGTCAGCCTGGAGCTCACCCATCTGGGTAGTTCCAAAAAAATCTGATGCGTCCGGAAAGACTAAATGGCGCATAGTCATTGATTTTCGTAAGGTCAACGAGAAAACCCTCGATGACAAGTACCCAATCCCCAATATTAATGACATCTTAGATAAACTTGGTAACTGTCATTACTTCACAACTCTAGACCTTGCAAGTGGATTTTACCAGGTAGAAATGGACCCAGCCGATATTCACAAAACGGCCTTCAATGTAGAACATGGGCACTTTGAATTTTTACGCATGCCCATGGGTCTCAAAAATTCTCCATCCACGTTTCAACGCGTGATGGATAATGTCCTCAGGGACCTCCAAAATGTCATATGTCTCGTATATCTCGATGACATAGTCGTTTTTAGTGTTTCCTTACAGGAACACATGGTAAATTTAGAAAAAGTATTCAAGAGATTAAGGGAATCAAACTTTAAGATCCAGATGGATAAGTCGGAATTTTTAAAGCTTGAAACTTCATACTTAGGTCACGTAATAAGTAAGGACGGTATTAAGCCTAACCCCGATAAGATCATCGCCATCCAGAAATTCCCTATTCCTAAGACAGCTACCGAGATCAAACGCTTTTTAGGCCTGTTAGGATACTATAGGAAATTTATTCCTGACTTTGCGCGCATTACGAAACCCATGACGCAATGTCTCAAGAAAGGTTCTAGGATCACCTTCAATGACCCTAACTACATCGACTGTTTTGAAAAGTGCAAATTACTACTGACTAACGACCCTATACTGCAGTACCCTGACTTTTCTAAGGAATTTGTGCTTACGACTGACGCATCTAACTTTGCCATAGGAGCTGTCCTTTCTCAAGGACCTATAGGACAAGATAAGCCCTTAGCATACGCGTCCAGGACATTAAACTCCAGTGAGATTAACTATAGTGTAATCGAGAAGGAGTTATTAGCCATAGTTTGGGCTACTAAATACTTTCGTCCATACTTGTTTGGGAGAAAGTTTAAGATAGTTACAGACCATAAACCCTTACAATGGGTTATGAGCCTTAAAGAACCAGGCTCCAGACTCACACGTTGGAGACTTAAGTTGAGTGAATACAATTTTACTACAGTATACAAGCAAGGCAAAAAGAACACTAACGCCGACGCATTGTCCCGCATTGAAATCAACAACGAGGACGCTATGTCTATAGCGGTAAATGTATCTGAAAAGCCTCACTCAACAGCAGGTTCTGAAACACTGACAGCCCCTACAAACAACCCTGACATACTCGACAACTCTGACACAGCAACTGTTCACACTAGTAACGAAGCCCCTATTCTAGAAGTGCCAATATCAGACGAACCCTTAAATAAATTCAGTAGACAAATCTGTTTTGTACTTGTAGGCGATATTAAAAAACGACCGACAGTGAGTAAGCCATTTGAAACGCATACCCGAACTACCATTCAACTATCTGAGTCTAACCTGACTAACGACGTTATTAATGCAGTTAAAGAATATGTGAACCCTAAAGTCAAAACCGGTTTAATCATCCATCCTCCTCTTGCCATGTATAAAATAATCCCCATAATTCAAGACAACTTCAAAAGCTCTTCAATGAACATGGTTCTAACTAAAGTTGAATTAGAGAATGTTAAAGACTACCTGCGTCAACAAGACATCATAAAGAAATACCACGAAGGTAAAACAAATCATCGCGGTATCACTGAATGTTACTTAGCCCTATCTTCTAAATTCTACTGGCCTAAGATGAAAGAACACATCTCCAAGTACATAAATGAGTGTACTATCTGTGGTCAGGCTAAGTACGACCGTCACCCCATCAAGCAAAGATTTAACATTGTACCACCCCCTAGTAAACCTTTTGAAATTATCCATCTAGATCTGTTCACAGCTCAAACAGAGAAATTCCTTACCATTGTAGACGCTTTCTCTAAGTATGCACAAGCTTATCACCTTAGAGATAGCACCGCTTTAAGTGTAGTACAAGCTCTACTTGTATTTTGCACCCACCATGGGGTCCCATTGACTACTGTCACGGACGGAGGCCCTGAATTCACAAATCAGATTTTCTTAGAATTCAACCGAGCTCATAAAATTATTCACCATAAAATATTAGCGCATTCCCCTAACGACAATGGCATAGTAGAAAGATTCCATTCTACCATTTTAGAACATCTTAGGTTATTGAAATTAGAGAGACGAAATGAACCAGTCGTTAATCTTATGCCTTATGCCATCTTAGCGTACAATAGTTCGATCCATAGCTTCACAAAATGTAGACCCTTGGACTTGATAACTGGACACTTTGACCCTCGAGACCCAATAGATATTGACCTATCTGAACACTTACTGCAACAGTACTCACAAGACCATAGGAAACGAATGGGTCAAGTATACGACCTTATTAACCAGACATCCTTACATGACAGGACACAACTGACTGAAACCCGTAACAGGGACAGAGAACCCGAGAAGGACTATACCCCTGACCAGCAAATCTTTGTACGCAATCCCATGGCGTCTCGACAGAAGTTAGCCCCGCGTTATACGCAAGATACTGTACTCGCAGATCTTCCAATCCACATCTATACGAAGAAGAAACGCGGTCCAGTAGCAAAATCTCGCCTTAAGCGAAATCCTAAAGATCCCACTTTGTTACAGGATAATACTATGGCTGATGACCCTACATCCGGCCCAAGGACAAGAGATAACAGTTGAATCACTTGACAATGGACCAGGACTACTTCCCTTCAAATTAGGAGCGGCAAAGATCGTTTCCCATTTCCATTCTTTCCTAAGTCATATAGATTTAGAGAATATCCATCTTCAAATTGAAGTGGTAAAAACACAGATGGCTGAATTAAGTCCCTTAGTTAACAATAAAACCTTATTCCTATTCGACCCTCATCTGAAACATCTCAATAGTAAAATCAATTTAATTACTAGTAAAATTAGTATGTTTGAATCAACTCGTAGTAAAAGAGGCCTTATCGACGGTTTGGGTTCTGTAATAAAATCAATTTCTGGTAATTTAGACTACACCGATGCACTTAAATACGAAAACGCCATAAACACCTTACGTAATAATGAGCATAAATTAGAATTAGAAATTAATAACCATGTTAGTTTAAATAGTAAATTTATTTCACGTAGCTCTCAAATAATAGATAGTATAATTTCAAATCAAGATAAGATGAGTAAAGCACTAAACTTAATTTTGGAAAGTAACGCTAATAGGGATACAGATTTAATTAAATACGCCCATCTGGCCCAACATCTGTTAATCTTAGGAGATAATGTAGAAGATCTTTATGAAGAATTACGAAGTTTAGAGAACACCCTAACATTTATTCGTGCGTCGAGTACCCCGTACTCTTTATTTAATTTAGATGAAATTAAGTATATGTTAGGTAAATTAAGGATTTTATATGCTAATGACGAAATCCTTGACGTAGAAATTAGGCATTTTTATGAAATAATTAAACTAGGTTACTTCTATTCTAATAAGCAGATAGTAGTAGTTATAAAAGTCCCGATAGTTGTTTCCTCCACATATAATTTGTACAAACTTTCCCTTGTTCCTAACAGAAACCACGAAACTCTTATACCACCCTCACCTTTCGTAGCACTCTCTAGCTCAGACTCTAGGTACATAGAGACAGAATGTCCGAAGGTAAACTCCATATATCTCTGTGAGTCAACAGCCAACCTACAAATCCAGAGCAAACCAGATTGTATCCAGCATCTCATAGTCCATCAAGAACTTCAACCCAGCTGCAAGCTGACACCCGTAGCTCTCACCACCGAAGCCCTGGAAACCCTGGACGACAAGCATTATACCTTAAGTTTTCCTGTACCAACAAAAGTGAAGATGTCTTGCGGTCAAGAACAGTACCGGACCCTACGAGGCAGCTATTTGGCAATCATTCCCCACAACTGTAACCTGAGAACACCCGCCTTCACCATCTCCAACACTGACGACCACATCAAAGGACATGTCGTGAAGATCACTGAGATGCCCCTATACAACGAGTCGAGGCCTGAAAATTATCCGAAGCTCATCCTAAATTCGCCAAATCTACAAAAACTTCACACGCTTAGCAACGAGATAGCGACGCAACTGCCTGTACATTTAGATGACGTCACCGATCCCGTCATTTACCACACTACTATACCCATGTACCTCGCACTATCCGGTACATGCGCACTCATCGCCACTCTAATCTATCGTCGGCTACGCATAAGAAAAGCATCCAGAGAAATCACAGAAAACTTCAACAGCAACCCTGAAGTCGTCTACGCAATCCCACCACCACGCACTATCAACCCAAGCCAAATAAGGATTGACCCTGGATGTCTACCAGCGACCATCTTGAACAAGTCCATCGATACTCGCTGTTCTACGGGGGGAGGTGTTACGCATGGTCAACCTTAATAGATCGCTGCATCGGCATACCTGCATATACATTGCACACGGCACCTACGGGCACGAAACGCAAGCTCAGCATAACGTGACCAATTGACGTCAATCGAACCTTTCCATAGAAACATAAAAACGTGGAGCGGCACTTTTGGATCTGACATCGACCAATTGACACTTTAGTATAATTAGTCGTAATTTCAATACTTTGTAATACAGTAATAAATTAGTTTATTAAAATAAATTTGCATTTTTTTGGATCCTCCGGTTGCACCCATCGTAATTAATGTAGCCTTGCCACGCTATTTTGTTTGTTTTGAAGTTTTAAAAATATTTATTAATTTTTTTTTAGGTTCATGTTTTTAAGGGTGGTATAACTGACTGTGAAATCAAAAGGAGGGTTATTACGGATAAATCAATATAACATTTGTAAGCATATGAATAGATTTAGCCAGAAATTTCGTCCGCGTGATAGGCGAGAACTGTCTCATTAGAATGTACTACCTAGATATAAGGTTAAGGACAAAATTATTTACAGTGGCTTATTTATTAAAATCGACTGACGACTGGTGGCAATTCTAACACGACGATAATTTTGGAGGAGGAGTCCCTTCACAGGATATGCGCCACATTCTATCCTGCCCAGCAAGCACAGCCACCTGCACCTTCCATAACTTGAACGAGGCTAACGATAAAGTTATCCAGGTGGCCACATTTTATAAGATTTTTTCATATATTTCCTTTATCAAGAAACAGCTCTTGTTCCGAAAATGTGACATTTAAGTATGTAAATTAATTTTTATTTCATACAAACTGTACTGTGTTCCGTAAACTCATCATCATCATCAGCCTTGTTAATGTTCCCACTGCTGGGACTCAGGCCTCCTTACTGTTAGAGCGAATGGGCAATTTTTGGTTCTAGGACATGCCGGTTTCCTCACGATGTTTTACTTCATCGTTTTGAGAGCAGTGGTGATGAAATAATTTACTCATAGTAAAGCGCCTGCCTGGATTCGAACCCACAACCTACAACTTGTATGTCACTGCCAGTACCACTCGGCCATCATTGCTCCAAGTAAAATTATTGTTATTTAATTAAATCGGTAATATTTAAATTTTTTATCTTAGGTTTCCTTCTTTAAGAAACAGCTCTTGTGCCGAAAATTCGACAATTTAGGATGTAAACGCATTTTTATTTCATACAAACTGTAATATTTTGAACTGAACTGACCTTGACTACGCTGGCGCGAAGACTGTTATGTACCACCCCAGGCCTAACATAGAGAAAAAATGTGTTATGTACATCAAATATATGGAATTTCCCGAGGCTTTGGTGACAGCCTTTAGTTGGGGCCATGAAAACTGCGGGTGCCATAGTGAGAGTGGGTGGCCTGAAACACGTGTAAAGTTAGATTGCTATTCCATTTATTGCTACTATTTATTATTCATTTAAAATCTAGGTATGTATTTTTTTACTATTTCCAAATTATTGAAATCTGGTTTTGGATGGGTTCAACCCAAACCCCAAAGCCAGAATAGCTCCTTCACAGGACTTGCGAAACCTCCTTTCCCGCCCAGCATACCCAACCACCTGCACCCTTGTAAGATGTATAAGATGAAGACAAAGAAGTGTTTAAAGTATTTTATTTCGGATATAATTCTTATTATATAAAAATAAAGAGTACATGTATACAAAAACATAAAGACACAAATACAATAGGACATCTTATGTACAAAGGTGAGCTTAACCTATAATTTCATTCTCTTACAGCAAACCTCAGTTGCGTTAAGAAATTTGCATAATTATGAAAAGATTACTGGATGTACAGGAGTGCACAACAAAATTTCAAACTCTTAATATTAATAAATAATATTTAATTAAATTCTCTTGTCTTAGTAAAAATACACATAAGATAAACTTAACAAATCGTACCTGCAAGCCACATACAATACTTATAAAGTATTTTTTTGTGAGATATTTTTATTCCTTTTGACCGTCCATGTGGTAAGGATTCATAAATACGTTAAGTTTTCACACTCGTGCTTAATCCGATGACTAAATAACGGTGTGTTTTGAAGTATTATCCTCTTTTATGTAACGAGTAAAATAAAAATATTTAATACAACATATGTTTTTTAAGTAAACATTTTCCAAATGTGTGGTTATAATATCTTCAAACTAAAACAAATTGTGAAGCTGACTGAACCCCCACGAGTAAATCAATTATTTATTTATAGTCTTCATTATTTCTAGGCAAGTATCCCTGCTAGATACAGGCCCTAAGGGAGCCTCAAGCTGGTGTCCAGTTGGAGACATCTGTATAATGTTTATCTTTTTTCCCGCGGTTTCGTTCTCGTTACCTATCCGGCAAAAAGAGTAGCATATGATACTCAACAATGGTGTGGCTTTCTATCGCTGAAAGACTTTTCGTAATCGTATAAGAATTGCTAGAGGTTACTCTCAAAAAACATTAAAACATGGTCTTTTTTTAAACTGGTGCAAACACCTTGAAGATTTTGACTGACCGACTGACTCCTTGACAGTTCAAAAGTACATAAAAATTGTTTAGTTGGTTGAACTTTATGTTTACGAAAATAGTTGGTTTATAAACAAAAATAAGCTTTATCAAGACCTCTTATTGAAGTTTCATAGATCATCGAAAATAAGTAGTTACTGTACCTACATTAACCACTTATTTTCGATGATCTATGAACTACATACCCTTATCCGCGACATTTCTTTCCCGACCTCATACTAGCCTGTTTTTTTAGGCACTCATCCTAAGTTAACATTGGCACGTTCCTTTTCATGATAGTGCTCATGCGTTCGATAAAAATGACAGCATCGTAAGATAAATATTGCAGATTTATTTTGATCTGATTATACAAAAATAATCTTCTTTGAGGTCAAAACCCGCAATTTCAATACTAAAGTTAAAATGTTTGTATTTGTTTTTTTTTTTACTTATAACTACTTTTTGTTACTAAAAGACTACATTCAACATGGGTCCAAGGATAACTTTCTAAATGTAAAGACATCTTATGGGACGATACCCGTAATTTTAAGTACATTCTTATTAGCATCTCGATTATTGCAACAGTTAAAAACATCTCCTGAGAAGTTGCAATATCTCCGTTGGTTTTTGTTTCGTGTGTGCTGTAACTCATAGGCTACTTTTTAATCGACTTCAAAAAAGGATGTTATCATTGTACGTGTTTGGTTCACTTTTCCTTCTTTTCAAAGTTATGAAGTGAGTTATATATTAATAGTAGGTAGATAGGTATTCCTGTTAATGCTCTCAAACTACTCTAATGTGGTCTTGTACTCGAAGTGGGTTCACGTCAATAATGACAGATCTCACGACTAGTCCTCATGTGAGCAGTTAGATTACTCAGACCAATCAATCAATAAACTCTGACTATCTGTACAATTCCGGAGACAGGCCTCACACAAGTTGAAACATACTTGTTGGCTTGAAGAATTGACTGCACCTAGACGTTTTCTTGATATCCACTCTCGAGTTCACTATCGTCTTTTCATTCGAGACAGTATTTTGTTTATTTTGTTCAAAATTATGTATTTAACAACAATAAAAACGAGCTTCGATGCCGATGGTGCTATGGTTACTGTGATACTGAAGTTTTCACGATACTATTGTTGTATTGTTTTTCGAAATGAGTTCCAAGAGTCCTACAAAAAGTTTCACGAAAATAAATTGATAATGCATGCCACAAATTTTTCACCGTCGACCACATCTTCGCTTAACATCAAGCGAAATGGTGGTCAAATGCGAGCCTATCACAAATAAACAAATAAAACAAGTTAAGGTGAACAGGCTTCTTCTGGGTAAGCTCACTCCATCGTCGACCTTGTCTCTTTCACCTCTGACATAGACTAGAGTCAAGAGCAAACCCATAACAAAAATAAAAAAATAACAAAACTAAACAGAAAAGAAAACGTAATGTAAACCCATCTTCTATGATTGGCATTTCAACCATCACCTTTGCTGATAGTATGACACTTTGTACAGAGCCTCGGATGTTAATCAGACCGAAACTACGAGGGTTCGAAAATATGATGAAACGCTTCGAGAAAATCTAGCTAGTGCCCTGTTTCCTCAGGCTCGTCTTGGCACTGCCGTCTTTTTAGTTCGCCTTGTAAGCAGTCGGGTTTTTTGATTTCTTGAATTAACTCTTTCCATTTTAACTTTTTAGTTAAAATTTTCTTATCGAATTAGGTTTATTTAAACATCATATAAGTGTCATATATTTTTGAAATCAGCTCCTAAAAGCCTTTTTTTGACCCCGCAATATGACGCCCAAAATCCGCCATTTTTCTTATTCCAATTTTAATTTAGCTAGTGACACTCGCAAGGTAAAGCCAAATCGATTGATGTAAGAATCATCAAAATCGGCCAGCGCGTTTGGTCTCTGCAACGCCACATAGGAACAAACATACATACATACATAGACTGATGTTTGTTGCGACCCTCCTTCGGCAGTCGGGTAAAAAAAGCAGTAATTTATCGCTCACTTCATATCTTCACAGTCTCGCACAATATTATATCTAAAAATATTCTAACATCGTTCCAAAAACATGTTCGTCACTCTTACAAGTATATAAGTAAATATAAACACCGACGCTGCGAATCTTTTTAACTCGAGTACACTTACCAAATGGAGGATCATGTGTTTTTACATGACCTAAGTGTCGGCTGAAAGACGTGTTTGAGAATAAAACCTCTTATTTCTACGGACAAATGTTTTTTTGGACATCTAAAGGTTTGTAAATACTTTACTAAGGTAAGTAGGTACTTTGGTCCTAAAGCGTTGTGACATTTTTTATGTAACGCGACCTTTACTTTTCTGTTCTGTTTTGTTTTTGCAAGGCAACAATGCTGACTTTAACAATTTATGAGCTACTGTTTAAAGTAAAATTGTTTGTTTGGCTTTCTCTAAGCCCTGCCAAGCGTGCCATCTCGTATGCCTGCCCTCACAGTAAGCGTCTAGATTATCGCCCCATTTATTTCTTTTCTAACCGTCTTCAGGCACACATTTTGTCTTTGACTTGGCTAATAACTCTTGCTCAGTGCACAGTGCATGCGGCTGACGTGAGCCGCGCAATCCTATTTGAACCTGACTGCTAGTGTTGCTATTATTGATATTGTATTATTTTTAGGTTTAAACTAAAAATAATACAATATCAATAATAGCATGTTACTGTTCCACTGCAGAGGAAACCCTCTTCATATTCAGAGAAGGGACAAAAAATCTTGTTATAATTATTAAAGACTGGATTTAAATACAAAAGTCTCCTTTGACAATGGAAAGCAATGTGCAGATCATAGCATTAGGATTCCTTTAATTTGTTTATGGCATATGTATCAAGGCAGACGTGAATCGAAACGCCGAGAGGGGACGCCCTAGAAAGACATACATACACCATATTGGTGATGTTCTTCAGAAAGGCCAGGTGCGCAGTACTCATAGCCGGCATGGGTGTATGACTAGATGTATGAAGGTCAGTGAAGCAAAAGAAGCATGTAAGGATCGTAGCAGGTGGCGTTCTGTTGTTTCTGCCTACCCCAATGAAAAAAGGCGTGTGTTTATGTATGTCATTTTAGAAAACATGTCATTAAAATTCAAACGGTATCCTAATTGCAAAATTACCCTAAAGGCTTTTTTTTATTTATAAATTCCTAATCATTCTATAGAATTGTTTAGGTATCAAAATGTTCTTTACTGCGTTATCATTTAAGTGTGTGTTTAGCTATTAAGAAGCATGACGTATATCCGAACGAAGACTGTCTTCGGAAATAATGGTTTTCTAGTGTGATTATTATGGTCGTTTATATTTAAGTAGGTTTGGCATTTATGGAAGCGTTTTTATGCAGTATTATAGATGCACTAGCTTGTGCCAACGGCTCCGAAAAAATATTGAAAATCGGTAATAATCCGTAGAGAACAAATTCTCCGGATAAAAAGTATTGCATGTCCTTATCTATGGTCTACCCGTAAGCCAATTCCATCCAAATCCGTTCAACCGTTCAACGTTAAGATTACAACAATTACACATTGTAACAATCAGACAGACCTTCTATTCCTATCAAAGTTGGTGACTCTATAATCGAAATTCTAGATGATTATAAATATTTACTTGGGACAAACGGTTCAGTTAGTGAGGTCTAACATCGAGAAAAAAGTCAACTGTCGAATCCAACTCGGCTGGGCAGCATTTGGAAAGCTGCGCGGTATTTTACAGTGTCTGAAGACGAAAGTATATGACCAGTGACATCTTTTTGCTGAAATGAATATGGTGATGAGACAGACCAAGTTACTTTTGCATTTATAATAATAGTTCGGCACATAAATTAACACAAGAGTAACGCACGTATCACAAGAGTCGTTAGATGCGCACAAGCCGTTTGAGGTCTCTTTGGTTACCAAGCGGGACGCGGGAGACGTTTAGCATCGTTCCGAGCGCGCGATTGGTTGGTAACTAGACTCAAGGTTCGACTGACCAATAGCATCACGTCCACGTTCCGTTCACAATAAATGGTGGTTGGTCACTTTGAACAAAAACCTTGCCAAGTTATGTGGCGACAACTATATTAATACAAGCTTCTGCCAGCGGCTTCACCCGCGTAAAATTCGAAAATCATCTAGAGGGAACATATTCCCGGGATAAATAGTATCTTAAGTGCTATTCATAACTATAATCTATGTCTTTGCCAAATTTCATACAGATCCGTTCAGCCGTTTGAGCGTGAAGAAGAAACAAATATAATAATTTAATCATAAAAAAAATATTTTTATAAAAACAAGCTTTTTTCGTATTCTATATACAAATTAAAAGGTATCATGGCAATGCACAAAAAATAACTAGTCCACCATGATGGGCCGTCCGCCACATTGGTTTTAGAAGACGTCACTTATCTAACCATGCATTGTCATCCAAACTAAACGTGTATGCAAAATTACATTATACATACTGTTAAGGATCGCCTTAACTCCGTCAATAAAACACGAAGAAAATTGTTACGGAGGCAAATGGCGGCGAGGAAACTTTTTGGAAGCTGACCTTCTTTATGTACATAGACTTCTTTACTCAATAACAGCTGTAAACTGACTGACACACAGCGCAAACGGTGCCACCTCTTTTATACTAAATCGAAAATGCTGGCCAGTGGACCATTTCCTCACCCCCGATTATGTTTATTTACTATAAAATCTTATACAAATGCCTTGAGCTGGCGAGTCTCTAAAAATATTGTAGCTTATTAAATTATATTTACAATGACATATCGGTCATCCCTCTACGACGCTCCATCACGGAATGGCGCGCGGTCTTCAGTGTGGAAGTCGCTTCGCCTCCGCCAGGAGGCGAGGCGAGCGGTGCCGGAACATGGTTCCCAGCCCGCGGGTGCATTGCCGGGGCTCGCAACAGCGAACCCGTCCTTTGGTGGTCCACTGGACTCGGCTTTTGGCGAGCGCGATTTTCTAAAAATCAACGCTCGCTATGTTTGGCTTGCTGTGTGTGACTGTAGGCGCGCCTCGGTGGCGAGCGTTTCTGAACGACTCGCCCCCTTTTCACGGTCTCTGGCGGTCTACCTCCGCCGAGTGAGACCCAGGGCGTACCCTGGGAGGCTCAGCGAAGGTGACCTGCGTCATGAGTACCGACTTGGGCGAACCTACAGTTTAGTTATGTAAGCGACTACTAGCGCCGGGCGCGCGGTCAAAGGTGACGGGCATATTTATATGACACCGCTCCCCGCCTCACTACTATAAAAACAAATGGTACCATCGGAAAACCTCTTGTCCGTTCTTCTCCACGTAGGCTTTTCCGAACGGATGGTAGAATCACTTTATCAGATCCGGCCTTTGCCATCCCCCAAGCGACGCCCTGAGCCGAGGTCCGACCCCAACTGGGGTAGCCCTTAGTGCTGTCGCTTTAGGTTTAGAAACTTTAAGCCTGGCCGGAGGCTACTTAGCTTAGTCTCCACAGGTTAGTCCGGTTAAGCAGAGGACGGCTACTTTGGCCGAACTGCGAGACGCCACGCATTAAAAAAAAAAAAAAAAAAAAAACGGAAAACCTTATTCTTATTTTATGCGTCGTAGAGGTAAGATCTCACAATATAAATATTATAATTAGAAAATATAGACTCGAATACATCTTAATACAGTTAAGGAATGGCTCTAAGTATGTAAACAAAGGCAATATAAATAAAAGAAGTTTGTCTCCATACATTTACTCAAAAATCCTACTTAATTCTGATTGGCTCGGTGTCAGGTCGCCTTATCCACTACTTGCGTCCAGTGATTTTAAGGTGTCGTGCACATACTCCCGCCGTCGCCACGCTGCGACTCCGTTGGTAGCACGACGATCTTCCGGGTCGGACGACGCAAGACATGGCCGCTGCTGATCGTGACGTCCACCACTCGTATTTCTCCGTCAGCGCCTGGATACAGCTGGCTTACTCTTCCTCGTGGCCAGATATTGCGGGGGAGGTTGCCGTCACAGATGATGACGAGGACACCGACCCTTTGGCTGGGTTCCAGTGTTTGTAGGCTCCCGCCGGTATTGGAGTAAGGGCAAGTACTCTTTCACCCATCTCCTCCAGAAAATGTCCGTCAGAATCTGTGCTCTCTTCCATTGCTGTCGGGCTGTCAGATCTTTCTCTTCAAAATGACCTGGTACTGGTACATGAGGATTCGGCCCGATGAGGATATGGTTGGGCGTCAGAGCCTCGGGTTCTGCTGGGTCCACTGGGACATGGGTGAGTGGACGCGAATTTACTGTGTTTTCTACTTCTATTAGCAGCGTCACCAGTGTTTCATCGCTTGGATATTTTTCGTTCAGGGTGATCTTCAGCGCTTCTTTAACGGACCTGACCATTCTTTCCCAGGTTCCTCCCATGAATGGTGTTGATGGAGGAATGTACTTCCATTTAATGTGGCAACATGTAGCTTCGTGTTCCAAGGCTTCTTGTGCTGCTTTGCCGAGCTCCTTGTCTGCTGCTTTGAAGCACGTAGCGTTGTCGCTCCACAATTCCTTCGGACAGCCTCTTCTGGCCATAAATCTTCTTAGGGCTGATATAGCAGAATCAGCACTCAACGTGTGTGCGACTTCGATATGAATCGCTCTTGAAGTCATGCAGGTAAAGAGAGCTCCATATCTCTTCTCGTGATGGCGCGCTACTGTCACTTCTATTGGGCCGAAGTAGTCAAGTCCCGTGAAGCTGAAGAAGGGACGTGCGTGATGTGCGAGGCGCGCTGCTGGCAAGTCTCCTGTAAGTGGACTTGCAGGTTTCGCTTTTCTGATTCGGCATGGTAGACAGCTCTTCACAATACATCTTACTGCTGGACGTATCTTGGAGATCCACAGCCGTTGTCTTAGCTCGTTTACGACCATTTCCACCCCGCCATGATGAAGTCTCTCGTGGACGTGAGCCATGTACAACTTGGTGTACTCTTCTTTTCCGTCCAATATGGGAGGATTGGACGTGTCTTCCCCTATTTCTTGCGCTGCGGTCACTCTTCCTTTTAAGCGTACTGTGCCTTCAGTGTCGAGGTATACGCTGAGATGACTGAGACGATCGTTGATGCTGGGTGTGCCTCCCTTCTTGATTCGTTGTATTTCGGCTTTGAAGCTCTTCTTCTGGCTGGCTTGAATCCACAGTTGTTCTGCTTTAACTATAAGTGAAGTGGGCAGTCCTAGGTAGCGACGAGCGTCGTGAGGCATATCTTTTCTGATTGGCGCGGCTCTGTCTTAGTCTGCCAATCGGAATCTTTTTCTATATTTTTCTTTGTCCGTTTCCTGGTGGCTGCGACTGTGTTCCGGCTTGGCTTGCACAAATCGATAAAGTGCAAGACTCTTGCAGTAGCTCTGATGAGCCTTAGCCATTTTGAGAATCTCTCAATCTTCGGGAGGTGACTCTGGTTGTTGCTGTCTTCTTGTTGACAAATGTTGCATTTTTCTCTTTCTTCTCCGGTGTCGTATCTGGTGACGCTTTCTTCTTTTGGCCACTCTGACTCTGGCAGCTTCAGGAATGAGGGCCCTTGGAACCATCTGTGTGTTGAGTTGAAGTTCTCTGGTGTTCCTCGGGTAGCATCGTCGGCTACGTTTTCTTTTGATGGAAGCCACCTCCACTCGTTCTTCTTTGTAGTATCTTCAATCTCTGCCAGACGATGTGCCACAAAAGACTTATATACTCGTGGCTCTGATCGTATCCAGATTAAAGCTGTGCGTGAATCACTCCAATATGTCTTGCTTTCGACTTCGTAGTCATGCTCTTCGACTAAAGTCTGTGCGAGGCGTGCACCCAGTAGAGCTGATTGAAGTTCGAGTCTAGGCATGGAGACAGGCTTCAGTGGCGTGACGCGACTCTTGGCAGCCGCCAGTGCTATGCGTACGCTGCCATCCATGCGCTCCATTCTCCAGTAAACGGCAGCTGCGTAGGCCTCTTCGCTAGCGTCGACGAAAATGTGTAGCTGACGTGGTGTGTTCGGTTCGTAGTCATAGCACCTCGGTATTTTGAGTTGCTTGATGGTGCCGAGTGACGTCATCCACGTCTTCCATCTTTCTTCTAAGTCTGCTGGCAGCGCATCATCCCAGTCTGTCTTGTAACGCCAAGTATCTTGAAAAATCCTCTTGCCTGGAGTTGTGGCCGGTGAAATTAGTCCCAGTGTCGAATAATGCCATGATGATACTGAGAGCTTCTCTTTTTGTTGGTAAGCGTTTGTTTTCTTCTACTTCCGGAGGTATTTTCATAGTGCCCGTGTTAAATCTGATGCAGTCTTATTTGACGTACCAGAGTAGCCCGAGTATTTTCTCTGAGTCTTTGCCCCCCAGGTTAACGGTTGTTAAGTTATTTTCTTCTTCGAATGGACCAAACTCTTCTGTTATTCTCTTATCGTTTGATGTCCACCCATTTAAAACGAAGCCTGCCTTTTTGTGAACGAAGTCTACTGCCTTTGTTATCTCTTGTGCTTTTTCTATTGTTGAAAAGCTTTGTAGATAATCGTCCATGTAGTGGTTTTTTTGAATTGCTGTGGCAGCTTCGGGATATACTTCTGCGAATTCTCTCGCATTCTTATTCTTGATAAAGAGTGCTGTGCACGGTGAAGATATCGCTCCGAAAATGACTGACGTCATTCTGTACTCTTCAGGTTTGTCCTCCCGCCGATTGCCTCTCCATAAAAAACGCAGCGCGTCTCTATCTTCTTTTCTGATCTTGACTTGCATGAACATCTCCTTGATATCCCCGCTGACAGCATATGCGTATTGTCGGAAACTCATGATGACCCCAGGCAGCGACTGTAGCAAGTCTGGACCCGAGTATAGCATGTCGTTCAGGCATACGCCGGCGGCCTTGGCTGATGCATCATGGACCAATCGTGGCGGCTTATGAGGCTTCGCTGGATTGATAACTGGAAAGTGTGGCAGGTACCAGGTTCTTCCCTCTGGAGCTGGTGTGGCAGCTGTTTCTGCGTACCCCGACTCGAACAAGTTCTCCATTCTTCCTTCATACTTTGATTTGAGGTCTTCGTCTCTATCCAGTCTCTTTTCTAGGGAATGCAGGCGTCGTTCAGCTTCTTTGTAATTGTTTGGAATCTGATAGATTTTCTCCTTCCATGGTAGACCGGTTTCAAATCTTCCTTCTGGCAGACGCTTGCTTGTCTCTTCTAGGATTTGAAGGGCTCGTTGCTCGGGATCTTCTCTTGGTCTTCGCGGCTCGATGCATAGTGACTCAAGTTTGAAATGATTCTTGACCAGCTCTTCAATAGTTAGTTCTTCATCTTTTTGCTGGAGTTTCCCGCAAAAGTTTATCTTGGCTGTGAGTGAACTATGACAGCCATGAAGAACCCAGCCGAGTTGAGTGTAGGAAGCGACTGGTTGGTTGCGACGACCGGTGCGGAGCTTTCTTGAGACGATGAGATGCCAGTTGTCTTGCCCGATTAAGATCTTCGGTGAAGCGTACTGATATATAATCTGATCCTTGATGTTGATCAGAAGTTCGCAATCTTCTAAGTGCCGATCGCATATTGCTTCAGGTGTGAAGTTCAGTCGATCGACAGTCCGCGCGGCTTCTATGTTGTATTCTTCCTCCGCATATTTTCCCTTTATACTGAGGTTGACGAGCTTGCTGTTTTCATGTTTCATCTCGTTGCTGATTCCTTGAATCCACATTGTGTTTTCAGGTCCGTGTGCTCCGATGACGTCAGCTATTGAAGCATCCAGCAGGGTGACTGTACTTCCTTCATCTAGTAATGCATATGTTTCAATGCTGGTGAGCGGCCCCCTTAATATGACGGGCGCTATTTTCAGGTATGCACGTCGACGGTCACCTGGTTTCGTTGCTGATGTGACTTCTATTGCAGGTGTTGTCCTCTCTTTCTTCTCTGAGTCATCCATGCTGATCTGTTCCTTGTCGTGATGCAGAAGCTTATGATGTCTCATGGTACACCCATGTCGTCCACACGGTGGTGCCTTGCATTGAAGTCGTCGGTGTTTGCTTCGAAGGCAGCGATAGCATATGTTATTCTTCTTAGCTACTTCCCATCTTGTATTTGTGTCGAGGGCGGAGAATTGCTTGCAGTCTGTTAGCTTATGGTCTTGCTTGCACTGAGGACATTGATCTTCTGACATTGTTCTCTTTCCAGTGGTGAATGTGCGTTCCACTTTCCTGTTTCTTCTTTCTTTTTCCCAATGTTCGTCGCTAGCCAATTCAGGTAAGGCATAGTCGCCACATTTGTCGGCTTCTTCATTCAGGAATGTAGATATCTTCTTTAATTCTGGGCAGTCTTCTTTCTTAATGAATGCGTAGTCGTACCACTTGTTCTTCAAAATAGGAGTGAGTTTCTCAGTGATTATTCTTGCCATCTCAGAATTGTGTAAATATTGTGTTCTCTTCAATGCTTCCACTGTGCCCACTATGTTTGCTATTCTCCCAGCGAAGATGCACAAGTCACGTGGATTGTCAGTGACTCGACTCAATGACTTCAGCTTCTCCATTTCGACGTGAATTAGCGCTTCAGGTCTTCCAAATCTTCTTTCTAGTGCTTCTATAACGACTCCTGGTTCTGGTTGGCTTAGTAGTAGACAACCAACACGCTTCGACGTATGCGTGCTGTGTTTTCATTTGACGTGAAGTACTTGTATGTTTCTTCATATGCTGCCCTGAAATTTAGCCAGTCTGCGCTGCTTCCATTGAATAGTGGCAGCTCTTGAATATACCTCGGTGGTTCCCTCGTGCTCCTCACCGCTTGGGAAAACGCGGCTGCTATGGTTGGTACATCTATCATTGACTGGTTCAATTTCGATGTGTCTTCTTGCATCTTCTTAATTTCAACGGGTACTTCTTTCTTTTTCTTGGCCTCTACCTGATGTGTTTCTATGTTTGCTGGCTGCTGGCAGTCCGTCTTGGTGTCTTTCAACCAAGTACTGATGCGAACTGAAGCCAGGTCATCTTCTAATTCTTCTTTTTCTTCATCTGAGGCGTCGGCTTCTGCTTGAAGTCGCTGAACCCGTATTTCCTGTAGCTCTATTTGAGCTTGCATCTGCGCTTGCTTGAGTTTGAGCTCGGCTAGTCGCTCTTTCGCCTCCAACTCCGCGAGGTGTTTCTTGCGGGAGGCTACGGAGCGACGTGACCGCGCGTCTGCAGGTTTTAAAGTGCGCTGCGAGGTCTGTTCCTTCTGGGACGCAGCATTGGTATCTTCAGATTCAGTCGAAGTGTTCGCTTTGGTGGTCGTTGAATCACTAGTTCCGCTGCTAGTACCCGACGTCTCGGTAGCGGTGTTCGCCGTGCCACTTTTAAGCGATTTTGAAGTCGCGGCCTCTTCAGCGGCCTTATGTGCATTAAGCTCTTCCTGTCGACGTTTCGCTTGTTCTCCGTCTTTACTTCGCGTTAGCACTATTTTCTAGTCACTTTTTCATCTGGCTTCGAAGGACCAATAATGTTAAGGATCGCCTTAACTCCGTCAATAAAACACGAAGAAAATTGTTACGGAGGCAAATGGCGGCGAGGAAACTTTTTGGGAGCTGACCTTCTTTATGTACATAGACTTCTTTACTCAATAACAGCTGTAAACTAACTGACACACAGCGCAAACGGTGCCACCTCTTTTATACTAAATCGAAAATGCTGGCCAGTGGACCATTTCCTCACCCCCGATTATGTTTATTTACTATAAAATCTTATACAAATGCCTTGAGCTGGCGAGTCTCTAAAAATATTGTAGCTTATTAAATTATATTTACAATGACATATCGGTCATTCCTCTACGACGCTCCATCACGGAATGGCGCGCGGTCAAAGGTGACGGGCATATTTATATGACACCGCTCCCCGCCTCACTACTATAAAAACAAATGGTACCATCGGAAAACCTTATTCTTATTTTATGCGTCGTAGAGGTAAGATCTCACAATATAAATATTATAATTAGAAAATATAGACTCGAATACATCTTGATACAGTTAAGGAATGGCTCTAAGTATGTAAACAAAGGCAATATAAATAAAAGAAGTTTGTCTCCATACATTTACTCAAAAATCCTACTTAATTCTGATTGGCTCGGTGTCAGGTCGCCTTATCCACTACTTGCGTCCAGTGATTTTAAGGTGTCGTGCACACATACATACATTGCAAGTTAATTAAAAGCTTGTAAAAACACACAATCACAAACTTTCGCCTTTCATGAAAACGATTTTATGGAAGACTAACCTCGTTGTCCGTTACATATTTTTTTATTTGCCCGAGTAAAAGTCGAACATCGTCCCACGGGGAATCACTCACTACAGCAATAAAAACCATCCTTTGTCCTAGTCGAGGACATGGTCTACCATTGTGTAAAGTTACATCCAAATCTATTTAGCTGTTAAGACTTGAAAAGTTAAAAAACAGATACACAGTGTTACTTTCGTATTTACAATTATTGTATTAGAATGGAAAAACATTTTGTGTTCACAATTTCAGTTTAATCGAACACCTGGAAGTGAGTCAAATTTGGTTTGCCAGATTAATTGCGCACAGGTAAGACTAAATACAAGCTAGTAATTAAAATACCTACTAGTTTGTGCCGGTAGATTCTGCTTTGCCGCAACATGCCTAGGGTGAGGGCCAGACTAAGGGAGATACAATCTGCAGGGCAGATTTGTGGCGAGCTGGTGGGCAGTGGCGACCCCACGGACCTGATCTCCAGGGAGAAGTCTTGTTCCTCATATCTGGCTTGCCTTTATTGGCCGGTTGGAGTGAAAACTGACGGGGCCCAGAGCTCTCACCTCTCTTTTGCCTTAATTGGCTGGCTTGAGTAGAGATTCGCAAGAGCAAACGTGCTCGGGGAGGAAGGGAGTTAACCCAGTAAGGTGCTGGTAGGGATCTTGACCGTACTTCCGGGATTGTCCTGATAGCCGTGGTATACCTCTCCACTCCTCAAGCAACTCCTGATATGTTTCCCCCTTGCCGCTACGTCACTAAAGTGCTAGCGACCCTTTATGGGGGCCCATTAATTGAGTGTGCAAGTCACCCCCTGCCATTTTATAGCAGTTTAGATCAACAGTGGTTGGGCAGTCGGTAGTCCTCCTATAGTTTTGGGCAATCGATCCACTAAACCTACAAAATCTATAGCCTAATACATTTTTTCTCCATAATTTGCAATAGTCCTGCACCGACCGGGGATTGACCTTGGGTGCAGTTGCCTAGTGCATACAGGGATAATCGTCGGTTGGTGTCACATTTCCTGATACATGCCTAAAGGGGCCTCAACAAGTTGGCTACGGCTCCTCGCACGCCTTTCAAAGGACCGGGACCCTAAGGTGACGAGAAACTCAAAAAAAAGTAATAAGAAACTGTCTTATATAAAAGGTAGTTAAACAAAATAATGCAACTTATAGTATATAGATGATAGTATGTAGATATTAGTATATAGTTAACTTGACATATGTAATTCTCGGTTCTTCTCCATAGGAAACGACCAACCCGAACCGTGCACATTTTGTCGACGTTTTATAAGTGCCCATGTAGGCCTATGTGAAATAAAAAAAATGATTTTGATTTTGAATTAGATAGATACTATGTATGATTTCTACAAAAAATAAAGACATTTTTAATTTTAATTTTTATTTATGGACTAGTGTCTCGTCATGTTGGGCTATCAGTTCATCAAGCGTGGTTATAATATCGTGTTAAATATAAGGTTTTTTTTTTTGCCTGCTCATACAACCCGCCTAAGGGGTAACTCATTACTTATTTTCACCAGAGCTAGTTTCATCATCATCTGCCTAGCCTTTTTCCAACTATATTGGGGTCGGCTTCACCAGAGCTAGTTTGCTGGCCGTTTTATTAATGTCGAAAAATTTTCAATTTTTTTTCTTTCGTTATAAAATCTCCCCACAAAAATAACTATATGCTTGTTCAGCCCAGAAAAAATTAAGCTCATCTGAAAATATAAATTATCGAGATCCGCATAACTGAATATGCTCATGAACAAAATGTTTCCAATAATTATTATTTTTAATCTAGAGTCCAAAAAGTGCTATTGTTGATGGATTGATCAATCTATTTGATGTATGGACATCGACAAGCTACTATATGCTTGTTCAGCCCAGAAAAAATTAAGCTCATCTGAAAATATAAATTATCGAGATCCGCATAACTGAATATGCTCATGAACAAAATGTTTCCAATAATTATTATTTTTAATCTAGAGTCCAAAAAGTGCTATTGTTGATGGATTGATCAATCTATTTGATGTATGGACATCGACAAGCAATTTATAGTCCATGGAGGCGAGATATTATTAAAATCTACCGTCATTCTCTTCACGATTAAAAAGCTGAAACTTTTGAGCTGTCTCCCAAAATTGTTGAGTCCTGAATGATGCCTTGACTAAATAGAATATGATTTTAATTTTGGTTTCTAAAACTATAATATACTAGATTCTGCCAGTGGCTTCGTCCGCGTTAAAAATGTTTTGTTATCTTAAAGAAATTTATACCGGGATATAGCCTATATGCTATTCCAGACTATAATTTATATCTGTACCAAATTTCATCCAGATCCATTCAGCCGTTCTGGCGCGGTTGAATAACTCCATCCATCAATCCATCCAATACTAGCTTCTGGCAGTGGCTTTACCTGCATGAAAAGTTTTTACTTATCCCAAGAAAACATTATACCGGGATGAAAAGTAGCCTTTGTGCTATTCCAGACTTCAATCAATCTCTGCGCCAAATTTCATCTAGATCCGTTCTGGCGTGATTGAGTAACAAACCATTTTGGTATGTTTGTTATTAAATTATGCCGAACGACTCTCCCACACATCCATCCAAACTTTCAAATTTATAATATTATTAAGATTTTTGGTTTCATCAGTTTAAACGACTCCACCACCCTTGGTTGGTTGATAGATAAAAATTAAAATTAAAAAAGCCCCCGACACATTTACTTATTTAAACTACATAATTTATTTAGTAGTAAACACGATTCGATCGACAATCCGTCTTAACACGTAATTATAACACGATATCTTGCGAAAATACCCCGATTCAAAGAGTAGAACACGCATAAAAAAAGATTGCATGTATATTATCAGAATGTTCGTGGCCTCCGTACGAAGACTGAATCCTTCTTTCGCCAACTATGCTTAAGCTCATACGATGTTATTGTATTGACGGAAACTTGGTTGGTAGATGGCATATCAAATTCGGAATTATTTGGTGATCAGTTTATTGTGTGGCGTCGCGACCGGGATTACTGCCTTACAGGTCAGTCTCGTGGTGGTGGTGTCTTGGTGGCCGTCCGTAAGTGTATTTCTGCGGTTCCCCAGCCGCAATTTCACTCCTCGGCTGAAGACCTGTGGGTAACTTTGAGTGTGCGTCAGCCTAACACGAGAAATTACTTTAAATTGAATATTTGTGTCTGTATATCTGTGTGGTTTTGTAAACAAAACCGTGGCTATTCTTTTTCCGACCAATTATCAAATTTTCTCCATAGCTTAAGTAATATAGTGATTAACAATCCAACCAACAATTATTTAGTTGTGGGTGATTTTAGCTTGAGTGGAATTTTGTGGCAATTAAATAATAACACATTATTACCAGTAAATATCTGTAGTTCTGACGAGTATGCGCTAACGGATGAGTTGCGTCTTTTGGGGTTAAAGCAGTGTAATGGAATATTAAATGAACACGGTAGGATTCTAGATTTAGTTTTATGTAATGAAACTGTATCAGTGTGCGAATGTTTGGTGCCTTTATCACCTGTTGACAAATATCACCCGGCCCTTTGTATCGACGTGAACTTTGCCGAGTACACTTATCTAACTCCAGCTCCTTTTATTAGTTACATTTATGGCAAAGCAGACTTTGTGGCCATAAACAGGGAAATAGCAGCTGTAGATTGGATAAATGTATTCTCTGATATGTCGCTTAATGACGCCGTAAACTACTTTTATACTACTATAAGGGATATCCAAAACAAGTTTGTCCCTACTAAGACAGTCCTTCACAGCTCATACCCTATTTGGTACTCTGCGGCACTCAAACGCCTGATTAAAGAGAAGGCTAAATATCTTCGTAAATTTAAGACGTATGGCAGACTTTCAGACGAGGCTACCTTCAAACATTTACGTGAGCGGGTTAATAAACTTGAAGCAGATTGTTACTCCAACTACTTAGCTGATACAGAGGCCTCCATTGAAAAGAATCCTAAACGCTTTTGGAGCTTTGTGAAGCAGCGATCTAAGTCCAATGCAATGCCCAGTTTCCTTAAGTATGGTGATGTCACGGTTTCTTCTCCCGAGTCTATTTGTAACGCATTTTCTTCCCACTTTTATTCTACTTTTCTTGATCATAATAAAGATTTCCCTACTATTCATTGTACTCCCCAAACTGTTATAAATCCCAACATACTCTCCGATATTCACTCAATTGAGATTGAACTTAATGTTATAGTCAAGCTAATTAGCGAAATTGATCCATTTAAATCTGCTGGTCCGGACCACCTATCACCTAGATTTCTGATTGGGTGTGCTAAAACCATTGCCTTGCCAGTATCTCTATTATTTAAAAAATCGCTCTTTTCATGTTCTGTTCCCCAAATCTGGAAGTCTGCCTTTATAACTCCGGTGCACAAAAAAGGGCACAAAAACGAAATAGTTAATTACAGACCTATTTCCAAATTGTGCATATTAGCTAAAGTTTTCGAGAGGGTGGTCTACAACCAAGTTTACGCAGCGCTGAGTCAGTCCTTTAGCCCTTCTCAGCACGGATTTCTTAGGGGCCGATCAACAGTGTCTAATCTGGCTTTACTCAATGACTTTCTAACGGACAGTATGGACCATGGGGCACAGGTCGATGTCGTTTATACCGATTACAGTAAGGCGTTTGATAGAATCGACCATAATATTCTAAAATCAAAACTTTTTAATAACGGTATTAGAGGGGATCTTCTCCGTTGGTTCATTTCATACCTTGAAAACAGATCTCAAGCTGTTGTCGTCAGTAACTACATGTCGAGCTGGGTTTCAGTTCCCAGTGGTGTTCCCCAAGGTTCCTTGATGGCTCCGTTACGTTTTATCATTTATGTAAGCGACATCGACTCGTGTTTCCACAACTCATGTTTACTCTGTTTTGCTGATGATATGAAGATATTTTCTTCAATATCATCAGTTGACGATATGAATGCTCTCCAATCTGACCTGGCGCGACTGGATGATTATTGCTTGATTAACAAACTCGATTTGAATCCTGTTAAATGCTCAGTCATCTCCTTTAGCAGAAAACTGGTCCCTCTCCCTACAACTTATAAACTTAAAGGGCAGCTATTGCAGAGATGCGATGGTGTACGCGACCTAGGTGTATATCATGATTCCAAGCTTTTATTCAATGTGCACATTGAGCAAATAGTCGCCAAAGCTTCGAGGTCTCTGGGTTTTGTTATGCGACTCGCAGGGTGTTTCAAGAGGGCCAAAACCCTTAAGATTCTTTATTGCTCTTTTGTGAGAAGTCACCTCGAATATGCATCACAAATTTGGAACCCTTGTTATGGCAAATACATTGATCGTATTGAGAATATACAAAAGCGATTTATTCGCTTTCTATGTTTTCGGCTTCGTACCATTCTGATGATTACTTAAATCTTTGCAAGAAATTTCATTTGCAACCACTTATAAATCGTCGTCGACTAGCGGATTGCACCTTTCTTTTGAAAATTATTTCTAACGAGATTGATTGTCCTGATCTCCTGCATAAACTGCGCTTCAATGTCCCCAGGCGATCGGCTAGATTCAATCCGCCTATCTCCACTCCTTTTTCTTATTCTAACTACAGGCAAAATTCATACATGTTGCGAGCGAGTAAGGACTTTAATATTCTTTGTAAAGAGTTCTCATTCGACCCATTTACCACTAAAACCTATTCGGCACGCACTCGGCTGAATGCTGAATTTTTCAAAAGTGTTTAGTTCTTATTGTTAGTTATTTAATCATATAAGTCGTGCTTTTTAGTGATCCTAAGTTTTCTACTACTTTTTCTGTTTCTATCCGTGAGAACCTGTAATTGGCTCTATGTCTCATATACAATTGTTATCCATCTGTTATAGCTGTTGGTTCTCCTAATATTAAATAAATCAATAAATAAATAAATTTTGAACCGATTTTCATCAAACATAGCTCGGTAAAGTCTATGTCAAACAAAAAAATCTAAACCAGTTCATCCGTTTAGGAGCTATGATGCCACAGACAGATACACAATTACACAAACACACAGATACATACGTAAAACTTATAACAATCCTCTTTTGCCGTCGGGGGTTAAAAATGTCTGAGAAGGCTTTAGTTTGTATCTTCATTAATGAAATCTTAATCTATATATATAAAAGAAGAAACTGACTGACTGACTGACTGATTGACTGATCGATCAACGCACAGCCTAAACCGCTAGGCCTAGAAGAATGAAATTTGGCAGAAAGATTTCTCATATCGCGTAAATGAGCACTAAGAAAGGATTTTTGGAAATTCTACCCCAAAGGGGGTAAAAAGGGGGTTGAAAGTTTGTATGTAATTTCTACAGTTTTTAAGTTGGGCACGTGAAATTTTAGATTTACGCTCTTGGTTGATAAAAAGAATTAATGTATTTATTAGTTTTTGGATATTCGACCCCTAAGTGGGTAAAAAGAGGGTTGAAAATTTGTATGAAGTTTTTACAGTTTGCAAATTGGACACATGAAATTTTACATTACGCTCTTGGTAGATAAAAATAATTAACGTCTTTATTGGTTTTTCTAAATCCCAACCCTAAGGGGTTAAAAGGGGGTTGAAAGTATGTATGTAATTTCTAGTTAGTAAGATGAACAATTGAAATTTTAGAATTACGCTCTTGGTTGATAAAAAGAATTAATTCATATATAGGTTTTTGGAAATTCTACCAGTGAGGGGGTAAAACGGGGGTTGAAAGTTTGTGTGATTTTTATACAGTTTGTAAGTTGGGCACGTGAAATTTTAGATTTACACTTATTGTTCGTAAAAAGAATTAATGTATTTGTTGGTTTATGGAAATTCGACCCCTAAAGGGGTAAAAAGAGGGTTGAAAGTTTGTATGTAATTTCTTCAGTTTGTAAGTAGGACACGTGAAATTTTAAAATTACGCTCTTGGTTGATAAAAAGAATTAATTCATATATTGGTTTTTGGAAATTCGACTAGTGAGGGGGTAAAAAGGGGGTAGAGAGTTTGTATGATTTTTTTACAGTTTGTAAGTTGGGCACGTGAAATTTTAGATTTAATCTCTAGGTAGATAAAACAAAACCATGCATTAATTATTTTTTGGAAATTCTACCTCTATGGGGATAAAATAGGGGTTGTAACGTTATATGAAATTTCATCGGTTTGGAAGGTTAAACATCTAAAATTGTAGGTTTTCGCTCCTGATTTATTAAAAAACAATGAGTGTAATTATTTCCGGAAATTCCACCCCTAACGGGGCTAAAAAGGGGGTTGAAAGTTTGTATGTAATTTCTATAGTTAGTTAGAGTTGGAGTTGATAAAAAGAATTCATGTAATTATTAGGTTTTAGAAATTCTACCCCTAAAGAGAATAAAGTAGGGGTTGAAACTTTATTTGAAATTTCTTCGATTTGGAAGTTAAAATATCTGAAATAGTTGGTTTACGCTCTTGATTAAAAAAAAAATAATGAGTTTATTGATTTGCGGAAATTCTACCCCTAATAGAGGTTAAAGATGGCAATTTGTTGGGCTTATATATTTCAAACTTGGCATCAATACTAACAGCAAATATTTTATACTTTTTTATTGATTTTAAAGTAAAGGTTGTCATTACAAGTTTTTCAAAACTACTCCTAAAATACCATTTAAGGGATGTTAAAGTTTATACAGAAAATCTCATTTCTTGGATTAATAAAGTTGAGACAAATACTAACGTAAGATAATAAAGGATATCATTATTAGTTTTTCGAAACTACCCCTAAAATATGATTAGGTGGGTGTTGAAGATCTTGGTTTAATAAACTTGAAATTTTGCACAAATACTAACCTTAATAAATAATGTGGGTTGCTATTAGTTATTCGTTTTTCATTACTATCCCCAAAATACTATTTAGGGGTGATCAAGATTTTTGAAGTATTTAATTACACATAGCTTCTTTTAATGATGTAAGTGAGCACTAAGGAAGGAGTTTTAGAAATTCAACCTTTAAAGAGACATTTAATTGTATAAAAACTTTTTTACAAAAATATATTACTGACCTCCAACTAAAAACACTACAAAGTGAAAAATAAATCTATTTTTCGAAGTTGGTGTCTTTGGTAGGTACCAATTTTTTTCGTTATGGACACTGACTTCGAAAAAGAAAGTAATTTTTCACTTTGTAGTGTTTTTAGTTGGATATCGGTAGTATTTTTTTGAAAAATAGATTTTTTGTTTTTCACTTTTTTTAGGTGGACCTAATAGGCAATTTGCCTTAAGTAAGGTACTTAATTATTTTTTGTGTATGTTCACCGATATCTCCGTCAAACAGCACTGTTCAAACGGTCCAGCTCGGTAGTTCCAAATCAAGGAAGAGGTCATCTTAGTGCCGTAAGATTCTTCAAAAAACCGTTGACACACCTAAAACATCTTCTGGGGGTAATTCTGAAAAACTAATGGTGGCAATTTATTATTGCCCAAGGAATAAGATTTTTAACCGGCTTTCCAAAAAGGAGGAGGTTCTTTGTTCTCTAAATCCTAACTTAAACCGTAGATATCTACGATAGCCCATTTATTATTGATTTAACAGTAGATTATTTTTGATCGCCTTCACTAACTGCACATAATTTAGTTGAATAAAATACAAAATTATGCGAACGAAGTCGCGGGCGGAGTGCTAGTAAATAAATAAATGAGAAAATGTCGTGAATTCGATACAAATCATTGTAAAATTAATTTAAATATTTCTGAAATTAACTTTTCAATAGAACTGATTCAATGTGTTACTGAAAGTTTTCCAAAATAAATAGATTTGGGCTTCAATTTCTGACTCGACTTTTTATCTGACTGTACTAATTGTAAGTATTGCTTTCAACATGCAATAATTTTCCTCTGTAACTTTTCCAGACATAATAAAAATTGTTGGTATGCCTTTGCAACCTAACAATGTCGTGACTCCCTGTGACGTGCTAGCTGTTAATTTGCTTAATTATTTAACCTTGTATTTCACCTAGTTTTTAAATACTTAACTGTCGGCAATAAACCATACATTACTCTAGAAAACTATTACAATAAGAGGCATTAAAATGTTTTGCCCACCGTTATCTTGGCTTTGCATAACACCATCAGTTCGTTGGCCTATGCTATAAAGCCTTACACTCTAATTTGCACCTTCTTCCAAAACCACCAAAGTTGAAATTAAAACTTTTTTTATTGCGAAATTAATTTAATTAAACTATAAACCGAAACATTTAAAATAGAACTTTAACCGTTTCGAAATAAAGCACAAATTTCTCTGTAGAGCTTCATCCGTGATACAGTCACATAGTAAACCGATAAGGTTACAGGAAATAAAGATTATTCAAAGAAAGCACGCGATGTGTTGACCACTATGTCTAGAGCTCTCTGCAATTAAGACTTCTTCGTCAACAAGGGTCAAGCCGCGTTAATGGTGGTTCTATGTAGGTTTTAGTAAATGCATTCATTTGTTGAATTATAATATATTCGGGCATGTTCCAGGGTAGCGATTTCAATAGCCCACAAAGAGCGATGGCGTTAATAAAAATCGCTCATTGAATATTTATTAAAATGAGGGTAGATACGTTGGTAATGCCTTATATGTAAAGGGCTATAATGATGGGAAACCGGACATGAGATATTTATTATGGAATGACTATTTTGTGTTTCGTTTGACGTCCGAAGTCCATTTATGAGAGTACATCGTCTTTTTCCCCGCCAAATTGTTAGATGATGCTACTTCCGTCACGTGAGTCAACCACAGCGCCGCCTGTGGCCGCTCCTGGAACTAATTTAACAGCACACAGCAAGCCGCCATTCCTTTGACATTGTTGCGTTGTTCTTTGTACGCGCACAAGTCGTTAGAGTTTAAATACAGAAAACTTAACATACCCCATTTGTTTTAGTATCTGTAAAATTCGGTTTAACTTTCGAGAATAAAGTAGAAAGTAACAAATTATTATTTTATTCCGTTACGTAAAAAGTGCGTGTTGTTTAAAAATGGACAACAACGATAAAACGTTTTTACCGATCGTGATACCGCTCGGTTACGTAAAAGTGATAACGCACGTGGGCCGTCTAGGGAGCCAAGGTCATCAGCATCGAGTTCGAGTTCGAGCGAAGGTGAACCGCCTCCAAAACGACGGCGCCGGACCAGATCACACGAATCATCGCGGGCGATGGAGCAAAGGTTTGAAATATTGTCGCAGCAGTTGGTGAGTCATGTTAATAATTTATTTTGTGCTAATTACGCTGCAATGCAGCCAACTGCTTCTTGTTCGACTGCGGAGCCTGCTTTGGTGCCAGTTAATGAACCGTCAGACGATCCGTTCTTACGACTCGAGTCGGAATAAATGACATTGCCGAAATAAACGTATCCGTTAGAGAACCTTCCGTACCTAAAGCTAATCCCGATCCTGTCGCTAAGTTATCTTCGATGCAAAGATTTGACTCTTCAGACTGGAACTCAGTGCGTTACAATGAGGTTCAAAAGAAATATGTTGCTATTCCGGCGTTTTCTGAGCTGAAAGTTAACGAGAAAATGAAGCGTTTTGAGGACCCTTCTGCACCATTTCGATGGTGTCAGATGGAACGTGGCTTTGCTGCCTTATCAAATGCTTTTTTAGCTCAAAATGAGTCTGTGAATGTAGACTTGCGAAATATACTTGATTGGTCTGCAAAGCCTGATGCATAGCTTACATCAACTACGATTTTCAATAAATTAAAAGAGATATTCGGAAACAGGTCGGAGTACAAAACTATTTCTGAAGACATTTTACAAATAATTTGCGGTAAACGCGCAGAGGTTATAGAATTACGGCGCAAGGCACTCCTTAAAGATTTTAAAGGGTAATATATACGCGACGATATTGCAAAAATACCGCCTTCAGCGGAATACATGTTCAACCCTCAAAGTTTATCGGCTTATATACAAAAAATAGGCGGGCTCGATAAATTGGTTAAGGATACAGCGCCTCCGCCTGGTTCTAAAATTTTCGTTCGTTCCAAATCGCCGATACGACCAAAGTTACCGGTCGCTTCAACTTCCCGTGAAAAACCGTTTTCAACAAAACAAATCGCACCACGGGAAGAACAAAAGACGAAATTATGATGATCAAAAGAAAAGGGGGGACGAAAGGGTGAGGTTAACAGGAGCGGGCGCAAATGACTCGAGGTTCACGGGAGGTTGTCTGATGCATTACCGAAAAGTGTGGCCCCAATTCGGGCCACCCAAAATGATTCTCAAATTAATTTCTGCAGCTCGCATTCCATTCACTCAGACACCTCCGCTTGTTTTTCCGACGTTGGAGGTCATGGAGAAATTTCAAACTCCACGCTCTGCAGCCATGTCGTTGGAGATCCAAGCCATGATACAAAGTCGGATCCTCGAGACCTTTAACTCCGTCCCATATCTCGTCTCATATCCCCACTTTTCATTTTAACAAAAAACAGTGCCAAACATCGGGTTATTTTCAACCTCAAGGCACTAAATCGATTTGCGCAACCAAAAAGTTTTCACCTTTTCCATCATCAGCAAATGCCCATTTTTTTACAAGCGGGCGACTGGATGGTCAAGCTCAATCTAACCCAAGCGTATCTCAAAAACATGGTTGTTTTCTTCGCATGAGCTACGAAGGTCGACTGCTACAAATGACACGTCTTCCCTTTGGTCTGGCTCCGGCGCCAAAAATGTTTGCATCAGTCACGAATTGGACTGCCGAAGTGTTACGCAGCAAAAGCCTTCGCCTGGTCCTTTATTTAGACGATTATTTGATAATCCTCCAAAGCAGAGAGTCTTTAATAGACCATGTCCAGTTAGCATTAGAATTCCTCACGACCCTAGGTTGGAATATCAATATGGAAAAGTCTATACTGATCCCTACAAGGTGTATAGAATTCCTGGGAATTGTCTGGGACACACAATCCAACTCCAAGAGTTTGCCGCCATACAAAGTTTCCAAAATCCGTCAGTGCCTATTGACTCGCTTAGCAACCGGCGGTTGGACCCTCAAGCAGGCGCAACTCCTCTTAGGGTATCTCAACTTTGCGACCTTCATCACCCCCCGGGGAAGGTTGCATTTCCGTATGTTGCATCGTCAGAGCAATCGTCTTCAACAAAGTTCGAGCCATTTGGCTCTGTTCACAGACGAGGTGCGACTGGAACTACATTGGTGGGTAGAAAATGTCAGCCAGAAATCTTGCATTCATCCCAAAAGCTCACATGTAAATTACCTGGTCACAGACGCCTCAGATATTCAATGGGGGGCCGTAGTGAACAACAAGACGCTAAAAGGACCTTGGAATCACCATCAAATGAAGTGGCACTGCAACTTAAAGGAGATGTATGCAGTGATAGCCGCAATATCTTCAGAGGCAAACGCTTTAAAAAATTCAACCGTAATCCTACAAAGCGACAACAGAACCGTTGTGTCGTACATAAAAGACCAGGGTGGAACGAAGTCACAAAATCTCTTAAATCTGACGAAACAGTTGCTGGCACTGACGGTTGGGGACTGAACTCAATGTTGTACTAGTCCCTCACCACCTTCCGGGGCAGTACAACGTGGAAGCCGATCGTCTCTCTCGAAATCGAACCGGCTCCGAATGGCATCTGCTGAGCGAGGCGACCATCAAAATATTCGCCAAATGGGGAACACCAACCATAGACCTGTTCGCCTCACGAGGCGCTCGAGTCTGATAAGTCTAGACTTATCAGACTCGAGCGCTTGCTTTCACAACGCTTTCAGCAGATACTGGAGTTACGACCTCGCATGGATATTTCCTACACCAGCCCTACTTCCACGGGTGTTATGCCACCTCAGCTCTGCAAAAGGAAGGTATATAATAGTAGCACCCAGGTGGAAGAAACCCTTTTGGCGTCCAGATCTGAAGAGCCGCGCCCTAGCTCGTCCTATGAAAATCAGGGATCTCAAAACGTTACTGGTGGACACGATTACCGGGCGTGCCCCAGCTCAAGTTCACAACCTAAAGCTGGAAGCTTGGCTCATTTCGGGTGGGACTCTCTAACACAAAGTTGGTCTAGGGAAGAACCACCTTTGTCAACATGTTGGAGAGCTTCAACACTTATACGCCTATATGGAGCAAATGGGTAATGTGGTGCAATCAAAATAACCTAAATTGTCGCTGTCCGAAACCTACCGATGTAGCTCGATATTTAGCAAAACTTTTTCTGGAAGATCGATTAGCTTACCGTACTATTCTTGTTCACAAATCAGCTATAGCATCAGTTTGTGAAACGCTCTCTGATATTAAGATTTCTTCAAATCATTTGGTTAAACATATTTTAAAAGCTGTATCTTTAGCTAGGTCAATTCCACCAAAGTTGCCAATATGGGACGCAAGGATAGTAATTCAATATTTAAAAAACACTAACGTAAATTTGCAAAGTTTATTTGATGTTTCTAGGCGTGTTGCCACTTTATTGTTGTTGACCTCGGGTCGTAGAGTTCACGATTTGACTGTCTTACATTTGGATTCAAAACATTTTAAGAATAATGGGGATTCAATAACCTTGCATCCGGTATTTGGCTCAAAAACTAATTCAGCGGCATACCAACAGTCAAACTGGACGTTGTTAGCTTCACCGGACAAAAATACAAATGCTCTATTTTGGTTAAAAACATTAATAGATATTTAAAAAAATGTCAGAGGTTCTCTGACAAATTTATTTATCACGACAAAGGAGCCTCGTAAACCAGCTAGTTCTGTAATTATCGGTGGAAGTCGCTTCTCCTGGTAGTTGTAAGTCAGCTGTTTCATCTCTTAACAGCTTAGAAAAGTACCCAATTAATGATATTCTAGCTAAAGCCAACTGGTGCCACGAACGTACTTTTAGAAAATATTACTTCAGAGAGGTAATAAATACCGGTCTCAATAACTGAACTGGATCAGAGAAGTCCCTTTCTCAGTTCTTTACAGTCACGAATTGAAATTATAAAGTTTACAGACAGTAAACTTATAGTAATTAATCAAGCAATTTTGATTGTTTATTGGAATCTAATTTACTTATTATGATTTTGTTTCTATAATACTATCTTACACAGTTATTAAAATAATTGATCACATTGTTGCGTTTTATTAAGCAAGCCACCAGGAGATAACAAACAGATCTCTCATAAATGGACTTCGGACGTCAAACGGAACACATAATATAAAAATTTTACCTTAAAATAAAATTTGTATTATGTTTCCTAAGACGTCCGAAGTCCATACAATTTCTTCCTGGTGTATACCATCATCATTAAACTTTATGAGCCGAACAATGTCAAAGGAATGGCGGCTTGCTGTGTGCTGTTTAGCTGGTTCCAGGAGCGGCCACAGGCGGCGCTGTGGTTGACTCACGTGACGGAAGTACCATCATCTAACGATTTGGCGGGGAAAAAGACGATGTATTCTCATAAAGGGATTCCGGACGTCTAAGGAAACATAATACAAATTTTATTTTAAGGTAAAATTTGTATATTATTGGTTGATTTATGAACAGGGATGGAATGAGATTTCGAAAGGATTGGTGGGATTACCGAAACCCAGATGGCATAATGAGATTGGATCACGTTGATTGAAAATGATATATGACTACCTCGTTTGTCTAGTGCAGGGGTCGGGAACCTGCGGCTCGCGAGCCACATGCGTCTCTTTGGATGTGAAGCTGCGGCTCTTTAGTTCCATACGCAAATATTATTTATTTTATAAAAAAAAGTAATGTCGTGAGTTGAGGCACTTATATTCGACGCATAGAATAGTCTTCCAGATTGCTACATTGAGGTGAAGAAGTTGGCATTTGGATTACTGACTATCTTCGGATCGACATTTTCGTGCGAGCACGCATTCTCTTTCGTGAATATAATTAAAAGTAAAGTAAAAAGCCAACTAACAAATGAAAATTTAGAGTCGTGTTTGAAACTTAAAACAACAAGTTATGAGCCAAATGTATCCAAACGTTCTAAAACCATGCAAAGCCTACGCTCCCATAGAATTTATTTGCTCAAATGTATGTTATTGAAGTACAAGTTAGTGTTGTAAGTAAATGTTTAATTGTTTTAATGTTTACTTAAATAATAAGTAATTACCTAATATTACCATATATATAATCTAATTTGTTGTGAAAACACACTACCTATTTAAGAATGTATAGCTTTTTCTATCAAATTTCTTTATTTTTGCAAGTACTATTTATTGTAGGCAAGAAAAAAAATTATGGCTCTTTAAAAACTTTTAAATTGTAATTTTTGACTATTCCGACTCAAAAATTTGTCGACCGCTGGTCTAGTGGTTGCAAGCGCTACTTTTTAAGAGTTGTATGAACCATTTCTTTTATCTTTAATGCTTTTGTGTTTCTATCTAATTTCTTCTATCATTGTTAAAACCTTCTTTGAAATTTTGTAACATGTAATATTATGTATTTATGTAAGTTAGTAAGTATGTATGTCTGTAAGTTTATAAATAGTATTTTATACAGCTATATAATCTTTATGTATTATTTTTTTTTAATGTAGCAGTACACCGTAGGCTATCCTGTTATATTTTAAGTTATTTAAGTCCATCCAAAAGTTGTTTGGTAGACATCGTTGTCAGCGATAAGACCGCCTTTGTACCCATAGTATTAAGTTGTTGTAAAATATACATAGGTGTAATTTATTTTTTTGATGTACAATAAAGTATAATCTATTCTATTCCTGGGTTCGATTATCGGGTCGTTAAAAATATGTTTGGGTTTTTCCATCTGGATTTTTGAACCATGGGTACATATGGGTGCTTAACACTTCGGAAAATACGGGTGTGATGTTATGTTATGAAAAGTATGGATGATTGATTACGATCGAGGCTCTAGTAGAAGCCCGAAGTCGAAGACTGAGGGCTTTCTGAGTTGAGGTTCGTAATTCCCGTACCGCCCGTGAAACATACAGTGTTTTCCATCACATTTGCGAGTAAATAAATAAAATTATAGGGCAGGAAAATTTTTCATTAATTGTTTTTGCTGCATGGATAATATCTGGCGGTGTTGCATTTAAATCACACTCCTCGGACCACGACGATCACATTTAGTCAGCACAACTATTACTACGAAATACGTGAACTTTTTCTTAAGGGGGTGGCAGGCTTTTTGCCCACACCACAGATTATACAAATGTTTCGTTCAGAAACATTAAGGTCAAATACTTACGTAGATCGTATACATCTCTGATGGAGTGTAAAAAAAAATCGACGTTTTGATACAAAAAACTATTAAAATCGATTATTAAGAACATTAGTTGAACATTTAAGTAACATGTAGCGAGATTGCAATGAAATTCCAGTTTAGATAACACTTTAAGACATTTTTTCAATTACGTGTAAACTCCTTGCTTGAACTTGCATGACCTGTGTGATGTGCTATAAATTAAAAAAAATACTTACCGTCCTTGGATTTCATGGCAAAAAGATAGCTCGAGGGTTTTATATGGGGCATTACGGCCAAGTTAACCTGTATGTTTAGATACTGTTTACGCGCAAGTGCAATGAAAAAATATTTGTATGATCTACAGATAGTGGTTCCGGGTGGGTGTTTGTGTATGTGAGTTAATATGTTTGTTAACCCACCCACGATACAGGAGAAATACCTAGTGTGGGGCAAAGAGTACAAAAAGAAAAATCTGCCGTACCAGGATGAACTGTATACATCTGCGTGGGGTACGCAGATGTATACAGTTCACCCTGGTACGGCAGATTTTTCTTTTTGTACTCTTTAGAGTGTACCGGAGTGATGTTATGTTATATGAAATGGTGTAAACAATAAACAAACATGAATTTGCCCGAACTATCCCGGGCGATTTTCCGTCATTTTTTCTGTTTAGTTCTGTTGTATATCTCCAACTTTATTTTTAATAATGTTTGTTCCGTTCCCACAGACAAACTGTGAAAACGATTTTGTGGGGCATGGTTTTTAAGTAAAGATATTATAAACTTGTACTTTAATAAATAAATAAATAATAATATACAAAACTCAAATTACGGAGACGCAGAAGCTTATCATCAGCATCCTTTTAATGTTGCCACTGCTGGGACACAGGCCTCCTCACTGTGAGAGGGTATGGGCCGTCATCCACTACGCGGGCCCAGTGCGCTGGTGGTCGTCAATGTCTTCGAAGGTTTGGTTCTAAGACATCCCGTTTTCCTCACGATGTTTTCATTCTTTTGAAAGTAGCGGGGATGAAATAATTTACACAAAATAAAGCGCCAGATCTCATTTGAACCCATGACCTACAACTTGTAAGCCATGGCCGTTAACACTTGGCCACCACTGCTCTCATACAAAGAAATATAAAATAAACATAAAAATATAAAAGTAAAAAAAAAACTGTGTTGATTTATATCAGGATTGCACATCGTACTACTTGCGCGTATTATTAATAACTGCAACTGCATCCAAATTTAAGACTTGTGTCTGAACACATCCGCAAGAGAACCAAGGTTACCGACTTAGCCCGAAGAATTGCCAAACTTAAGTAGCAGTGGGCAGGGCACATTGCTCGCAGAATGAATGGCCGGTGGGGTACCGATCAGTGTGGTGACGCTTAGGTAAGCCCTATGTCCAGCAGTAGAGGTCTTTCAGCTGATATGATGATGATGATGGTGGCCTATGATGGTGTGCCGATAAAATGATGATGTGAAATAGTAACTTGCCATGATGACACAAAAGAGAGGCAGAGGTAGACCAGTGACATCTTGGATGACGAATATCCAGAAGGACATGAAGAAGGGTGGTCTATCTACTGACGATGCTTATCAGTGGAATTGGAATTAGTGGCGCCTCATGACCAGGAAAGCCGACCCCGAGTGCCGAAAGCCGATCGCGGTGGCGATTTGAAAGCAGAAGATTCTTTATGCACACAAACGTACAGAGGCAGAATTAATGCCTTAGAAATTTTGTACTAGTCAACCTTTTATATAATTCTCAAACACGTTAACCAAAGTTAGCTTTTAAACTTTTAACCACAAACAAAAGAACCACGTTAATTAAAACGAAAATTTAAACACACAACTACCCAAAAGTATAACGCTCTAAATCCACCACAGAGGCCACAGCCTAAAAAATTACAACCTACAAACTACTAACGTCACATTAACTCACTTCATAAAACGGAAAATTTTAATTAACTGTGTACGCTAAGCGACTAATTGGTTATTTTCAAGTTGTAATTGTTTAACTGAACGCGACCGTTTGTTTTTGGCTGTGGAATTAAATCGTCGCCGTCGGGCTCGTGTACGTTTGTGTTTTATTTTGTACCTTAGGTGATTAACCTTGGGCTTTACAGGGCGTTTGTTTTTTATCAGTCTGTTGTTAAATGTTATTGGTGGCACAATATTACGTAAAGCTATTAATTTTGGTTGACCACAAATTATGACAAGAGCTGATAATTATGGCAGAGTTGAATTATGAATCAGATCAGCTATCCAGAAACTGGGCTAGGTGACAGTATCAGTAATAATAATCGCAACAAAAACGTAAATTTGAAATAGCGGGCAAAGTTCAATACTAAGAATATGCGCGGTTGTTGACTACGCCGACAAAAGAATTAAGATCTAAATGGGTGCCAAGTTCTGTATCCTGAAATTTGTTTACAAGAACATAAAACATTCTTAAATAAATTTAAAAAGACAATTTCTTGCTTTTTCTGCTACAACAATATTTGACTTGGCTTTGAAATGTGTTTATGTTAAATAGATTTTGAGTTATTAAGATGACAAAAGTGGCTCCAAATGGTTCGTGTAATATTGTACAGCTGCTGCGTCACCAGTTACTTTTTTGCTTGAACTTGGCTTGACACGCTGCCGCGTGTCTAGATTCAATGAATGCGCGGGTGGAGGGTTTGTCGGACGCTATAGGCGATGTGAACCGGGACTTAGTCGCTGTCAAGAACTGGTCTGATAGATTTGGGGTGTCTGTAAACCCCTCAAAATGTCAGGCCATTGTGATCGGGAGCTCTCGCATGATGGGTCGGGTGGGGATTAGCTCTTTCCTCCTATTATTTTTAATGGTACCGTTATCCCCATCAGCCCTAGTGTAAAAGATCTCGGTCTACATCTTGACTCGACGCTGGGCTGGCAAAGTCAGGTTTCAAGTATCAGTCAAAGAGTCAACGGGACCTTGCGTTGCCTATATCGTCTGAGAAACTTTCTGCTTGCAAAAACGAATGCTATGCTTGTGCAGACTTTAATCTTCCCTATAATCGACTATGGTGATGTGTGCTACTTTGACCTGAACGCGGTATTCCTGGATAAGCTTGATAGGCTCCTAAACAACTGCATCAGGTTCATATTCAACCTGAGGAAATATGACTATGTGTCGAACTGTAGATCTCAGCTCAAATGGATGCCCATTCGGCAGAGGCAAAATTTACGCGCTTTGACCATGCACTTCTCTCTACTCAACTCTCCCACCCCTCCTTCTTATCTCATCTCTCACTTTCAATATCTGTGTTGTACTTCACACGCTAGGAATCTGCGTTCGTCTAACAATCTTCTCTTGCTTTGTCCTTCTCATACTTCTGATTTTATTCATTCTTCTTTTCATATTCAGTCCATTCTTCTCTGGAATGCGCTTCCTCTCGATATCAGGACGGCCACCAGTCAATATGCATTTAAGCGGAAGCTGCGACATTATTTTCTGAACCATTAGCAGAGTCGTCTCAATCTCCTTTCTATTAATTTATATATGTATATATATATATATATATATATATATATATATATATTGTTATTCAATTTAACTTCTCAATTTTTATGCACCTGCCATGTTATCTCTCCACCACCCTTGGTTGACTGGTAGAGAATGCCTCAGGCATAAAGTAAAGTCCGCCTATGTATCTGTATGTTGCATGAAGTTTAAAATAAATAAATAAATGAAGTGTTAATTGTACCTAACTTCCTTCACCGTGAAAAGTTTACGTTTTGCAGTAGAGATAATGTAATAGCTAAAGTACATTCATAGTTTACACATTATTATTTAATTTTTATCTACCAATTCATTTACTAAGTACTTCGGCAATGAGATACTGGTCGAGTCTAGACTCCAGATCCTTTTCGGCGCCAAGTGGCCAGCTTGTCGGTTTATAATCGGTAACATTTCTGGGACTGTGCGTTGGAATTGGATGAACTCATTCATCATCGGACTATAAGACGTACGGCGATGCGTCATCGGTACATGGCAGCCATCACACACATACTCACCAAACGTTTTGGGAATACTTATAATCTATTATGTGTACAACAAAGAAGTGGCATTCCCTACTAGAGTCTGTATTTCCTGATCGCTTCAACCTGGGAGTCTTTAAGTCAAGAGTGAATGCTTTCTTCTAAGCAAGCGAGCTTCATCGTCGACCACATCATAGTTTACCATCAGGTGAGATAGTGATCAACCGCGAGTCTATCTATACATATAAAAAATCTGTAGAAAAGTCGTTTTTGAAATTCGAAAATATTTCCAAAAAAAATAGCCAGGGTGTTAAAGGATAACCAACTGAACCCATTTCCAGCATTTATGAAATTTTTGTCTGTTTATCTGTTTATATGTTCAAGCGTCATTTAAAATGCAGGAAACCAATGTAGATACCTGTTATACATAAAAATTGTGCGTAACTTGAAATATTATTTAGTTTTAGTTTCGTCGCAATCGGTTCACTATAACAAAAGTTTGATGAATTTAAAGTGTTCAAGAAGTCAAATATCACAACACACGCAATTCAGATACTCAGACAGTTGAACTCCAGATTGGATAGATGGCGTCGTGCATTTGACGTCATTTTCTGAATGGCGGTGTTAAGATTCTCCGCGAAAGAATGACCCTAGAAAAGAAATGGCGGGTAGGGTATGTAGGAAGGCAAATAGGAAGTTAAGTAGGGCAGTGTAGGCAGATGACGGGAGTGAAGCTGAGTGCACAGCTAGTCAATAATAATAATATGCTTTATCACACTGCCTCGTTGGTTTAGTAGCTTCGATTCTCTGGTAAGGCATCGTGTTGTTGGGTTTTCACTAGCAGTCTGGAATCTGGTTTTCTCCTCGGTTGATACGCTCGTCCCCTATTACTTGAGACTCAAACTTTGCTCATAGAGTATGGGTGTAGGTACTATGGGTACTGCTATTCCTTCGAAGAATACGGGCGTTTTGGTAGCTAGTATTTAACACATCACGAATTTAAACCCATAACTATTTAAACCAAATAAAAATGTTATTGTTTTGTTCAACCACTGACAGGCCTGGCACGCTGTACCCGATATCAATCTAGAGCTGTCTCTTCCATCATGCCGTCATGGCGTGACAGCCCTGTCTCCGCGGGAAATGAGCCGCTTTATGAGGAGCTGTGTGGATGGACAGTGAATACCCTGAGTATGAACAATTATTCATAGATGTAAATAGGGGTGTGGTTATTAAATTGGTAAATAAGGAAAGACATAGCGTTATTTCTATTAAAAACAACAGTAAAGTAAAGTAAGTAAAGTAAAGTAAATTTTATTTGTTTAAACATGGTGTACATGATACATTGCATGCAGGATAGTAATGGGATACAGAAAAGTTCTAACATGTTCAGCCACATATCGTGGCGTACAAATTGGTAGGAAGAGATGGTGCATAAACCGTGATAATATTCATCAAAATTACATTTTATATCATTCTACATCAAAGATTAGGTAAGTATAATAATTACAATTCAATAAGCATATTTATTAGATACAATTCAATGTCAAAGTAAGTAATCATTAAATAAATTGGTCAATAAAAATATGAATAATACTGTCATTAAAAAAAATTCAATTAATTCAAATAAAAAATACAACAACATGTCAAAAAACAAAAACAAAACAGCATTTTTGTTTAGCTACCTATAAATGTTCTACACATATATTTTTATAATTGGTTTGTTTCTTCACTGACAAGGCTGTCACACAGTGCCTGATATTAATCTACAGCTGTCTCGTCAATCATGCCATCTTGGCGTGAAATGTGCCGGCACTCTTTATGAGTGTGGACGGACTGTGGACACCCTGTATATGGAGAATTATTGGTTGCTATGAACAGGGGTAGGTTGATAAAGATCAGTTAATAAAGTAAATATTAACCGGTTGAATGCCGTAATCATCGTAACAATTAAAAAACCATTGTATCTCGCGTAGATCCACGTTTCGGGCAATGAAGGGATTAATAACAACAGTATTTTCGTTGAGCTACCTATAAATGTTTTACACTTATCTTTTAAGGTTTCCGTGCCCAAAGCGTCCAAACGGAGCCCTATTGCTGTCACTCACGTATCCGTCTGTCCGATTGGAGCTACAGTCTTCAAATTTCACAGTATAAGATCTTATCTTATTCACCCAAATCCATACAAATTATCAAAAAATGTATGTAAGGAGGGCTAACATACAGCGAAAGAGGGTGCAAAAATAATATTACTCTTTACTTTAATTGTTTTGTTTCTCCACTGACAAAGCTGTCCCGCAGCTCCCAATATCAATCAAGAGCTGTCTCGTCAATCATGACGTCATGGCGTGACAGCTTTGTCCGCGCGGGAAACGTACGCACGCTTTATGAGGTGCTGTGTGGAAGAATAGGCGATACCCTGTGAATGGAGAATTATTGTTGAATATAAGCAAAAGTATATTTATATTCATCATCACTATCATTTCAGCCGAAAGACGTCCACTGCTGAACATAGGCTGACCCCAAGCGTCTCCACATTGACCGGTTCCGTGCGTCTCGCATTCAACGTATTCTGTAACCTTCACCAGGTCATCGGTCCACCTAGACTAGGGAGGCCTTCCAACGGTAGGTCTTCCAGTTCGCGGTCGCCACTCCAGAACTTTTCAGCCCCATCGGTCATCCGTTCTACAAGCAATGTACCCCGCCTGTTACTTTAGTTTGGCAATTCTTCAGAAAAGATGCTCTGAAATCACCAATTCATAGTAAAATAAGCTTCCCAGCACTGTCTGTTTACGATATACGCCAAAAAAATTAATAAGTTATCGTACAAATAAGGTTAAAAATTTAGTACTGAGCTTGTTCCCATATCGGTGTACTGTAAAATAATGTTTTACAAATTGCTAAAAGTTCTTTGCCCCAACATTTCTCCAGGGCTTTTTCTAGCTGAATTTACCTTACTGACACAATTCAACTTATTGAAATAATTCACAGTAAATCGGCACAGGACCGTAGGGATTGGCACAAGAAAAGAAAATCCTTGCCAAAGTTAGGCTGCAGACGATGATGATGAAGAAATCTGCCTTTTCTCAACTAAATATGTTGGGGTCGGCCTCCAGACTAACCGGATTTAACTAAGTTCACGTATTTTCAACCGACTTCAAAAAGGAGAAAGTTCTCAATTCGACCGTATGCTTTTTTTATGTTTGCATGTGCATGCGGACACATTTAAATTTGATCAAGATCTGACGGGTAGTTTTTGAGGTATCCTTAATATAGCTTATTTTCATGGCAATGATTATGTGGTAATTCGAAGACATGTCCGCACTGGACCCGCGTGGTGATATAAGGCCCATTTCCTCTCTGTGTTAGAGGCAATGGGCCTGTGTCCCAGCAGTGGGAACATTATAAGGCTGATGATGAATTATGAGGTACCAAAACTAAAAAAAGGAAAAAGAAAAACGACAAAATGTTTCGCTTTGTAGTGTTTTGTTTTGGAAGTCGGTTTAATTTTTTGGTAAAAAGATTTTTACATGAAGCGACTACCTCTATGACTTCCACAACCCAGTAACTGGGTAACACGATACTTATGGCAAGATTTAACGGCTGACCGTAAGAACAGCCAAAATGATATTCATATGGCACACATAGAGAATACCAGTGATGATGTGTTTTTGTCGGATTAACAGAAAATAGCCGTTACAGCAAAACGCAGGTAAAAAAAACTAAAACAAACTACACAACACCATGGATATAACGGGAATCAATTGCAGCGGGTGATTTGATTTTCCTATGATTGACGATGAAGCAACAATGCCATTATACTCCGGTGGATTGATACCCCATTGTCTTTCTATATACTGGAACAGTGGTAACCGTTTGCTGGGTGTACTGCATTTTGTTATGCTGTGGTCTTTGATTTAGAGGATTAGGCTGAATAGAATTGAAAATTGATCCTTTAGTTTGGGCATATTTTGAACTATTTTAATAGAGGCGCTTCTAGCTAATTCTAGATCAACCATCCACGGCCCAACCACGGCAAGGATAACTTATTATTGTCCCGTATCACCGTATGGCTGTTAAATATTAGTCACGAGCCCCTTCCCGACATAGAAGCCATTAAAATATTATATATTTATTCACCTATGAAACAGGATTCGACAAACACGTCTACATAAACAGCTTTGAAGAACGGCAGTTAAATATTTCTCAACAATAATAACACACACAAGATTTACAATATTGTGATTGCTTTCAATTTCATTGTTAAATTTGCCATAAGCATTGCCAACCTACGAAGTTATCGCTACGGTATCTATGCTTTCTTACGTATCGAACTAAGTTATTATTATTTCAATTAATATTTTAATGAGGTCACGATGGTGTCGGATAATGTATCGTTTATTTATTCTTAATACTTCTCGATCACGATCGATGTTGTTGTTCAGATTATATAACGTGCCGAAAAGTTCTTTGAAAAAGCTGACAAGAATAATAATATTATTGAAAATCTATTCAATACAATTTATCTACTTAAACTTACCTAAAAGGTCGAAGCAGAAAATTGAGTTTAGTCTTAGAAAATCTTTTCATAATTCAACTAAAGTCGGATAGTTTGAGAGAAAAAGTAAAGTATGTATGAATGTCTCGAAATTTCGTTGGTGCGTCAGAGAACTCGCTACAAACAGATCTTTCTGCGAAAAGGGACCAACTGTCAATACTAAAATGTATAATAAGTATTATACATTTTTTATGTCTTAGGACAATTACGCATATTTATTACATTCGATCCATGTCCGTTAAATTTCGGTTCCGAATTAGCTGTAGTTCTTTTTGTAGGGAATAATAATAATAATATGATTTATTTTAAATACAACTACATTGGTCCAATGGTTAGTAAAAGCTTATCATCTAAAGGTTGGTAAACTTAATCTAGGCAGTAGTATAATAGTAGGTATAAATAATCATTCAACTTTAAATCATAATAAAATCAAAATAATGTCACAATTAAAACATAATAAAATTCAATTGCATAACATTTAATTGCATAATATCAAATTTCTAACCCTACTTCGTCAGCACCTTAATCTGATGTTTAAGAATAGGGCAGTCAAACTTATCCGCAATAACCGCCAGAATGCCATTGCCGCTAGCACAGATGTCAGCGTCATCCTTAAGATCGGCGCTGACCAAATGACCCAGATATTTAAATTGCCTGACTCTGTTTAGAGCGACACCATTCAACATCACAGGGGGTGCAGTGACAGGCCCCAGACAACACTTCGTAAACAACATGAACTCACTTTTGTTTACGTTATATCGTAACCCATGAGTCAAAGCGTAGGTCTCACAGAAACTTAACAACTTCCTAAGTGCGCTGACAGATGGCGCCAGCAGCACCATGTCGTCTGCGTAACTCAAATTGTTGACAAAGGTACCGTCAATGGAACAGTCAAGCTTAATGGAACGGGGTCAATGAAACAGGGAAGCTTATGTCAAGAAACTTAAGCTTGAAGCTTATTATGCACTACAACCGATCTCTATCCGTCATAAACTGTCATAATTCAAAACATTTTGAACTCGGAACTCAAATCACGGACACAGACATATCTATCCATCATCATCATCTGCCCGCCCTTGTCCTATGTTACTTGGGGTCGGCGCAACACGTTTTCTTCTTCCATACCGTCTTGTCCCCCGTCACGCTATCACTGAGTCCCTTTTATTTCATATCACTCCTCACACAGTCCATCCATCTTAACTTTGCCCGCCCCCTCCCACTAAATCCATCGACATTTATATTCATAACTCTTTTTAAAACATGCCTGTCATCCCACCTCATCACATGACCATACTAGGACAAACGGTTTCCTTTTAAGTTTTCTGTCACTGTCACCACTTTAAAACTTCCTCTAATATACTCACTGCTCTCTTTATCAAAGCTGAAAACTCTGTTTGTCTTTTGTTTAAACGCGTTAATCCCGAAGCCAGAATACATTTATTGTTAGTTTTAGGTTCAGAAATTCACTAGCTTCAGTTTATTAATTAATTATTCATAAAAATGTGGTGAAGGGCACGTATTTTGGGGCTGTCTTTTATTTCTTTTGTATTTCTGTAAACACATCATAGCACATACAAAAAAGACAACATAACAATTGAGTACAAAAGTACTTCTTATTTATTTCGAAATGTTTTTTTTTGTTTTCTGTTACTTTTGACCGTCATAAACTCTTGATTATCTGTCTAATTTTAATCAAACGATTTTAAGTGGACAACTTGGTTAATTCAGATATATAAACTAATCTAAAGCTTTACCCACTTTCAGTTCCGTGCTGGAAAAAATATGTATGCCGCCATTTTGTGGCGGCGGCCATCTTGGATTTACAATAATACTGAATATATTCAATTTCGTTGCCATCAGAACTAAAGGGGTATATACCAAATATCAGATCAATCTGTTAACAGGAAAGAGGTAAAATTTCAATTACTACATTTGACCCAAACATAAACAGGACAAACTAAATAAAACCGTTTAAAAACACCGCATTTTTGCACTAGAACTTTTCGGATTAAGACGTAAACTTCAAGCATTTTCCTTAACAGCTCTTTTCTACATTATATCTTCAGAAGACTGAAACTATACGTCATCGCAATGAAGCAAGCGTTCGTTAAACGCTGAAACTGATGGATGTTCGGATTGTGTGTGCTGCTCCTGTTGTGACGTCATGAGTATGAGGTGGCGCGTAAGTGACAAGCGACAGCGGTTTTTATAAAAGTACAACTAGTCTTGCACAAGTTATCATTGTAGGTCCTTGCAAAAACTTCGTTTTAAGTGTCAACATATTACAACTAACGGTAAATATTTCCTTCATCTGGTTATATGAACAATAGTGCATAAATATTAATGGCCTCCACAAACGTGTGCAAGTGCAGTTATATACGCATGTCCGACATACCTTATCTAAACCATACTTAATAAACGAGTTATCTTTCTTTACCTTAGGTACCTAAGACTGCTCACTGCTTACTTTTACAAGCGATACCTGCGCGTTATGACTATCGGGCAATAATTTGCTCCTTTTCATCAAAGATTGACAAATTAATTGTGATAATACTTACATTTGCCAGCGGCCTCGCCCGCGTGAAAAGTGTTGTCTTATGCCAAAGGGATCATTATACCGGGCTGTTAAGTAGCCTATGTGCTATTCTAGACTATAATCTATCTCTTTACCAAATTTCATCCAGATCTATTCAGCCGTTCTGGCGTGATTGAGTAATAAAAATCAATCCATCCAAACTTTTGAATTTATAATATTAGTAAGATTATTAGTGGGATGCTTATCCCTACTAGACTCTTATCTTGGTCCACACTCAGAATTATCCAAAAGTTCCGTCGCAGCAGTACGAACTTGTTGCTCCGAGGGCATTTTCCGCACAAGAGGAACCTCCACGTTCCACCTCATTGGCCGCTAACTTTCTCTACAAGGAAAAACTTCAATCAATTAACATGTTAATAGAACTGTACGTAGTTCTTTATAGGAGTTTCCTGTTGGTTTGTAAAACTTTCGATGAAGTAATGGTTCTCCATTTGTCAGGATGGCTGAAAACTTACATCCTATACGCCACTTAAGAATTAACACTTACTTGGAAAAGTCATCTCAGGGTAGTGGATATTATATTTTATGTTGTAGTTTGGAGAAAACGGTTGTATAGGAAACTAGCTGCTGCCCGCGGCTCCGAATGCGTGGAATTAATAATTCCTCCAAAATTTTCATAACTAACTCACTTTAGATTTTAAATTTAATTTGTTACAGTACCCCAAATAATGTATAAGTGAATAAGTCGTTGGAGTGCCATTATTAAATAAATAAACTAGAGCCTATGTGTTATTGGAAAGGAGTTCCTTATCGCAGTTAGAGTTCTGATGTTTACGAACTGACCGACAAAAGTGTAAAAATTCAAAAACAACACCAAAATGCGACACCTTTCTGCAGTGATTTTTAAGGTACTTCCCGATCACCTAGGAAACTAAAACAGTTTTTGCAATCGATTGAGCTTGCCGTCAATTTTGAGAATATGCAAAAATATTTATAATCTTTAAGGTTAATAATACCCTATTTTATTATTATAAATAAATATAAGTTATATTTTTTGCGTGATAAATTATGCGAGGCACAGCGTGCTGCATGCAGGATAGTACAAGCGAAGATCCGCTCAAAAGGGTGAAGCCGAGGAGAGAGCCGGAGGTGCACGAAGAAAACTGAAGAATTACGAGCGCGCGCTGACTAGATGCATACAGTACCTACGCTAGCAGCCGCTAATGTGTATTTACACTGAGCATTAGCTATTTTTATTTTTATTTTTTATTTTATTTTATTAGGAAAACATACAGTGTATTCATACAGAGTAGAAACAGATATAAACAACTGAATACCATTTACATGTTTCCGCATTTAAACATCTAGAAAGCTTGTTATCAATCTTTAGTGATATAACAGGTAATGTAAATAACCTAATATTAAGCAAAATTTGAAAATTTGAAAAAGGGAAATTTAGAGTAAGTATATTTAATAACTAAATTATGTTGAAGTCAGAGAACCAAACCATGATTTCGTTGATGTTCTGTTGAAAACGCGTGGCTTTGAATTAAACAAATCCAGTTCAGGAAAGTCAACAAGTTTATTAAATTCTCTAGCGGACCTCACAAAAAATGAATTCTGCCTGTAGTTTGAAGAACTCTGAGGCACGTCCACACATGCTTTACGTCTCGTCATTCTATTTGGGACTTTAAGTTTAACTTGAGATAGTAAATCCGGTGAGTCAATGTGATTCTGCGCGATTTTAACAAGGCACGCAATATCCGAAAACTTTCTTCTTTGGTACAATGGTAAGATATGGTGTCTTCGACATCTCGCCTCATAATTGGGGTCATATGTTTTAGACTTATATTGCAAGTGTTTCAGGAACCTACGTTGAATGGATTCAATTCTATCTATATAAATATTGTAGAGAGGATTCCACACTTGGGAACAATACTCAAGAACGCTGCGCACCAAAGAGCAATAAAGAATTTTAAGTACTTTCAAGTTCGAAAACTGAGAGCTGGCTCTCAAGACGAAGCCCATGGTCCTGTAAGCTTTTTTGACAATATGATCTACATGTCTTTCATAAGTTAGCTTGGAGTCGTGAATGACACCTAGGTCCCGTACTGAGTCTACCTGTTCTAACTCATGTCTTTTGATAAAATATTTAAATTTAATAATTTTGACTTTACGAGTAAAGGTTATAAAAAAACATTTTTTGACATTTAAGTCTAATTTATTGATTAAACAATATTGTTCGAAACTATCTAAATCATTTTGGAGAAGCTGACAGTCTTCAAAGCTGGTGATTTTTTTGAAAATTTTCATGTCGTCAGCATAAAGGAGTAATTGTGAGTATTTAATGCATTGAGTGACATCATTTATAAATATGTTAAAAAGAAGGGGCCCAAGCAAAGAACCCTGCGGTACCCCAGAAGGGACGATGCTCCATTTAGAACAGTACCCATTCACAACCACTGCCTGCGATCGATTTTCAATGTACGAAACAAACCACCGATATAAGTCTCCATGGATGCCAGCTTGGAGTAACTTCTGTAGTAATATTTTGTGGTCGATTCGGTCAAACGCTTTACTATAATCAGTAAAAATTGCATCGACCTGTCCACCAGCATCCATGCTAGACGTCGTAAACTCTGTGAAAGACAGCAGATTAGATAAAGTTGACCGCTTGCTTACAAAACCATGCTGCTCCGTGATCAAAGTTGGTGAGATACTCTCATAAACTTGTGTATATACGATTTTTTCCAGTATCTTAGCAAAGATGCATAATTTGGAAATGGGGCGATAATTTTTAGCATCACTCTTGCTACCACTCTTATGTATGGGTGTGATAAATGCAGATTTCCATATTTTAGGTACAAGTCCTTCCGAGATAGACCTTTTATAAAGAATAACAAGAGGTTCAGTTAAGCACGTAGCACAAGAGACAATAAATAATGGTACCACATTATCGGGCCCTGCACCCTTACTTAAATCTAAAGATTTTAATAATTTAAGAACTAGGTCAGCAGTGACTTCTATACTACCTATGTTGCTTGGTGCGTTGTTATCAATAGACATGGGTATTGAAGAAGAGTATGTAGACGGAGGTAGAAAGTTTGAATGGAAATGAGAAGCAAATACATCGCATATTTCATCCCCAGTATCAGCTGGAACACCATTATAATGAATAGTTGATGGGAGTGAGTTCGATCCCTTTTTATTTGACTTAATAAACGACCAAAAAGACTTGGGACATTTAATTATTGCATCTTCCGCGTGTTTTATATATTTTAAGTAGCATTCTTTCTCCAATCGTTTGGCACGCTCACGAAGAAGACAAAAAGTATCATGGTCACTAGTATTACCATATATTTGAAATTTTTTTAAGAATTTGAACTTCTCTTTGAGAAGTTTCTTTAAAGGAGCACAATACCAAGGTGGGAAAGAGTCAGAGGCTATTAATTTGTGAGGAACATACTGCTCAATGACATCATATAGGTGTTTATAAAATAATTGTACTGCGTCCTCTAATGTATTATTATTTAAGCATGTTTGCCAATTTATGTTATTTAAGAAAGTTTTTATGGCTCCGTAGTCCGCTTTATTATAATAATATTTAAGTCTGGTTTTACTTTTCAATAAACACTCCTTGGTAAAATCGAGGACTATATCTAACGACTTATGATGACTATCTTCCGGTACCAACGGGTCTGTGCATGATGTTACCGTTACCTTATAGTTACATAATATATAATCCAGTAGTCTGTTATTTGCATTCCTGTTTAAATTATATTGGTTGAGGTCACATTCGGATAAGGTATCGAAAAAGAATACCTGAGATTCACCATTAATCCCACTAGGCTGTAGAGAACCTAAATCGCCTGACCAATTGATATGACTTAAGTTAAAATCGCCCATTATCAGGAACGCATCCTGAGGGTGGGCGTTAACAATAAAGGAAAGATTTTCGGTGAAATTCTGCAGTTGCGTATTGAAAGAATTACCTGACTTTTCTTTACAAAGATATAAAGTACATACATGCAGTCGATGTGATCTACTGATAGGACTATTATTTTTTAATGTTATGGTGACCCAAATATCCTCAGCCGACGAGCGCCAATCGGGCTGCTCAACCGCAGCATACTCACGACGAACAGCTAATAGCACGCCGCCACCGTATCTTTCCCCCGTCGCAACATAGTTCCTATCCCGTCTCCAGACAACATACCTTTCGTCGAACAACTCACTATCACATACACCCTCCAATAACCACGTCTCAGTCAACGATACAATATCATATAATGAAAGAAGGAGATTACGTTTAAATATGTGCGTCTTCGTGCGCAGTCCCCGAGTATTTTGATAGTACACACTTAAATTAGAAGTAGCCATCAATAAAACAAAAACATAAACTACAGCGCAGCCAATTAATTGAAAATGTTATATTGTTAAATATTTCGCACGGTGAGTAGCTCAAGAATGTACGCGTCGTCAAATTGACACACTCAAACCCACATAACATAAAAACAGGACGATATGATTGTCGCGAATTCAATAACACGACACGCAAAGAGCCAAGCACAGATAATATTTGTATAAGAGATAGATAAAAACGTGTCAAATAGTATACCATAACTATAAAACGCAACAATCGGATCATAATTATAATAGAAATATAATAACGCTTATTTATTTTAACATTGCAGGTAAACCCACAACTATTTCGTTTGACTGACGTCCGTACCGTGTATCGAAACCGACATAGATGCAAATACATATTCAATCTTAAGTAGTTAAGTGTGCGCGCGAAAGCGACCGCTATAAGTATGAGTAGGCGCGTCAGTAAGTACGAGAATGCCATTGAGTATTGCGTAGATATGTGCGTTAACTTGTTGACACCTTTAAAACACTGGTCATAAATCACAACACAATAGCCCCGCTTAGAACAGAATGTGGTTCTCAAACTTTTTACATAGGTTTTATAAATTGTAAATATTAAAGTAGTTAAATTAAAATTAAAGTATCTTAAATTATCCTCGCAAGGTCGTTTTCGCATTTTATAAAAAATACTGGAGAACCGTCCACTTTCCTGGCCATGATTTTTGAATGTTTCACCCATATGTACTGAAAGTTCCGTTCTTTTGCCAATGATCTCGCCTTACTCAACAGTTTCTTGTTCCGCTGCGTTAGATGGTCGTTTACGTAAAAGTTACCGGTAGATGAGAACCCCATATTGGAAAGAGTGAGTTGTTTACTTTTACGTGCAGACGCGACCAGTTCTTCCTTAATATAGCGATTATTAAAAGCTATTATTATGTGTTTCTCTGCATTAGGTGCAAGTGTAGGTACCCGGGCAATATAATTTATTTGTTCCTTTTTTATGGGAAAACCACACAAACTTCCGATTTTCTGGGCTATTTCATAAAGGTTTTCATTCCTTTTTAGTGGGATCCCCCGAATTTCAACATTATTCGCCCTGGCCCATTGATCCTTTTCGTCCAATTCCCGGTTTAGTCTGGTTATCTCAGCCTGAAGAGTTGGAATCTGGGTGGCAACTTTCTCCACTAAAGACACTCGTTCTTCCAAGGAGTCAATGGTACTTGAGAAGTTCTTGATCAATCCATGAGCCATTTCAAGAGAGTCCTTTAGATTGTTGACATCCGATTTGATCAACTTGACATCCTCAACAAGAGTAGCCAAAGGAGCCAACTGAAAGACGATTTGGTTCAACTGTTCTTGCATTTTATCCAATTGACTTGGTACCGGAGAGATTGGGGCAGGAGAAGGTAATGGACTTGACTTGCACTTAGGGCAACGCCAGCTGTTCTTCCTTTCCCCTAGACGCCTATAACCAGCTTCAGTAATCCCAGCACATCCAAAGTCATATTGACTTTTGCAAGCACTGCAGGTCGGGCCATCAGTGTGGTGGGTATTGCAATCCGGGCAGGTAAACATCGCGATAGTAGTTTGAGAACCACTGGAAATTTGTTTTAACTGAACAAGCGTGTATCCCCGAATAACACCGAACGGTGACGATATACATATAACGATATATATATAAGTTGTAACACGGACGAACGTGCGCGCGCGTTCGATGCGCAAGAGTCACTGACACTATGTTGTTGTTATTTTAGTTCCATAATAATTTACGAAACTGAAAGATTGTAAATTTAATTAATCGAACTTCGTTCCAACCGGGTGTCCATAAGAAACCTCTATTTTTTCTATATCTATACACATCAATTAAATTGAAGTGTCTGTATGTAATATCAAAATAACAACGTTTTATTAAATGCATGTGAAAGTATAAATATACAGAAGTAATAACAAATATGCATTTTTCTCAGTCTGTTTGTTCCGAGTAATCTCCGGCAGACCCACCGATTTTGACGGGACTTTCACTGGTAGATAGCTGATGTTATAGGGAGTAAAGTAGGTTTTTATCCTGGCAAAATCACAGAAAAAGTGTGAAAATAAGATAAATAATCTATCAATAATCAGTAAATTTGACGTAGACAAAGTCGCGGGTATCATCTAGTAAACTTTAAAACTGTAAAGTTTCATAACAATCTGTTCAGTAGAAAGTACGTGAAAGAGTGACAAACATCCATCCTCGAAAACTTCATTTATAATTTAGAAGGATTTAATATATGTGAGTGCAAGTAACTACTAAAAAACCGGCCAAGTGCGAGTCGGACTCGCGCACGAAGGGTTCCGTACCATTATCGCAAAAAAACGGCAAATAAATCACGTTTTTTGTATGGGAGCCCTGCTTAAATTTTAATTTTATCCTGGTTTTTAACCGACTTCCCAAAAAGGAGGAGGTTCTATGTTCGACTTCAAGTTTTTTTTTTTTTTTTTGTGTTTGTTCACCGATTACTCCGTCAATTGTGGACCGATTTTGAAAATTCTTTTTTTGTTTGAAAAAGTATGTTCCGAAATTGGTCCCATTTTAATTTGGTGAAGATCTGATGAAGAACTTCGGAGATATACAACAGAACTCTTCAATAAATAACGGCAAATCTCTCGGGATTGCTGCAATCGCATGTCTGTTTGTTGTTTATAACATTTCATAACATAACATCACGCCAGTTCGCTCTTAAGGGGTAAGCAGATCTCTCATTTCACCGGTTATGTTCAAGTTTTATGAAATCTATTCTGGCGAAATAGTTCCCTTACTAACTTGCCTATTAGGTACGTACAACTAAAAAGTGAAAAATAAAAAAACTTTTTGCAAAAAAATACTACCGACTTCCAAATACAAAACTATAAAGCAGGGACCGAAACCGGTATGAATAATACCGGTATGTTTCGGTTAGTTACAGGTATTTTAAAAGGTTACCTTAATTTTTAAATATTAAAAACAACCTTTATTAATACCGGTTACCGAAATAAAAATTACCTCTATCTTACACGTGCCGTCCGTCGGCATTAGTCAAAATATTAAAGGGCGCGCATCGCCTGTGTGTGTGTCAAAGAGTCGAGTCTGCCCGCGCGCGCCGGCGAACGCCGACCAATCACGGCTCTGGCTGGCACGGCGACGTGTCTCTCAGTTTGCTAGCGAAGCGAGTGTAGTTTGTGTTGAATAGTTTTGTTGGCTTGGTAAATTATAGATAAAACATGTTATTAATATACTTAGAAATGGGCAGAAAGCAAAAAAATTGTGTCACACACCGTTTAGTCGTTACATAAAATAAGCTATTTTGTGCAATTGTCATATTATTTGTAAGCAAATATACCTTTAGAACTAACATAATCTAAATATTTATGGATGAACAGTAGCTTCTAATGTTTCTACTTGCCCTGACTATAATAACTTTTGCTAATCAGTTTGTTTTACTTGTGATAAGATAGATAAGATAAGATAAGATAAGAAGTTTTTATTTGTATAGAATGTAGGTATTACAATAAGGTGTTAACAAAAGTTCAGGAATCCATGTACATTCTGCCTTTCGGCATACAAACATTTATGGGTTGACACCGGTACATACATAAAACATTACAGGTTGCCAGCGCAGAAAAATATTTACTTATATACTATCACAAATCATCACTCAAAAAATCTGATATAGAATAATAACATTTTTGTAACAATAAATCTGTAAGTCGTTTTTTGAATATTCTAAATGGTTGTTCTTTAATAACTTTAGGCAACTTATTGTATACCTTTGGCGCCATACATATGACGCTTTTCTTTAACAGTGTGGTGTTGTAGCTACCTGCGTGCAGTAGACTTTGATACTGAGATCTCATACAATTGTCATCTTTCGTACCTCACATAACGATGGAAACAGATGCGGGTTGGTTTTTACAAAAATGGCTATTTCCAGAATGTACATAGTAAATGTGTGTAAATAGTAATCTGTGGAAAATGTAGTGGGTAGGATATTTGTTAATTCATATGTTTAAGACACTTTGTATATTTTTAGTATACTACTGTTAGTTTTCCCTACAAAAATAAATAAATACAAATTGCGCGTTTAGCGTTCTGATTGGTTGGTACCGCTGAGAAACTACCAATCTGAACGCTGTATTTGCATAAACTGAGTTTAGTTGAACGAATCGCGCGCGTAGATTTGGCATTTTTCACTGTATCGTTCGCAGTGCTGTGTCTTGTTTTTTTTTATTTTGTCTGTGGCTGTGGCTAACGTTTAATTAAATTTAATTAAATTGTTTTAATTTATGCTTTCGGGCAAATGAAGGTAGTCAAACAGAACACAGAGCGTGGCCAGATCTTAGAATTGATCATTTTATGAAGATGTTCGGCCATTTCACGAAATAGAACATCGAACGCTCATGATGTGGTTAGACGCACGACTACTTCATGATGTGGCTAAATATTTGTGATCTTAATTAATTTTCCGGTCTTGATAGGAGTGGGTGTATTATGGGCATTCAACATCACCTTGGTTATGTCCATGTTCATCCTAAGACCCACTATTTTGGAAGCTCTACTGAGGTCATCGAGCATTGTACTGAGGTCCTCCATGGTCTCAGCCATAACCACTAAATCGTCGGCAAACCGAAGGTGTGTGATGTACTCACCATTGACGTTGATGCCTAGCCCTTTCAAGTCCAGAACCTTGAGGACATCCTCCAGTGCAGCGGTGAATATTTTCGGAGATATGACATCTCCCTGTCTAACACCTCGCTGCAGAAGGACGGGTTTCGAGGTCTGATCCTGAAGTCGAACTAACATGGTGGCGTTTTTGTACAAACACTTCGATGTACCGGTAGTCAATTTGGCACCGTTGGAGAGACTGAAATACAGTCCAAGTCTCGATCGTTTCGAAGGCTTTCTCGTAGTCCACAAACGCTAAACAAAGAGGCAAGTTGTACTCTTCGGCCTTAAGTATTACCTGCCGCAGCGTATGTATGTGGTCTACGGTGCTGAAGCCTTTACGGCATCCGGCTGGTGCGGGAGGCTGGAAATCGTCAAACTTGCGCTTGAGACGATTCGTGATGGCTCTTGAAAACAGCTTGTAGACATGACTAAGAAGTGAGATGTGCCTATAGTTTTTCAGTAGGGCATTGTCGTCCTTCTTGAAGATGAGTACCATCACACCCCAGCACCATACCTGTGGCGTTTTTCCCCCAAGTATGAAGGAATCAAACAGCTTCTGAAGGGCCTACTACTGGTTCTCCACTCGCCTTCAGGAGTTCGGCCGTAATTCCGTCATCACCCGGTGCCTTGTTGTTCTTAAGCTGTTTCGGAGACATCCTTATCTCATATAGGCTGACGTCCGTAAGGTATTTGGATAGTATTGGGTCAATCTAGCTCTAGGGTCATATGCTAGATTCGCGACGGGTTTACTGGTTGACGTGTACAACTGCCCATAGAATCTCTCGATCTTCCTCAGAAGCTCAGGTTTGGCGGATACGATACTGCAATCATCGGTCTTCAGTTTCGTAAGCTGGCGCTGCCCAATTGCCCAGTAGACAGATCTCTTGCATAGACATTGGAGCCCTTATGCCGCTCAATCGCGTCTTTAATACTATCGGCATGAAACCGGTGGAGGTCGTTTTTCAAGGACTTTGAGATCCGTCTATTTAGCTGCCGATATTTCAACGCATCGTCTGAAGACTGCAAGATCATCACACGCCTCTCTTTCATGAGCTTAAGAGTAGTATCAGAGAGAATTTTGTTCCTATCTGTACGGCGGGCCTAGAAAACTTAGACCCGACCGCATGGACAGCTTCCACAAACCTATCGCTGTATTCGTCCACGGAGCTCCCTAGGTACTTGAAACGATTCTGGTGTTCGAGCTGAAAGGTGTCGGGATTTTGGATCTGGATCTGTGCTGGACGGAGCGTAGACTTCATCAGTCGAGACCTTTCAAGCTTTATATTAATGTTCAATGTGCCTCTTACCATGCTGTGATCGCGACCGGTTTTCACCGAATTGATTTTTTTCTAGTTGACATGATGAAGAAGGTCAGAAATCATATAGTACTTTTTTATTTAGTTTTGTCAAGCTTTGGCACCTAATGCCCAAATATTAAAACGCTACTCAATTTTAAGTTAAGTCTCTTGCTGTCTCTATCACTCTAAGTCAAAGTGACTGTATCACCACGAGACTTAAGCCCTATTTATAAGAAGCAAGTTTATTGCCTGTAGCAATAAACTTCGTATAAATAGGGCTTCAGCGGCATCTCGACATCAAGTGGCGTTTGAATATTTGGCCAGAAGTCCTGTAATAATAAACATATTATGACTAATTTGCACAAAGGTTTCGCCATCTTGTCATCTTCCATACTTTGTACTGAGTTTGGCACGTTTCCGTTATCTTTCATTTGTTTTGATGAATTATCAGAAGATAAATCTGGGGCAGAGGCATTTGAATTTAATTGGAGTAGATGCATCTGGATCCAACGTAGTAGATATCTGCATCAGTGGTTTATTTGAATTTTCCATATTCTTTAATTCATCAGCAGAATGGATAACAAAATAACATCAGTTTTCGTATAACCGGAGTTACACTTTTTTTTTGTTGGCGTTTTTTGGCAATACTATCCTCGTAGTTCGGACTGTTCACTATAACTTTTCCCTTGCCTTCACGTTGGCACCATGGCTTGCCAAGCTTAGACAGATTATAGCAGGTGCTTTTGTCGACAGTAGCAGTTGCTTTTGTCAACAGCTGCGGTTGCCTCTGTCGACAGTTGAAGTTCGCTTAGTCGACACAAAGTGCTGCTCGTCAATTTGACGCCTTAGTTTCAATATTTAAACTATTTATATTAATATTAACAGTGATACCAATCGCTTCACGGGACAAGTGATAATGGACGCACTTCACAAAAAACCGTAACCTAACCCATTTGGTTGGGGTGCCATGTGCTCCGTGAAATGCAACATAACACTTAATAGTGCTAACACACGTCCGGATTTGGTCCGGCCGGAGTGACTCCGTCCACAGATCCGTCCTCGCTTACACACGCTCGAACCTGGCTCGGCGGACCGACCGGACGGCACAGTGTTGCCAACTTAGTGATATTGCGTCCAAACTTAGGGTAATAATTTCCATTTTGGGTTTTTAGGGACATAAATAATTTTTCATGCATTCCTAACGAAACCGATTGTCCCTTGTAATGCTGCAAATTTTGCTGTTTTTGAAGACACGATTCATTCTAAAACGAGATAGTGGATCATTTGAACATTTACCCCATTTCAGAAAGTTGTTTATTGTAAACATGTATGACCTCAAGAATTCCGAAAACTCAAACGAAATGCCAAGTCGGAACTTAAACGATTTAATAACTATATAAATATATAAAGTTCTAATAAAAAGTAATTAAATCTAAGTTAATAATAATAATGTCCGGTGGACCACTCTACACACGCTCGGATATGGTCCGGCCGGACTAACTCCGCCCACAAATCCGTGGTCCGGCCGGACCAAATCCGAACGTTTGTAAGCACTATAAAATATGATTTAAAAAAAAACACGTCGCCTGTGGCACCCCGACCAAATGGGTTAGGTAAGAAGTGTAACCACCCGCGGGTGCGCCGAGCGAGTGTTACTTCCAAATTGGTCGCTTTCCATAACAATTATCATATTTAGAAATCCAATAAAAGTCTATTGACTTTTTTGCGTGGTCTCCCTGCTTTGTTTGATTTGGTTAATACCGCCGCCATGATGCACAACAAAAACAAAGCGACATCAACTCCTCTACTGGCGGGTAATCTAACTATGTATTTTATTTTACGATAAATGAAAGTTTTTGAACTGTCGAAATGAAACAGATTATGATTGATCGTGTATTACGCAATTAGGGTGCCTATGCTGACCACATCATGATACAATCATTTCATGAAATGTTCGAACACTTCATGATAATGTTTTAATACAAAAAGTGTAGGTACTCTGCTAGCGCGCTCAAACAAATTTTCAAGCAAAAAGATAAGCGCTTTGTTTACGAGGAAGTGCTGCCCACTATTCGAAAAACGGGCGTGTACGTTTCTCCGCAAGTTAAATAAACAAACTACCGAGTTGATTTCTATGATGAGAGAAAAAGATAACCTCCATTTACCAATTTACAATGTAATATTATCTGACTATCTTAACCTTTGTCCATTTCCTTTTTTACTTTAACTCAAATACGCCGCAAAAAGGCGTACTAAATTAACGTAAACAGGACTTGCGTACAGACGCACACACACGTACTACAGCACGCACGACGATTTCCCTGGTAATGTATTTTCTAATGCCAACAAACTGTCGGCATTGCGATATTCTGTTTCTTTCTAATCAAGGTCCTTTTTAGGTAACCGGTATTAAAACGGTAACCTAAATAAAGGTAACCTGTTTCTTCTTCTTGGGTTACCCAGATAGCGGTTACCTAAATCGTAGAGGTTACCAAAATTCATCGATACCGGTACCGTAATTTATAAGGGTTTTCGGTCCCTGCTATAAAGTGAAAAATAACTAAATTTTTTAAAGTCGGTGTCCATAACGCAAAAAAATGGTACCTACGGACTTTAAAAAATTTAGTTATTTTTCACTTTATAGTTTTGTATTTGGAAGTCGGTAGTATTTTTTTGCAAAAAGTTTTTTTATAGTATTTGTTGTTATAGCAGCAACAGACATATATCATCTGTGAAAATTTCAAATGTTTAGCTATCACGGTTCATGAGATAAAGCCTGGTGACAGACAGACAGACGGACCGCGACGACGCCGGACGAGTCTCAGTAATTGGGTCCCGTTTTTACCCTTTGGGTACGGAACCCTAATAAAGCAGAATAAGAACCTACCAATTTTTTAAAAAGGGTGAACCAATATTTGAAGCTTGGCATGATTTTGTCTTATAAATAACACCAAAATGGTAGATGATTCTAGTACATCGATTTACGATCCACCAATCTACGTAATCAAAATCAAATCCACGTAAAATCAATTTGCAGGAATCAGTACTAGATTATAAAAGTAAATATACGATCCCTTTCTGATAACGGGTTTCATTCATTGGCTGTGGTTAGATAACCCCATTCATTTATGTCTATGGAAGGGACGATTTGACCAAAGTTGACTCACAAATTGACGGCCAACGTTTGTTATCAAAGAACAGGTAGATACCACCACTCATGATCCAAATATAATCCATTTTTTATTAAACAATACCTACGCTTGAAGTTTAAAGTATTTATTTCTATTTTTAGCAAGGATTTACAACTTTATTTCATAAAATTTCGTAATAATGTGTAACTTTTGTGGTGTACAATAATAGTAGTTAGATTAGATTAAGACAGGCTGGTGTCCGCAACTCCACGTCTAAGCGCGTATTTTTCGTACGGAAAAATAGTAGTTTAACAGTTATATATTTGGGGTTATTAAAACATGACTGTGGGTATGATAAAAGTATCACAAGAATGTTTTAATACAAAATTGTATGCTGTTGCAAACACTATTTTTAACCCCCGCCGGAAAGAGGGGTGGTATAATGAAAACTTTCTCGCTCTCTAATACATAGGACTTTAAAACATGAAACTCTAATACATACATGTGACTTTACTGACGAAATATGGAAGTTTAAAAACACCGTAGACCAAATAATACAACCTGACACTTTGCTTATCGTTTGTGGACTGCGAGAAATTCTTCGAATCAATTGAGACTTGGGCTGTACTGCAGTCTCTCCAACGGTGCCAGATCGACTACTGGTACATCGAATTATTGTTGAAGTTTTTGTACAAAAGCGCCACCATGTCAGTCCGTCTTCAGGATCAGACGTTGGAACCTATCCTTCTCTGGCGCGGTGTGAGACAGGATATCATTTCTTCGAAATGGTTCAATGCCAGGCTGGGGGATTTTTTCAAGGTTCTGGACTGGAGGGGACTAGGCATCAATGCTATTGGTGAGTACATCACTCACCTTCGGTGTGTTTGCATAGTGGTCATGGCTGAGACCATGGGGAACATCAGTTCAATGCTCAATGACCTCAGTAGAGCTTCCGAAAGAGTGGGTCTTAAAATGAACGTGGACATAACCAAGTTCATGGTGAAAGCCCATGTTACACACACTTCTTTCAAGATCAGATTCTCTACACTCGAGGTTGTAGAAGATTCTGTATACCTCGGACAAACGGTCCAGTTGGGTAGGTCTAACATCGAGAAAGAGATCAACCTTCGAATCAAACTCGGCTGGGCGGCAGTGGGAAGTTGTGCGATATCTTCCCTTCAAATTATGTCTCAAGACAGAAGTCTATGATCAGTGTATGTTGCCAGTTATTATTTATGGAACCGGGACATGGTCGATCACAATGGGCCTCATCAGAAAGCTTAAAATAACCCAAAAGGCAATGCAGAGGACTATGCTCGGAGTTTTCTTGCGTGATCGCATCAGAAATGAGGATATTCACAGAAGAATCAAAGTTACCGACATATCCTGAAGAATTGCGAAACATAAGTGCAGTAGGCAGGGCACATTGCTCGCAGAAGGGATGGCCGATGGGGCTGGAAAGTTCTGGAATGGCGACTGTGAACTGGAAGCCGATGCGTTGGAAGGCCTCCCACTAGGTGGACCGATGACCTGGTTAAGGTTGCGGGAATAGCGCGGTTGCGTTTGGGGAAGGTGCAGCAGTGGACGTCTTTCGGCTGAAATGATGATAATGAAAAATACTAGTAGGTATCTAACTTTATGAGGAAATTCTGGTAATAATGTTATGTTAAGATATTTTTTAAATACCTGGTAAGACTTAAGCTCAGTATACGAACTCAGGAAATGATAAATGCTCAATTACATTCTTACATCAATGTAACTTCTAAATCATACCGCACTTTAATTTGGTTATAAATTAATTTCGTTCCGTTAAACCGTTGTTCATCTTAAGTACTTTATATATTATATTTAAGTGCTTTGGAAGTTTCCCAACTTATAATATAATAGGCTTGGTTGCCATCTTGGGTCAGGTTTTCGTTATTTGAATTACCGTTGCTCCTTTGTTCCTGTTCAGTATTAACTACCTGTGGAGTATTTTCGTAATTAAGGTCTATTCAAAGTAATGGAGGTCACTGTATCTTTTTTTTATTATTATCAATAGGCTCGCGCTTGACCACTATCTCACCTGATGGAAAGCGATGATGTGGTCGACGGTGAAGCACGCTTGCCTAGGAAAAACCCATACACTCTAGACTTAAATACCCCTAGATTGTAGCTATCGGGAAACACCGACTCCGGCATGGAATTCCACTACTTAGCTGTATGCATAATAAAAGTTTCCCCAAAACGTTTTGTGCGTATGGGTGGGATGTCCACCATGTACCGATGACGCATCGCCGTGCGTCTGGTTGTCCGATGATGAAACGGGCTGGGCGGAATTAAATCATGGAATTCCATCGCACACTTCCCGAAATGTAACCGATAAAAACCGACAAGCTCGCAACTCGGCGACGATGTTCAAGGCTCTGGAGCTTTCATTTGACCAGTGCCTCATCGCCGACGAGTCTCTTGGCCCGCTTTACGATCGACTCTAGTGCATCTAGCTGGTATTTGGCAGTTCCGTCCCAGAGATGAGAACAGAACCTTTAGAATCTAGTAACTAATTCTAATGAATGACACATAACATAACATATTTCCGAGCTCGTATTGCCCGAAGGGTGAACCTACCTTTATTCGCTCAGATTTCGCCTGTAATGCTAAAGACATGGCGAACCTTGTGATCAACCGGGCACAAATCCTAACTCTGGGTTGCTACTAATAAAATGTCTGATGAATAATTCGGATGTCGGTGTCTTTGATATTTACCTTTTCTTTTTATCATTTTCGACACCGACTTCCAAAACGAAAGTTATTTTAGTGTTTTGCTTTTGAAGTCGGTTATTATTTTTGTGAAAAGTTTTTAGTACACCATCACTAAAAATTAGCAAGTTCTATAGTAATGTACCTATAGGATTGACAAAATAACCATAACACAATTTACATATTAATGCTGTTTGTCGCTAAGGAGTTCGGTTGTATGCTCCATATCTTTTAAAATTCTAAATCGCTTTTGATGAAACTTGCACTGTTTTCTATGTTAAGAGATATTCATCCAACACAAAAAGAAGGATCTCAATCCGATCAGTAGTTTCGGAGAAATGCGTGGACAAACATACAACCATACAAACATATAAACACTTATGAAATTGCACACGTATTTAGAAGCCCACTTTGGGTAACATATATGAATATTGTGCAGTTCCAAAAATTTTATATAATACGTGTCGAATTGATTACCTCCTTTTTTATGAAGTCAGTAAAAATATGAATAATTTTGCCCGAACCGGGAATCACGTGCCCTGTAAGTCATGCTCAGCAATAGCACTTCCGAATACTAGACCAACAAGGAAAAAAAAAGAAAAAATATATATATATATAATAAATAGGTGAATAGGTTTCCTCTACCTCCAAATGGTGGACTGAAGACTGGTGCTTGTTATTGGAATATAGTTTCTGCGTGCTGTTAAAAAATCGGTACATATTCGTATAAAAAATAGTTTTCAGACTGGCTAACAGTTTTCAATACAAACAAACAAGACCAACTTCAACACTAACTTTCAGTTATATCGACGCTAGAAAATAGTAAAAATTGTGGCATTGGAATTGTGGCAACTATTGTTTTAAAACATACGACACAAAATAGAAGAAAAATTTACAACACATACTTTCTAACAAGAGTCGGCTCCTTGAAAAACAACATAATATCTCAAAGCCAACATCAAACATAACTCTCATAACTCCAACTACATTTAAAACCGAAAAGTCTAAGCTGAACACTTTACCTAAGCCTAAAACGAAATAAACCTTAAACCAAAACTAAAATCGTTAAAGTTTTCTCAAGACAGCGTCTAACTAAAATCTAAAAATCTAAGAGAGTGCACCTCACATCACGTTAGTTAAGTAGAAACACTTAAACCATTAACTAAACGACGTCCCAAGTTGCACCTTAAAAACACTTAGTTCCAATTTTAAGTTATTTCTCATAGAATATTGTAAGACAGGAATTTCACGTCAAAAATTCATGTTTAAAAGCTTAACGGATGAAATAAAAGCTTTTGAACTAAAATCCGACAGGTTAATATCCGGTCGTAGCACGTCTACGGCGTAGCAGATCTACGGCGTAGCGGGCACTACGACATTTGTATGAAAAGTTTTCGAAGTGTGAATACTAATCAGGCTTCCAGTTGTTGTGATTCCTAATGTTGAAACGTTGTTAAATTTGTACCCAGGTCAAGATCCTTAATAATAGATTTGTCTTCCCACGTGAATTTGATAACAAAAGATGCGATTATAGAATTACAATAGTTTCACGTTTGAAGCCAAACAATTTCGTGTTTGACCTTTCATGAGAGTCAGAGGCCTATTTTGAATAGAATTCCCGGTTTGAGATTATACCGTATTATAAAGTACAAAACCGTACATTTGGGATGGAGTCTTTCAAATTTCTGTTTTTTGGGCTAAAATAAATTAGATATGAAAAGAATAAGCGATCAGTGTTTGGAGGAATGCGGAACAAGGTGTAAAGTCCCACAAACCTCCATAGAAAAGGGAGGATGCTCCGACCAGACGGGTGTTGTGTCTGGTCCGGGCAACTGCCCGACGGTTGATGTCGGACTTGTTGTACACGTTCAAATCGCGTCAAAAACTTTGCTAGCGCGATGCAGGTTTTGTGTGATGTTATGTCATAAGGAACTAAGTGGCGGCGTTGGTGCCGCTACAAGTGAAACCGTTATTTCTTTGGTCACTAAGGCCTAATCTTATTTCAAAGAAAATTGCAGATTTAGTATTTTATACACACAAAAGCCACAGCATTTTAATTCAAATTCAAATAGCCTATATTAACACACTTATCACTAATCATTTTACATTATTTTTATTTTTTTTAGTTTGATTTTTAATGTTTATAATTTTGATGATGGCTTTCTTTTTATATGATTTTGATTATTGTAAGGTTTTAATTAAATTCGTATGCATTTTTTTCTTTTTTGAAATTGTATGCCGTGGGAAATGTAGTTGATTGCACATTTGGTCGTAATTGTTATAATAATGAGTTATAACATGTAATGTGTCACTGTTTGGTTTTCCCAAAAAAATATGATAAAAATATATTTTGTACAGGTATATACAAATAGTTTTGCTTTTCAGCATAAGCCTCCCCCAGACCCTTTCACAGTTCACAATCGTGTACTTTTCTTCTCCGAATAAGCCAATCCCTCGAATACTTCGAAAAAGTGGATTGTTGATTACAAGTGACAAGTGGCATTTGATTTCGTGGAAGGTGATAGGCAAGTGTCAAAATATAAGGGTCAATCCCTTACATTCTGACACTTCAGGTGATTTTTCGATATCAGTTGTCAATCCCATACAATTTTTCCTTTTTGAAAATCGCTATCGCCACGCTTTCGATGATGAAACGTCACTTGTCCCTAGACAAGTGAGACCCTAGTCTCAGTTATCTTTAAACCACACTTGGTAATTAATTACGGTCAGAGGCTCTAGCTAGACAAGTGACAATCGATGTCAGCGAAGGCGATAGTCGAAATGTCAAAATGTAAAGGATTGATCACGTGTCATTTTTTTCAATCACTTTCATTTATAGAATATCACTTATTAGGACTAGATAAGTGATATTCTATAAATGAAAGTTAAGGTTATGCTACAAAAGCCAGGTTAGATTGTCGTCAAATTCATGTTGTAGTTACTCATACATTTCTAAACATTGGTCTTGCCTATTATGTGTAAAATCGAATTGTTATTTTTGCTCCTCCCACTCTAAAATCCACAAATAATAAGTGGCTTATTAAAAACACAGAAAACAAAGCAGAAACATAATAAACCAACTGGCTGCCACCCACGGCTCCGCCGCGTGGTATTAGTACCTCTGCCCAATATATTTATAAATTATAGCCTATCTGTTATTCTGATTTATAAGCAATATTCCCATAAAGTTTCATCAAAATCCGTTCAGTAGATTATGCATGAAAGAGTAACAAACATCCATCCATTATCACAAACTTTCACGTTTATAATAGCAAAAACGCATAAATGAGAAGCAGGAATCCTGAAACAACAATTTTGCAGTACATAAAGCTGTATGAAAATGAACGAAGGCGCGAGGCAAGATGTGTATATCTTTGAAAAATAAAACGACTTCTATTGTGTGCGGCATAATAGAATTTCGATGAGAGTACAAGCACCACAGAGTAAGGAAACCCGCGGGCAGCGAGTAGAGAGGACATTATTGATAAAAATTCTGTCATCCGTCAGTTAAATTATCATATCAATATTGAACATGTATTTTTGCTATAATTGCCATAAAATTTTAAAGCACCGGAAAGTAACGTATAGTCACGGTTTGGTAATTTTTAGTAAGTGGGGGTGTATCTCAAATTGATGTCCCATAAACAAGAAGAAGAAGATTTTTTATGAATAAACGGTGACAATCACTAACTAACTAAATGCGACTGACACCAAATGCAAGTGCGGTGCCCCTGGCAAATCATGGGCTAATTGTTGAATTGTTCCAAGTGTCCAGACACCTACACTATCGAGGACTTGATGAACGCCACTGATTCTGCTATAAACATGACCACCTATTTGGCCTAAACAGTAAAATGAGATCAACGGTCGACACTCACTGGTACTCTTGGTCGGTTTTAAAAGGTTTGACAAAGCCGTCTCCGTAGTCTGTGTCTCATACGGTGCGGGGACCAAACGATTCCGGGACGTGAACAATTATAGATTGTAAAAAGAACTGTTAGTACCTATGTGTAGGTACTTTTATTGTTATTCGATTCGTTTCTACGTGTGATGAAGTAAATAAGCCTAATAATTGTAGTGTGGGTTTCAATGAATGAAATGTCGTTGACTCTGTCTTAATTTGAATTGATTCCAATTATTGATTACTCTATTATAAATGTTAACGCCTCTACGGTGGAACGGATTAGATTAAGTTTCCATATAGGTAAAATACTGATACTCTGATGCATACCTAAGTTTAGATTGGAAGCCGTACCAATTGTAATTTCGAAAAGGCTAATCGGATTATGATAGTATGTTTTTGGTCAGTTGACAATATAAGTTTTGTCTCGATGCAGGTTGATTCCAATTTAGGCCGGTATTCCAGTTGCTCAAGCTCAACTCAACTCAAACTTTCAAAGGACAGTTGTGATTGGTGTGCTTGTTTTTTGTACATTAACGTGCTCAAGTCTAAGATCCTAGACGCTCCAAACATTTCCAAGCTCTTTTAACACCAAATATATGGAACTGAATAGTGTTAGCATGTACTTGGAACGTAGTAGTACTTGCTAACTTGGACTTTAATTTTCATGAAATACATAAGGCATTCGTGTCAAGCCTGGCAAGTCCGCCTCTGTACATTTGTGTGCAAGAAGTATTAAATAAATACCTAAAACAGATTTTGTGTAGAAAGACCTCTGTAACGTCTGAGGTGTCTGGGATCTTGCTCTATTGGGTACACTATGATATATGTCAAGCTGAAGAACTATATATCAAACTCTTGAGTCTGACTGTGACATGTGTTCAATTTTGAGTTTGATTCGAGGATGAGCATCTAAAACACGTGTATAAATATGTCGCTAATATGATGATATTTAAGATTATATATGTATATAATAAACAAATAATTTTTGTGTTTCCTAAGTTTCCATTTTTTTTTAACCGACTTCAAAAAAGAGGAGGAGAGGAGGTTCTCAATTCGTCGGAATCTTTTTTTTTTTATGTATGTTCCCCGATTACTTAAAGACGCCTGGACCGATTTCATAAATTCTTCTTTTGTTTGATAGGGTGTACTTCCTAGTTGGTCCCATAATCATCAGGTCAGGATCTGATGATGGAATCTTAGAGAAATGGAGGGAACTCTTTAAATATTATAGGCCATCATAAAGCGATTTTGGTATTTTCATCAACAATGCAATCATTTGCACTCAGAAAGTATTATTGGTGAAGTGGAACTGATGAAGAAGACCACAGATGGCCACTGGAACTGCTAAATGCTAAATATGTCACGGGCATAAGTTATCTCGAATAGTTAACCGACTATAATGAAGCAAATAATCTTCTTAATATCTAATATAAAACAATGTATCCTAGTCGTGTTTGGGCTTATTGGCATCGCCATGAGATGTACTTTGGCTATGAATGATAATCATGTTAATTGGAGGTACCTACCAAAATTAAAAAGAGAAAAATAAAACTTTTTAACAAAAAATCAAACCGACTTCCAGGACAAAAAACTACAAAGCAAAAATAAATTTTATTTTCCGAAGTCGGTGTCGAAAAACGGAAAACAATGGGTAGGTACAAAAGACACCGACTTCGGAAAAGAAATTTATTTTTTGCTTTGTAGTTTTTTGTTCTGGAAGTCGGTTTGATTTTTCTGTACGAAGTTTATCATTCATAATCTAAGTATAGATGGAAATTGGTAAGTATTTTAGTATGTCTGTTCAAAAAATATATATATATAAATAAATACAATTTTATTTGATTCTTTGACCTGCACCGGTCACACAGGGCAGCAAGAAGCTGCAGCATTTTTTTTTTGCAGAACCTCTTTTATTTCATTATCTATTAATTTATAAAAACAAGTTGTCCTGAGGATTAAACAAAGCACACCATTGGAACCCTGGGGTCCATCTAAGCATGCCATGGTTTGGAATTTGATCATCGCGCTATTAGTAAATTAAGGTGTAATCAGGTCGATGTAGTGTTGTTTCAGCTTGCGCTTCATATTTTTACTGTTCATTGAGCATTAACCCCCTTATTAATAAACACGGAATAAAGTTAAACCAGGAATAACAAAGGAATAACCATACATTTTCATAGGTTTATACTTGGTTTAACTTTATTCTGTGTTTATTAATAAGGGGGCTAATGTCTAAGGGTATTTGGTTTAATAAATTAGGTATTATAACAGATGCGGTGCGTCTACCATAAAAGTTATTTTTGCGTAGCACTTCAAAAGATTTTGTTTTTGCTTGTCTAGTATTCACATCATATCTTACTGGAACTTTAATATTAGTGTTATCAAAATTTTCTATGAGAAACACGTACTTAGCGCGGGCTAGAACAGGAAACACTTTGCAATGTTTGAATATACCTATATAATTGTCCCGGTATTTATTTTTAACAAATTTTGGTACAACCAGCTTCAACAGCCGTGTTTGCAAATTACGTTTTTTTATGTTTGTTTTTATGGAACGGTGATTTAGCACAAATAGTAGCTGAGGAGCTCGTGGCTAAATAATAACAGCCGCACTGGTCGATCATCAAGGTTAAGCAACACTTGACGAGGTCGGTCCGTGGATGGGTGACCATTTCAACATACCCAGATTCCTCCGTGCCTCGGAAAGCACTTTAAGCCGTTGGTCCCGGCGACCATTTGAAGATCTTTGACAGTCGTTACGGGTAGTCAGAAGCTTTAGATTTCCTATTCCCAGTTACTGGGTTGTGGAGGTCAGATAGACAGTAATGTGACTCCATGTAAAACACTGATACTAGGCTCCTGAACAGAGCTACCTGTCTTGTTAGTTATAAATCCCCATCCAAGTCACACGCCAGCCATAAATGTCTACCTTATTAAAATTATACTTATCAATGTCCAATAAGTTTTAATTGCACAGCCTCTTAAAAATATGGAGGGTAATGCTTATCTCGGTCTGCATAATATAAGAGTCAGCGAAGGGAAATAATTAGCTAATATGCTTTAGTCGTCAGAGACATAGAGGAATGGACGGAGCGGGGATATCCAGCTGTGAAGTGAATACGCTCAGAAAAGTGTGAAAGAGACAAAGCGATCGCGCGTGCATTCAGCAGAAGTATTATTGAAAGCATTTATTTAACTTGCCTGATTAGTAAGTTAGTGTGTTAGTATGTATGGATCAAATCTTACAACTGAATTACAAAATAGTTATCCCCAACCGATTGAGCAAAATTTTGTTTGAATAATCGTTTGCTTTGGATGACAATTTTTATTTTAATTTTTTTTTAATGAGACACTCACGCACGGTTAACTAAGTACCATAGTTCTAAATCCAATATTGGGGACACCCAATGATGGAGGTCTAATTATTTTTATACACCCTCATTATATGGCATCACATGAAAAGGTTTGCTGAGAGAAATACGAGCACGTCACAAGAGTGGTCAAGCTCTGCATGTTGGCATAGATAAAGCTGAAGGAAACAAATAACGCATAGTAGCTTTGTCCATTTCTACATAATAGTCAATTTGTGACGGTATTATCAGTTTATTCTTCTATGTCTTTGGAATATACGCACAATTTTTTGTATTTTTTTTGTTTGCGATGGGTTTGCTCTTGACTAATGTAATGTAATGTAACTGTCTAAGTCATAGGTGACAGAGACAGAGTCGACGATGGAGTGAGCTTACCCAGAAGATGTTTACTCTAACTTTGAAGAGAACTAACTTTGAACTTTATTTATTATGTTTAAGTTTTGTTTTATTAGGACCTCTGCTTATCTTAGCTTTATATTTTGTCGATTTTATGGACGTGGGCCTGTTGTTTTAAATAACTTACAGTCGGTAATAGCTGTTTGCTGACCCACACTAAAAACGAACGTATTTGAACCCTCCGCCCGTAACATTAAGAATTATTTAATTTGTATGAGTTTATTAGACTAGCGCTACTCGATGAAACAATACGTACAATTATTATACACATATGCACATTTGATCTTTAAAACGTAAGTGTTAGAATATTTATAACAATTTTATGCGTTTTTATTTTTATACTGTAGGACAAAAATTTTATTTAAAAAAATACAACAACTAATCATATCTTAAGTAACTAAACTATCTCACAACTTCACATCCTAAACTAAGAAACTAGAAGCTATTGTCAGCATTTTTGACAAAACATATCGTGTTAGGAACAAAATAAATACCGTTCCCCGTTACCTCATTATTCAAGGGACATACTTAGGGTAAGCGCAAACCTGTCGACACGCTATTTTTTAAGCTGACATCTTTATTTATTGGGTACATACGAGTACCACAACAAACGGTTTGGACGGGAAGGAATCATTATAAAGTGGCCTTCTAGGACGTGTTAAAGTTATTATTTTTGCAGGTCTAATAACACCGTCCTTTGTTATTCCTACAATTATATATATATACGTATATTTTTTAATATTATTATTTTACATGACTTTGCTAATCTCGGGTCCCTGGGGTCCCGTTCCTTTAAAAGGCGTGTGAGGGGTAGATGCCAACTCGCAGAGGCCTTGTTAGTCATGTATCAGGAAATGTGACACAAGCCGACCGTTCTCCCTGTATGCACTACGCAAGTGCACCCAAGGGCAATCTCTGGATGGTGCAGGAATATTACAAAATATGGAGATAAATATGTTGTGCTATGGGTTTGGTATGTTTAGTGGATCGATTGCCTAAAACTATAGGAGGACTACTGGCCCCTGCCTGACCACTGTTGAACTACACGACTATAAAATCTGCTGCAGAAGCAGCGAAGCCGCTGCAGAAGGTAGATGCCAGTTATTCATTTTCTTTTTAGAACAGGTTGCCCCATACTGGGAATTACTTCCTGTATTGTGGGTGCGTTTAAAACATTTAAACATACACAAGACACCCAGATCCGGAGCAACTATATATATGCCATACAGATACTTGTTCCGTGCGTGAATCGAAACAGCGACACGCAGCGCAGCAGCTGATCGCTCAACCACTACGCCAACCGTGTCGTCTTGATCAAATTGAAATAGGTACATCGTTCCTTACTTTACATGGAAACAATCTGAATGCCTTTTCTGAATACTTCTAAGATCTATCTAGATATATGGATTCTAAAACTACCGTCAACTGTCGCTCAAGAAAGATCGTTTTGTTTTGCTCCTTTGTTCTTTTTTCTAAAAATAGTAAAAAGTGTTAATTTATAAACATATTGTATACCGTTGCATTGCTGGTGGGGTGAGCTATTGAACAGTGAAAACTGGACATCAATACAACAACAGAGCGCAGAGTTATAGGTAAAAAACCTTTCAAAACTTTAATTTAACGGCTCGAACCCGGACCTACCTCAACCCGCAGAGCGCTCGATACTCCTCGCGCTCTCCGCCGCACCGCCCCGCCGGCGCCTGCGCTGCTTGTCATCCTATGACTCAACTTTTGCGAGACAAAGTTTGCAATACCGCGCACTTAGTTCGCTTGGACTCGCCGGCGTCGACCATTACGCTAGTGTTGTTTGGCGCTCGGCGCGCAACAAGAAAATAAAATATCTATAAGAATGCAACGTAATCAGCGTTCTTCTCCTGCAGCTGTTGCTAACCAGACGGTTTCGCAAGTGTCTGAGCCTGTGTTAACCCCGACCACCCCGTGTAGTAGAAGTACCACAGACACAACTAGTAATGTCTCTGTAAGGTCTAAAAGACCACGACCGAACGACTCACCCAACAGCGACGGCGCGTACGAGGAAACCTCAGAAGATAGCTCAACCGGCCGGGATTCGGTTCCTCAACTCCATCAGCTGGACAAATCGACAATTTCTGAACTTCGCAAGGAAATGGAGTCTGTGTTGACTGTGCATCTACAAGCCTCGCTCAGATCCTACTTCGAGGGTGAATTTAGCGAATTAAAAAAAACTTTGCAAGGGTTAGAGGCCTCCGTCGATTTTATGAGCAAGGACTATGATGTTATGAAGACTGAATTAGACCAGAACAAGCACGTCATAAGTCAATTAAAGAGAGAGAATGATGAGTTAAAGATCTGTGTTTCTGACTTATCTGGAAGAGTCAACATTATAGAACAACATTCTCGCCAGGACAACCTAGAAATAAACGGAATCCCTGAAAATCAAGCCGAAAACTTATTGAGTACGTTAGTTCAACTGGGAAAAACTGTCTCATGCAGTATCGAGGCGGGCGACGTGTCATCAGCAACTCGCGTCAAAAAACTCGACTTACAGAGTAGCCGTCCACGCTCAATTATCGTCAAACTTAAAAGCACGAGAAAACGGGATGACGTTTTAGCATCGGTATCCAAATTTAACCGTGCTAATATTACCAATAAGCTAAATTCGGCCCACTTAGGATATGGTGGCACCAAACAGCCCGTCTTCGTTTCTGAACATCTGTCGCCCCTGAATAAAGCCATACATGCACAGACTAGGAAAACGGCGCGCGAGAAAGGCTACAAATACGTTTGGGTCCGCGATGGCCGCATATTGGTCCGCAAGGATGACGGAGCACGGCCTATCCAGATAAAGTCCCTTCACGCTGTCTCTCTACTGTAACCTAACATCAAGAACCCAGGACCGCGAACTCGTGAGTTAATCATTAAAATTCACTGTTTACTACCAGAACCTCAGAGGAATGCGCACAAAATTGCGTGAAATTAATATTGCGGTTAGTGTCAATAATTATGACATGATTGTGTTATCAGAAACATGGCTCAATGATAACATCAATGATGGGGAGCTTTTCGACGCCCGCTACAATATTTACAGAAGGGATAGGTCATCCAGCGCACTTACAGGAAGAGAAGGAGGTGGCGTTCTTATTGCTGTTTCCAAGGCATATGATTCCGCGCGGGTTTGTCAGTGGGAAACCTCTGCAGAAGACCTCTGGGTACGCATAAAGGTTAATGAGGGCAAGAAAATAAACATTTGCGCAATATACTTACCACCCCCTGTGACACAGCAGCATCTGGATATGTTTCTTAATTCGGTCACAAGTGTCAATGAAACCACTGGTGAAGAAATTATACTAGTCGGAGATTTTAATCTCGGCTTCATCGACTGGAACCAGGACCCTAGACAATCTCATGCAACTTCTACTATCCCGTCCAACTATAACAATAACCTAGAGTACTCTCTTATTGATTTCATGTCTTTAAACAGTATGTCACAATATAATGCTGTTAAAAATACTAATAATAGATCGTTAGACTTAGTGTTTTCAAATATGCTGGGTGCAGTGGCCAGGAGGTCCGCGTCACCTATCTGTAGAGAAGATTGTCACCACCCCCCTTTAGAAATTGATTTTATTTTAAAGACGTATGTTCCACTAAAACATGTAACATTGACTAAATTTAATTTTAAGGCAGCTGACTACGAACTCATCAATAAAAACTTAAGAGAAATTCGTTTGAAAGAGCAACTGGAATCATGTATAAATGTTAACCTTATGGTAAAAGTTCTTTATGAAACCGTACAAACAATTATAAATGACAATATTCCTAAAATCAAAAATAAAAGTAAAAAATTTCCCCCGTGGTACTCTAAAATCTTAGTAAAAATTCTCAATGAAAAAGAAAAACTCAGACAACGTTTTAAAAAATACGGTAATCCACGTGATGAACTTGAGTACAGAATGCTCGACGAGAGAGCACGATCGGTTATCAGGAGTTGTTATAGGAAGTACGTCTGCTCTGTCGAGAATAACATCCGGTCGAACCCTAAAGCGTTTTGGTCCTTTATTAAGACAAAAAATTCAAAATCTGGCTCCATACCTTCCGAAATGACATTTAACGATAAAATAGCAGCAACAGGTGACGAAATATGCCAACTATTTGCTAATCAATTCTCATCAACATTTTCTGTCGTAAGCAGTAAGAATGAAGCACCAATAAATACCCAAATATTTCCTCAATTCATACTTAGTAGAATTGCTTTTACTGAGAGGGAAGTTCTTGGAGCACTAAACCGGATTGATGTTACCAAAGGTTCTGGTCCGGATGGGTTGCCTCCACTTTTTATTAAAAAATGTGCCCGTAATTTAGCTTATCCTCTCACTTTAATTTTTAATAAATCTCTCGAAACGTCCACGTTTCCGACAGAATGGAAAAAAGCTAACGTAGTCCCAATATTCAAGAAGGGTGATTGCGCAAACGTTAAGAACTACAGACCAATATCGATCCTGTCCATTTTTTCAAAACTTTTTGAGTCATTGATTTGCCCAATTTTAACATCCCATGTTAAAACACAACTTTCCCCTCAGCAGCATGGTTTCTGCAGGAACAAATCCACTGTCACCAATTTGGTTTCGTATGTGGATGAGATCTGTATGAGCATCGATTCTGGCCGACAGATCGATGCTCTTTATACTGACTTCAGCAGTGCTTTCGATAAAGTTGGCCATGAAATCCTGCTGTTGAAACTGCATAAGTTTGGTGTACATGGACCCCTGTTGAGGTGGTTCGAATCATATTTATGCGGGCGAACACAAAGAGTGGTGGTAAACGGCTATCGATCACCGGAGTATATTGCAACCTCCGGTGTGCCCCAGGGATCTCATACCGGGCCTGTCCTCTTCATTGTGTTTATAAACGACATAGTCAACTGCATCAAGCATAGCCAATGTTCCTTGTTTGCAGATGACCTAAAAATATATCGTCAAATAAAAACACAAGAAGACATTGAGCTGCTCCAATCTGACCTAAATTCAGTTCAGGACTGGTGTGTGGTAAATGGGATGAGTTTGAATGCCAGCAAATGTAATCACATTACATTTACGCGGAAAAAGCACCCCTTACCTTCTTCTTACTCCCTCAATGGAACATCGCTGCAAGAAGTTAAAAACATACGGGATCTAGGGGTAGTGCTTAGCAGTGATCTATCATTTGCCGATCATATTAACAATGTCATTAAGAAGGCTATGAAAATGGTTGGGTTTATTAATAGAGTTGGCAAGGAGTTTAGTGGAACCGTAGCCTAGAAAGTCTTGTATAATGCCTTTGTGCGCAGTCTATTTGAATATGCATCTCCCGTCTGGAACCCTACCTATAATATTCACATAAATCGTCTTGAGCGAGTTCAAAAAAAATTCACTAGATGCTTGCGGTTTAAAGACCACAAATGCCCTTACAGAGCAGATTACGTAGAACGGCTAAGTCATTTCAAAATGGACTCATTGAAGCAACGAAGGGCTCTAAATGATTTGATATTACTATATAAAACCATAAACGGGACCACTTCAACTCCAAGTCTACTTAAGAAAATTAGCTTAGACGTGCCTCGTTATTCTCACGTCAGGTCCAAGCGCACCACTAGAACATTTATTACTAAGACGAGTCACACAAACCTGGGACGCCATGCTCCTCTTAACAGAATGTTTATTTTATACGACAGAGTCTGCTCCATCAACAACAGTATTGATATTAATATATAAAAATCGATTTGTGATCAGCTGCTTCCGTCTTTTAATTTTAATTTACTTGTCTAATTTATTTATGTACCATTTGTTATTTTGGTTCTTTTTCAAATTTGAAATATTATGATACCTACAATTTAATAATTTATTTGTAATTTTAATTAGTGGAGGTATGTGCGTGTGTGTGTGTTTCAATAATTGAAATAATTTAATTTGTTAATTTATATTTTGTTGTTATTGGAATGGTATTGTTTTAATAATAATTGTAACTTGACATTTTACTTTTTCTCTTACAATTATTTAGTTTTTAGGGTAAATAACTGTTGAATTCTAAATTTTTCAAAGACATATGTATATTTAATTTTTTTTTTTTTAATTCTCTCCTTTAAATTTTATTTAACAATGTATTTACAAGAATTTTATAACCAATTTCAATTTATTTTTTGATATTATTTTTGTTTTATATATCTTCTACAATACATGCGACTAATGCTGTGAATGATGTGCATGCCTGTAAGTGACTTGTTTACACAGGATCTTTTCTAGATGTTCCTTTATAGTATTGATGTGTAATTGAGTCGTTGGTGTGCCTTGTTAATAAATAAATAAATAAATTCGGTAAACTAAAATAACATCTTTCATGAAAACCTGTAATATTTCTACCTTCATGTTAGTAATTTCGCCGGAAAAGGGATGATGAAGTTATTTTTAATCCTCGATGGAAAAAAATAAGGGTGTTATAATTGTGACTGGTGGTACCTGTGTGTTTGTGTATATGTATATTTATCTGTGGCATCATCGCTCCTTAACAGGTGAATCAATTTTGGTTTCGTTCAAAAGTTAAAGGCGTTTGGCTGTTTAAATCGGGTTTATTTATTTTACTTGTTGGATCATAAAGTTATTCTTAGAGTATCAAAGTTGTCTTAAAGGCACAGAACTACTCATATTTATTTTTGTGGTTATTTTGCATTTAGGTAAATATAATAAAAACGATTTCTAAATACATGGAACTCATCATGAAAATTAGTTTCATAAATAAAGCCAGTGTTGTCTTACTATTCGTATAAAAATCGTTTTACTGTTCATCATTATCATTATTTCAGCAGAAAAGTGTCCACAACTGGACATAAAGGTCATAGCACACTTAAAAACTTGGAAGTGGATAGTCACCGTATCAACTCGAGCCGTGCAGGATTATTTGTACAAAACTCCCCACTGCAAAGCATACTCGTAATTGCCTCGCCTCAGGACAAGCTCACGAACCACGGTGCGGTGCATGGTCTAATTGCAGTGCCCGTGCTTACGGCTCGCCGTCCCTGTGCTTACTGCTCCTCGTCCCTGCGCTTACGGCACGTCGTCCCCACGCTTACGGTTCATTGCCCCCGCGCATACGTCTCACTATACCCTCCCTCTCCCGCGGCCTGCCTGCAACACACTACTGTTGCCGAACGCACTGTCATTCACAAGACAAGTTCAAGTCGATTTGTGCGCGTGTTTTATTAAATTTGTAGGTTAGATATCAAACAAAAAATAGCGATGAAAAGGGAGAAACTCATTGAACAATTCAGTAAATACTTGAAGGCTGGCGCCAGGTCAACCAGTGGTCGGCAAGCCGTAAGCGCGGCGTTGCCTAGCCGTACGCGAGTCGTCATATCGAAGCTGCTGATCAGCTTGTGCTTACGTTAGTTTGACGCCTGTTTGACGCCGAGGCGAAAGGCGATAAGTTGAAGATACCTTTCCGAGTTGATATGACCTTAAGCCTGCTCAAACATCACCAGCATCGATAAGCCCTGTGCTTTTCCAAAAGACTCCCGCGGCCCTAACCAGGAGTTTGTTCCAAGATGCAATCACTTCTTACTTTATATAAATTAGTTGCCTTTCACGTTAAGGAAAGATAGATTAACTCAAAAATAAAACAACTCGGCTTGCAAATCTATTAATTTTGTTCTTCCTTCAAGTACAAGTAATATCATTCATTTTAAATACTGACAGACAAATTATATAATGTTTTTAAATTAAAACCGTCCGGAACCACGTCTAGGTAAGATTTAATTATATTGCTCACTGAAAATACTGAGGGATTCCATTTTAAAATTTAATAAGCATGCGCTTTTCAATTTCTCAGTTTTCGTTCACTCGAAGAATTAAAGCGTTATTTATTTGCTCTGGATAGTAGGACTGCGGTTACATAGTATTTATTTTACAGTCAACGTACCTATAATTTAGAGCCGTAATGGGTAAATAACACAAATTTGTAGTACCTACAACAAGACTGAATAAAATAGGTGGCTCGTTCAGATGTCAATGTATACGCTTTTATAATAAACTTTCAAGCCACATACAAGTTCTATGCCTTATTAAAATTAAGGCATGGCACGCACTGCGATTTTTATTCGCGCGAATTTTTTTCCGCGCATTCTGTGTCCTATGGAAATGTACGAGGCTGCACGCACTGCGGAAAAAAAATCGCGCCCAAATAGTACTAAAATATTCGCGCGGAAAAAAATTCGCGCGAATGAAAATCGCTGTGCGTGCTATGCCTAACTCCTTCACTAAACGGTAGTTGTGCCAGAAAGCATTTTACAGGACAAGCCTTGGGATTGACCAGCTCCAATTTATATTTTTAGTTAGTTAAGATTATTTACTTTTTAAAGTATTATATTATTTTAATTATTGTGAATGTGAAGACTAATTGTGTCATTCCATTTTTTTTCTCAAATAGGTTTAATCATGGTCTCGCAGTTTGAGTTATTTGTGCAGCCTATCCAAATTAAAGGACATTCGCCGCATAAGTGGACAGGTCCACTCAATTTATTCTTTCTTCAAAATGCCATTTCAGACACGAATCTACGTGATCTTCACATGATTTGACCAAGATTAAGTCTGGACATTAATAGAGACTGTGACCTCCGAGTTGGTTTCGGCCTTTGTTCTCAGAGTAGTCAGAAACACCGACCTCATCTAGTTTAAAAAAATATGATTGACGTGTAAAAGTGTTTGTACAAACCAAGATAAAGAAAAAAATAATATCATGATAATGCAATAAAAAAAATTAGCAGTCATTGGGGCTGCCGACAGAAGTAAAAACTTAAAGCCTTGGAACAACTGGCCGCTAATAAAAAAAAAATCAAAATAAGAAAACAATTTTTTTTTATTCATTTAGGCCTTTAAGCGGCACTTTCAAACGTCAAAAAAAATGTAAGAATAATTGATTCCACCGTCCATTCGGAAATGTAGCTTGTTATGGAGAAGAAAGGACAAGAAACTCCACACATACTCTTTTGAAAAAAAATGTGTTTTACAAGTATTTGGTTACAATAATCTTGTTGGAAAAATATATACTACAACTACACACATACTAAACTACAACTAAACATAAGATCTTAGACGCCGTTCATATGATGAGCAACATGTTGTGCATCATGTCGCGGGTCAAATTTTGTTTAGTAGATACGAAGCTTTAAGTTTTCTCTGGCGCAACACGTCACATTAGTATGTCGGTGACGTGAACCAAAAATCGCTCGTAGCAGCTAAAGAAGTTTTCTCTTCAAGAAATTTACTCTTATTTTTACCTGACTGCCGAAGGAGGGTAATGTGTTTATCAGTCTATGTATGTATGTGTGTTCATATGTGGCGAGACCAAACGTGCTAGTGACCAAACGCGTTGGCTGATTTTGATGATTCTTACGTCAATCAATTTATCTTAAACTTGCATGTGTCACTGTCTACATTAAAATTGGAAAATAGAAAAACGGCGGTTTTTGGACGCCATATTGTGGGAGGGACCCAATTTTTTTTTCCAAACCCATCGTGTGGGGTAGCGAGATATAAAAAATATTTTTGCATTTTTTTGTGTTTTGCTTTTTTTTGAAACAAAGCTTTGTATACCGCAATTCTCGGCAATTGACATAATTTCGTTTAACAGAAACAGTAGCCATAATGCGGCATTTTTTTTTTATGACGGGGTCCGCCGAAAAATTACCCTGTCATCACTTCAAAAGAACAATGGCAACATGTCTAAAAAATACCCATTGGCGAACCTTTTTACAATAATCACAAAGAAGGTAAAATGTACAGTCACGGGCAAAAACATGTAGGTACCACACGCATGATTCATAAACGATTTTCCCCTGAAGTTATTTTTGGTGATACGAACATAGTATTTTTTTGGTAATATACCATCTTTTATTTTGCCATCGATATGCTAAGTAGAAGAAAAATTAACCTGTTAATGTCCCACTGCAGGGCAAAGGTCTCTTCTCATACAGAGAACGCACGAAAATTAATCACCACGCTTACTTAAGGCGGGTTGGCGATTTCAAACTTATATTAACTACTGGCTCTATATAACTTATATTAACTAGTAGCTAAGGAGCTCGTGGCTAAATAATAACAGCCGCACGGTTCGATCATCAAGGTAAAGCAACGCTTGCCGAGGTCAGTGCGTGGATGGGTGCACGGCACGTGCACAGACGTATGTGAACGAGTTCATATAAAATGTACACAACGATATTTTTTGCCAGGATCTACAATAATACTTAGCTGTATACTTAGCGTAATTGTGAAATACAAATCAATGAATAAAAATATCCTTACATAAAATTGGTATTTTCTTAAAAATGCAGTCAATTAATTTACAAGATGTTTTTGAATAATTTTGCCTAAATAATTAAGTACAGACTTAATTATTTAGGCAAAAAATATTAAAAACATCTTGTAAATGTGCCCAATAAAAAGGCCCATGACTGTATAGAAATTCTTCAAACACACACTTAATAAATTCATAGCGAAACAAAACCATATTTAAGCTGTTCCCCGCGAGCTCTTAATTACGGTCTTCAGAGCCCTTCTATTTGTTGCGAGTGTTAGTTAAAAAGGGATATAAATAATTAATCACCTGTCCGCAGTTTTAACTGCAAAGGATGACGAGGAGATTTTTGAACGCCATTTTCTGGGTTCCTTAGAATTTCGCGCTGCCATTTTATATAAATAAACTTGTGCGGTATTGTTGTATCTCATACCTAATTAAAAACAGATGATGTTTTTAATTTACTGTTTTACTTAAGTATGTCAATTAGCTGGTAAAATATGAGATTCTTAATTAACAACACCAGTGAAACTTTGTTTTTTACACATTTTTTTATAAACATATAATATATACAAGTTGTATTTATTGTATAATTTATGTTAACACAATATAACAGCAAACTTACAAAGTATATATTTTATTGATAAACTTATTATTTGCAACCCCAAAAGGCTTTTTTCGTTGCAATATTCACCTGGATTAAGGAACTCTTCAGTCTGCGTGTTTCGACACACACTTGACCGGTTTTTGACGAATTTGACTTCGAGGGGAAATTTTTCAAAGGGATGTGTGGTGGTGCTTTTCCGTACTGGGAAGTGATGGCATATTTGATTAATCATTCATTAGGGACACAGTTTCTATAGTATATCTTTATTTTAATGTAGAGGAATAGCTCGTGGCTAAATAATTACAGCCGCATAGGTCGATTTAAGAGGTTAAGTAACGCCTGCCGAGGTCGGTCTGTGGATGGGTGACCATTTATTGACAGCAAGTTGCTGATCCCGGCTATCATTTATTATTGTCAATCATTGACAGTTGTTGCAGGTAGTCATAAACATGAAATATCAGTCTTACCAATTGTGAAGGTCAGATCAGGTCTAGGTCAGTCTTTCCTAGTAAAATAATTATTGGTAACCAGCTGATTCCGATTAGACTGGAAGACGACCACAATATAATATTAGGGAAAAGACTATGTTTACTAAATGTGTAAAACCGTAAAGCTAGAAGCCTGAATTTTCAGTGATTAAGCGAACATAATATAACTAGGCATAATCCTGAATTACATTCAATTTCAAGTTGTCAACGAATATTAAAATCTCATCAAAATATTACATGTAAAAACATAAGTCACGCGGCGCAGTTCTTCTACCGCAAAAAGTAGTGAGATCGATTGGAAAACCAAGTCGGCAGAAAATAAAAATGGCACATTCACTTTTATTATTTTGTCCTTGAACCGATATTATTTTGCGTATATAGGTCATTTATACAAGCTACGGTGACGGAAAACATCGTGAGGAAACCAGAATCTCCTAGAACCAAAAAAATTAAGACATGTGACATCTACCAGCCCGCACTGGGCCCGCGTGGTGGATTACGGCCCATCCCCTCTCACAGAGAGGAGGCCTGTGTACCAGTAGTTGGAGCATGAATAGGCTGATGATAATGATGATGATACCAGCTGCAGCTGCAAGCTGCGGTCATTCGCTGCATGCGAAGCAAAAAAGACCGATCATATATATATTCTTTATTGTACACAAAACATACATATATAACAGTAGGACAACTTACGTACAAAGGCGAGCTTAACCCTTAATTGGGTTCTCTTACAGCAAACCTCAGTGTCATGGACATTTTTTATTAAATTAAGACTGGATACTCAAGTGCATAATAAAACTAAACATTTAAATTCCTACTAAATAAATAAACTAAACAAATACTTGTACAGTACATAATGCATACATATAATACATACTACATATTATAATTAAAATCTTAAATTATTAAATACATACATACCCATCTATGCGTCATGTTGGCAGTAAATATTCCCTTGTTCTTTTCTTGAAAATCTCCAGTGAATGGCTGTTCCGTATGGAGTGATGGAGATTGTTCCAGAGGAGGACAGCACGACCAGGATCGGAGTGGCGACACTTGCTGATGTAGATAGGTTCTCGAGATTTAACCAAACAACAATTTAGTAAAAACTTACTTTCAACTTTGTCTCAACTGATTTAATATAGTTTTCTAATTGTCTGTTCCTGCCTTTACTTCAAAAGAATTAAGTCCCCTGACTTAATAAAGGAAATAATTTCGAAATAGACGAAGTTATAAACTACAAGACTGTACCTACCTAGAGATCCTCAATTCCATTAGGCTTATGACGTAGTGCTGGCATTACGTTGCCCATAAGCCTAACTATAGGCAATTCTCTAGGATTATCTGACCACAACGTAGTGGTCAAATCATCGGGTCGAACCACGGCCTTCCGATTGGGCATCTAATTTCTATTCGCTGGAAACGGAAACATAATTAATATTGTAACAGTATTTTGTGAGAAGCTATGTATGGGTAGATTTGTATGTAGATAGATAGAATATACTTTATTGTAAATCAAAAGATGATTATTATTTCCATGGTATAGTTATTCTTATAAACTTTAATATTGAATGTTAATGAACTAGTCTTGTCTTTGGTTTATTGATTGAATTATTTGTTTGTTATACTTATAAAAACATTGTTGTATACCTCGTCAGGCAAAACACGTACGGACTTTTTACAATATTTGTATGAAAACGCATTATCAACGATTATCTTTATCTTTAGCATTATCTTTTTTCTAGCAGTTAGAGCTAACTATTATTTAAATGATTGAATAAAAAAAAATTGCACATTTAGTATTGTAATTGCCAGACATTTTAATTATTTTATTTTGGCATTCTTGAATGATTATTTTATGTTGGGTTATTGTTTTAATATCTTTACATTTTTTTATTATTTTTCTCTGACATTCTAGAATCACATCCTTGACTTGTTTTATTTTATTGAAATTTGCACGATTTTTTCACCACATTTGCATTTTACATTCAATATTTTAATATCTTGAATTTATTTAATAATTTTGCTTTGATATTCTAGAATGATTATTTTATCTTTAATTTTTAATTTTATTTTGAAATTATAGTTTTGACTTGTATTATTTTATTGACATTTCCAGGACCTTCATTTTTATTTTGTATTATTAGATACTAAATATGACACACCTTTTTTTCGGTGTTTTTCACCAGGTAATTCTTCATTTTTAAGTAAGTAGGGCTCCCATACAACAAACGTGTTTTTTTTTGCCGTTTTTTGCGATAATGGTACGGAACCCTTCGTGCGCGAGTCCGACTCGCGCTTGGCCGGTTTTTTAAAGAGATAAGAGGTAATTTCCATAACTGCTACATACTTAGCTGGCTCTTGTGATGCAAGATTTTCTAGTACAAGAGCCAGGGCAGCACTGATATTTTTGTACTGAATTGTGTTAAATAAATAAAATCGAATTTCACGCACTTTTTTCACGTATTTTACCGGCACGAATGCACAAACCAAATTTAACATTTTAATTTTGACCGCAGAAATGGGTGTACTTGTATCATTTTGTTTCACCCCATTTTGCGAACATTGACCGTGTATTTTTTTACATATGTGCTATCGATGAGGACAGCTCCATGCCAATTAGTTTAACCTTGAATGTATATTTTGACCAGACTATACAGCACCGTACACGTGATAGAATTATAAATAGAATGATAAATAAAATTTCTTAAAAAAATGCATCAGTAAGAGAGATTAAGAGAGCAGAAAGGAGTTATCTATATATCTTTCTTCTATAAAATTTGCTATATCCACTGGATTGAAGAAGCGCCGAAGACACTGTGGCCTGGAAGCATTTTAGGACGAGTACGACTTTCATCAATAAAAACACGACTAAGAAGAAAACCTCATGTGCCTAAACGTGACACGTCCTTGAAACTCCATTCTCAAATTCTCGCCCAATTCATATAACTATTGCCATAGAAGTCTCATTTATAAAAGCAAATACAAAGTAAAACTTAACATTCTTATTATTTCTCTCCTAATAAACATTCATCTCTTGGCTAAGACTCTTTAGTCTCCTTACAAAGGGCCAATTTCAATTCCCTTTCTAAAAAGCTAATATCATGCGAACTTCATCTATTTAACCCGAGACCCCACTGCCAAAATCTGCATGTTTATGTTTTATATAAAACTTGATTTTTGTGAATGGTACTTGATAGTAGGAGTAGGTAACTGCAGGGTTACATAGTCGCATCTAGTCGCAACTAGGATTTAATTATTTTTTTGCCCTGTACTAGGGATTTTTCCTATATCTTGGGTGCGTATGCAACATCATCTAGCTCTCAGTTAGGTACCATTCATAGGTTGCCAAGTTTAGCAGATAAACTGGCAACCCACAGATTACGGTTAACAGCTGGGAACCATATGTTTTCCTATTTTCTACTCCACATTATTTTAAATGACGTTGGATTCACTTAAAAATCTTGTATAATGGGGATTAACTTAAAATTTTAATTAAGGTAATTTGCAGCTTTATATTTCCTTATGCTTCATCAAAAACAAATATACGAGAATATTTTCGCTGTGGGATCTTAGGCTAAAGCGACTTGGCTTTTTTGATTTAAAACAACGGGAATGTTTAAATTTACAGTATCAATTTCTGTTCCTCAGCCTACAAGGGACTGTTAATGCTGAAGGAATTAGGGCGATGTCTCAATTCTCTTTTATGGCTGACTTTTATCCAAGATTTTCTTTTTTATCGTGCTCGTTTTCGCTTATGGGATGAGTAGGAGAGGTTGTGGCAGTTTTTGGGGGGTTTCTGGCTTTATGGGATTTTGTTTTTCCGTGATTATACCGGTAGTCGTCCTGAGTGACTTGGACCAGGGCCTAGTTGCAGCAAAAATCACTTAATGCAATTCTGCTAAAATAATATAAATCTTCGTCTATTCTATCGACTATTTCTATCAATCGTTAGAATATAACAAAAAGGTCTACGCATTTTCGCACGTTTCTATTCATACCTAAATATATTAAACATAAGGATTATTAATATTACATATCTCATGGACAAAGTGTAAATAAATAAATTAAACCGTGCACTATGTATAATGCCCGGGCATTATGAATCAAGTCAAGTCAAATCGGGCAATCAAAGTCAAAGTCAAAAATATTTAATACAACTAGGGTACTAAGCGGCACTTTTGAACGTCAACAATTAAAATTTACACGTAATAAAACTTGATTCTACCGTGCATGAATGCAATGTAATGAATACTGATTTAAACTTCTATATTATTATTATATTGTCTGGTCATTATGAACATATCTACGTAACGGTTGGGCAATTCGATAATTATGATCAATGATTAGGGCTCCCCGACATATCGGGGAGTTAGGTTACTTTAAACTTTGCATACAGATATAGTAGCATTTGTTGCTTAAATAGTAATCATCCTTACCTATTCTATATTAAAATCAATGCACAACATTAAAATAATTAAAAAAACACATCTTTTTATTACCTAGCCCAATAGGTAAGTGATGGGCATTATTCAGAAAGCCCGATCAATTAAAATACTTTAATTGTTTTTATCATATTGTCTACGGCATTTTGAATAATGCCGTATTAAACACTTGTTCCATAATATATAGATAAATATGAAAATTTTGATTTAAAATGATGTATTTAATATGGTCAGCTCCAAAATTTGCGGGGTAATGTTAAACACGGACAAATCAAATAGAGGACAGGGATCGTTCCTAGCCGACATTCTGCAATATTTCTTACACATACGTAAGTAAAAGTTAATAATTATGAACATACTCTTTGCTGATATCGATATTTAAACTGTAGATCTAAATAACAAAATTGATCAAAAAATAATAATTATGAGACTAGCTTTAAAAGATATCATACTAACAACAGCAATATAAAATACCTAATTACATATTCTTACGCATAGAACCTAAATTCATGAAGTACTTATCACAAAGAGAACCTTGACAGAACAAGAACAAATAAGTCTTATCAAACCTCTCAATATCGAGTTATAAGCGTCTCGTTTAAGAGCCTAATTTCATGTAAAGCGCCTCTTAAGAGCAGCCTAATTTCGTGAACAAAACTTCAATATTAAATTATTTTACAACAATTGTAGCTCATGAAAGAAAATTCAAGATTAGAATCTAAACTTGTAACCTACACAACTTCACACAGGTGCAATTATGAAATATCAAAAGAAAAAAATATTTGCGCTAGCGATGATGACAAAAAAGAGGAACGAGTACAAATAGGGAAATTATACTTCACATCCGCGCATAACGGCCAATACTCAGAAGAATGCTGGGCTTCGCGTGCGAGACACATCCACAGCGCTGATTTTCATCGATAACGGTGTACCATTGATATGAGTGTATTGTTCCCCCACTCCTGCCAAAGTGACCTTTGCTATGGAGTCGACGACGCCGTGGAGGTGGCTAAGTTTTGTGTGAACCAAATTTGATGCACTGTCGTATCAGAGAAAAAAAATCCCGGCTACGTGCGAGTCTGACTCGCGCACCAAGGGTTCCGTATAAACAGTAACATTCATTCATAAACGAAGAAAGCACCGAACATATTGCTCTAACGAAGAGACAAAATCAACATTGCCGTTAAAAAACTGTTGTCCCCATACATCAATATACAACATTTTTAATTTATCAAGTACTTTTTATAAGTTGGTCGGCTATTACTCGTAAACTTATAAAACGTAATTAGCTGTGATATTTTCCTTTTAATTTAGTTATATATACTACTGCCGTGATTTGACTGCGGGGACACACTCGATTCTAACAAAAAATTGCCATTTAAAGCTAATTTTACGCAAACGGATCCCTGAATCGTAAAATGGTTTCCAAAGACCCGTCATATTTTAAATAAATTAAATCCAACGATACCCCACACCATGGGATAGACGAGAATAATAAGATCACCACCTACGTGTTCAAAAGGAAACCTAAAAAAAAATATTCCATTGTTTTATTTTACCCCTTTGTAATAATATGTATACCCATGCCAAATTATAGCTTTCTAGTACTAAGAGTCTCTGAGCTAAGCTGTGGACGGTCGGACGGACGGACAGACGGACATGGCGAAACTATAAAGGTTCCTTGTTGGCTACAGAACCCAAAAAAAGTACACGCAATAATAAGTAAACTTAATTTGTAAATGCTATGAATGATAGTAAAAATCGATCGAAAATAATTGTGCATTTAAGAAGATCTAAGCGGTCCTCAAGATAGATACGAAAAGCCAGAGTTTATAATACGAGTATTTATTGTCTCATCTTCACTAAGTCGTCGATCCGCTTTGTGGGCGATCTAACCAAGCTGTCCCATCCGTTTTGCGGTCATAACTTGAGTTACCATCCATCTCTTCTGCGAGCATGACAAGACCTTTTGGTTGTAATTGTTAAGATTTTCATATTATTAACACCTTCTAATCAGATGGATTGTCGATTAAAATTTAGGGTACCCATTGGCTGATAGTAGCCTTCTCAAGCCATCTGCTTAAACTTTTTCAAACTATTTAGTAATCGGTTTTTTGTCTAACCCATGCAGCTGATAACAGTATTTTCGCCGATGTGAAATTCAAAACCTAGTAAATGGGTAACACGATTACCTTTGGTTTTGCCAAAGGGAATCGTGTTACCCATTTACTAGGTTACCAGTTACCAACATTACCGGTTACCAATTTTTTTTTAAAACCTCTTAGACTGGCAAAACATGCAAATTACAGCTGGAACCTAAGATATTAGCCTCTTACCGATCTATTTTTGAATCCAAGGAGAAGTTTAGTGGGTAAATCTTTAAGGGCTCATGATCACAATAAAGTAGAATATATTCTTATATCCTCAGATTGTTTTCAAAATCCTGATCGGTATAAGGCAGAAGCCAGAATGTCTCAATTTTATGTGAGGGGCGCATTGTCACCGCTCGCGGACTATAGGCAGCCATCTTACATTTTACTGCTTTACATTTCATTTTTATTCCGATGGCTCTATGTTTTGAAGAAACGTGTCAGTTATAAGAGGAAAGCGATTTGGAAATATAATTTTTGCTTCCTGTTTTCTTAATCCTGATGAGCTCGACTTCGCTTTGACCTAAGTAAGCTGCAACGGATGGAACAAGCATGTCCAGAAAATGCCTGTTCACTCTTACTTTGAAGGCTGATGGAGAAAAGAGAAAATTATAAGAGATAAGCTTATAACATATAATTAGGCTCTACTTTTTTTGCTATGGGTACTACTACTCCACTGTTTTTTTTTTCCATCAGGTGTGGTAGTGAAACCTTTTTCCACATTCTATCAGTTGAAATGCCAAAATGTTGGGATACACCACGCGGCGACGTGAAATTTAGGTAGCGCAGCTCATCCCATCATTTGACAGATCAATGGTGGCCTAACAGTAATTTATAAGTTGTAGGTAGTAGGTTCAAACCCAGGCAAGCGCTTTATTTTGTGTCAATTTTTTCATCACCACTGCTCTCAAAACGGTGAAGTAAAACATCGTGAGGAAACCAGCATGTCCTAAAACCAAAAATACGAAGACACGTGACATACATAGCCGGTGAGGGAGAGTGTTCGATTACGGCCCATTCCCAATTAAAAACCCTGATCATGATGAATGAGTCCATCTCACACATTTCTACTTTTATTTTAGAATGACACTTTTTTTTTGTATTCGCTCTTGATCTCTTCAAAACCCGCTCCGCTTATCACCTCGCTACCGCCTCTACTACATACCCCTCCTTAATTTCTAGTTCTCGGAATGTTCGTAATGCGAGCCGTCCCTCAAATTGGATTGATGTAATTCCCTACATCTTGGTACCCACGAGGTCATCCAATATGATGGACACTAACATAAAGTAAACGTTAGCCGTTGTTTTTTTCTTTTGTTATTTTATTACTTGAGCAAACGTTTTGTTTCTTTTGTTCTATTTTGGGACGTTTTTTTTTTGGTTGATCTTGGGCCTTGGCCGCAATATAAATCTACTGTAAGTTTTGCCAGGAATAATATTTGATACATTTTTGTCCAATAGGATCAACCATAAAGGAGCGTCCTCATTGGTAGCATTCTTTAGTGAGCATTTGTAAACAAGCAATCGTAGACGAGCAACAAATGCTTTCCAGCGAGCCCAGCATTCACTTTCGAGCAAAACTATGAACGTTCGAGTCGAACATTCCCTTGCGAGGATGTAGCATTCGAATACGATCTAGTTAAATGTCATTCATTCGATAATACTATTGACCAAGAAGGTCACAAACACTTAAAATCAGGGAAATGTTCCTTGCTTTACAAGTGGCCAGTAATATTTCTATATACATACTCATTCATTTCATTATTTGAGTACTCGCTTTTAAGAGCTTTATTTGCGTGTAAACAGTTGAATGCGAGCCGTTTTCGCGGAAATCGTTGCGACGTCCACACCGGCCGAAGTTTGCGCTTGAGTGTAAGCTTTGTAACGCTCGGCTCAACGTCCACTCGAATACACGTGTAATGAGAATTCGACGTCGAAACGTCGAATTGCTCTCAGTGAGGACGTTCCTTTTTTATTGATGCTTTTAACTTTTTACTGCATTGTCTGACGCATACAGGAGGAAATTCTTAAAAAGAATGGATGTTCCATACAAAGCTTATTATTTTAATGGGATCAAGAGATTTTTTGAATAAAATTGGTAATGGGAATTTGGACTTGAAGATTGACGGGTGTTCCATTGAAAGGGTCCGGGCATTTACTCTGATTTCCTTGGAGAAAGTTGTTCATTTACAGAATTAGTTTTTAAAATAAGTTTGGATCTTCCTATTATTCCTGTATACAGGGTTTACCGCCACGCCAGTACCGGCCAGCTTACTTTGATTATGTACTGTGACAGAGGTAGCATGAGTTGCGAACCTTTATAATGGGATGAACTGCTTCTGCTTTTGAACGGTTGCGCATATTTTGAAAAGATTAGACATATTTTTAAATGATCCAACCTTTCAAGGAATACTGGCGTATTGTTCTGTTACGTATTTTAGGTCGTCAGATTGATACTAGCCGTAAAAAAGGGATCGCTTAAACAATTTTTCTTTCGCTAACATATTATGTTTCAGCATATTTTAAATCTGTGACGTGGGACCTCATCATCATCATATCAGCTGGAAAACGTCCACTGCTGGGCATAGGCCGCCCCTAAGCGTCGCCACATTGACCAGTACCGTGCGTCTCGCATCCAGTGGATCCCCGCAATGTTCACCAGGTCATCGGTCCACCTGATAAGAGGCTTTCCAACACAAAGTCTTCCGGTTCACGGGCGCCACTCCAGAACTTTTCTACATCATCGGCCATCCGTTCTGCGAGCAATGTGCCTTGCGCTCTGCCACTTAAGTTTGGCTAGACTAGGGACCTACGCTACAATATTTATACTTATCTACCCTCACGGAACGAATATTTTTTTCCTTTACCTAACGTACTAAACCAAAGATTGAACAAAATTTTTAATTATTTCACAAATTAATTGTTTAACACGTTAATCGTATATTATACCTACCGTTTAATGTCCCCTATCTGCTGGTGCCATCATAAAAATATATAGAAAAACTATACAACTTCAACTGACTGCAGTGTGTCTGACCTACCAACATACTGTCCCAAATACCCACTGCATACAGCATTGATTGAAAACTTATTTACGTCTGTATGGTGCAGTCGCCATGAAGTAATAGTACGAGATCTCGTCGCTCAAAATCTGCAGGTATCTATTTTTTTGTTAAAACTTATTTTTTATTAATGATACTTGATAGTGGAATAAAGCCGTGAAATAAGGAGAGCCACTTTTGGTAATGGGTGGGACCCCCACCCAAAATAGGAAAAGGGTAGGAAGAAAAATATATACTTGATAGTAGAATAGATAACTGATGGATTAGCTGGCATCCCACAATTATCTTTAATTAATTCAAAAAATGTAAGTAACGTTTGTTAATAAAACTCAGATATATATGGTTTTCAAGTGAATTCAACGTCATTTGAATGAAAATGATGTAGTAAAAAAATAAACATGTCGAATTGAGAACTTCTTTAAAAATTAAAAAAATAAGGTACTAAATAAAATAAAATAGGAGAAAAATTGGTACCAACTACAAGTTAGCCGCAATCTGGGAGTGCCAAGTTGAAATAGTTAAACTGATAAACTAAGCAGTGGAATCTTAGACTATAATAGCATTGTGGCGACAATCTGCTTCGTTATATCACTAAAAAGGATAAGTTTTTTTGCCGTCTCCATATTATGAGGACAGAATAATATGGATATAAGCCAAGTGTTTTACTGTTAATGTGAGGTTTAATGATACAGTATTTTGTGTAATAAACGATGGTGTGATGTTTTTTTCGGCTGGCAACACTGGCGACAGGTCGTCAAAAAACGGCCTCGTAACTAATTTATTTTAAAATTATTGTTTTATTGTGTTTAGTTTGTTAAAAATCATTTATTTGTATTAGAATCAAAGTATAAAGTGACACACGTAGTGTTTGTGACCAGTTTTTATTGTGATAACTCAATAACAATTGATATTTCACTAAGTCATGTACCGGCTGTCAACGTTTGAACTGTGGATTTGAATTCTTCGAACCGGAGGAGAATTTTGTTTTGATTTATGTATTTATTGCTGTATTATTTACATACTATACACCACTCATACACTGCTCAGGGCTCTGAGCGACGTCCAGTACACACCGGCTACGTTTATGTCTCAATTTGTTTGACAAATTGTGGAAGCAAAATCGAGGACGAAAGCACTTGCCCCAGACATAACATTCACTGAAAACCCTACTTCACACATAATATATCTTTAATATAGTGTAAATATTATAGATAAACCCCATAGTTCATAAGCATTGTAAATACTTTGTTTCCACTAAAACTAATGTTCTTAGCAATAATCCTTATACAAAAATCTAATCGAGCAATAAACGCCAATGTTTAATAAAGCCTTTCCTTAAAGTATTACCTGTAATTAAGTCTTAGAATATTATTTCAAATAGCTTTTCTTTGTTCTTAGTTTTTTTTTTCTTCTTTTTCTCATATACCTTCATATATTTTTATAATCTTTTTTTGTAACGTTTCTATTGTTTTTAAACATTTTACTTCTTTTTAACTTTTAAACCCCTCTTTCTTTCTCAAGTTTTCAACTAACTTAGTATTCTCTTCACATACTTAGCTGTTTTCTGTCACATTACAGGTGTCGCTTAAGGAAAACATTCAATATGATGACCCGGGCAGCTACCGTTCGTGACATGAGTATCAAACTGAAAGCAGTGCTGAGAGAGCTGGATTCATCTAGAAATGAGTGCAGCAAACTACTGCGGGAACGAGAAGAAAGTGAAGTAGAAATTGAGTTAATAGTGAGCAAAAACACTCAACTCAAGAACCAGCTTGCAGAACTACACTCCCAGCATATGGATATACTGGACCAGCATCACCATCTCCGTCAACTGGTTTCAGATTATCAGCAGTGCCATGACACTCATGACCAGGCACTGAAGCGTATATCTGTACTAGAAGCAGAATTGTGCAAGGCTCATAACACCATTACCTCCATCGACTCGCTGAAAGTCAGCGAAGAGGTTTCTAACACCAGTAACCTGTACAATGAGCTGATGGATGCATCCAAACTGGAGTGTGAGCTGCCCACCATTACTATAGACCTTACAGGGGATGATACCATTGCTAAATGTCCAATTCTAAGCAGTCATAATAAAATTAAGAAATATATTAAAATCAATAAAAGTATTAGGAATATAAGAAACTTATAAAAACTCAAAATGTTTGCAAAAATAATGTTAACCTTAGGAAAGATTTAAGAAACTTAAAAAACCAATTAAATATATGTAATATTAAATTAGAAACTAGTACACAAATGTATGATGTTGAAATTCAGAACCTTGAAAGGGAATTATTGAGTAGGGAAAATACACTTACTGAAATATTTTGTAAATATGAATGTAGTCAACAGATGTTGAGTGAACGCATGCAGGAGGCTTGTGAGTTGGTGGACCTGGTGAAGTATAATGCAGAGAGGTGCGAATCATTGACTAACAACCTCACCTGTAGTTGTGCTGCCGCTCTGCCACCTCTCATGTCACAACATGTTGCTACTACATCTTTACCTATTGATCATACTGCAACAACTTTGAACCCCACCAAAAGTAATGTCTTAGTATTTTCTGATAGATTAGGAACAGGTTTTGGATCTTTGTTAAATAACCGTTCTAAACATACAATAGTGAACCATTGTTATCATAAACTGCAATTTAATGAGCTTATCCATAAAATTCAACAGACACAATTGAATGAGCAAAGTACTGTAGTACTTCTTATTGGAAATAGCCTTAGTATAACAAAAAAGGACATAGTTAATGGTATTGACACCCTACTTAAGTTAAGATTAGGCAAATTAATATTATGTGCATTGCCCTATTCTGGCAAGTTACTTGTTCATGAAAATGAATACATTTCTAGTTTGAATAACCTGATGCATATTTTATCTTGTCGTCATAGTGACCGTTTATTGTTTTTTGACACCAACAATTTTGTTAGTGATTTTGTTTTGATTGGGAACCATATGTTTCTTCCCAAAAATAGTCGACATTTATTAGCTACATTGTTAGCTTTTAATATACACGCAGTTATTGATAATTTAACTGAGACTAGGTTTAGTGATTTAACAGTATTATCCAGTTTTTCTGATAATACTTTAAACAATGATTTTTTAAACGATTAGAGCCGACAAAAGAGAAGTCGAATAGTAATATTTTACTATATCATCAAAATATAAATCGCTTCTCCGGCAAAATTTTAGACGTGGAATTGTTAGTAGATAAATACCACATGGATATATTATGTTTTTGTGAAACTTGGTTAAAACCAGATAGGATGTTGTTTAATGTAAATAATTTGTCAGTTGCCAGTGCGTACAACAGATCCACAGTGGGTGGTGGTACCCTGATACTTTGTAATAGTCATTTAAAATATAAGGAAAGGAAGGATATCACTGCTTACTCTGTTGATCGCTTGTGTGAGGTAGCATGTGCAGAGGTCGAGGGGCATACTGTCTTGTGCGTTTACAGACCACCAGCATCAAACTTGTCATTGTTTTTGATAACAATGGATGAATTATTAAGTAAACTTTTCAGAGATAATAAATTAGTTTTTGTTTGTGGTGACTTAAATATAGATCTGTTAGTCAACTCGCCTGAAAAATGTAAGCTCATTTCATTATTTAAATCATTTAACCTAACATATTTATTTAATGAACCAACAAGAATAACAGCAACTTCAGCTTCTTGCATAGATAATGTATTCACTAATTGTAAAGTAAAAGATTCGTTTTTAATTAGTGGCGTTAAGTCAGACCATACTGGTCAACTAGTATCTTTTGAGTCAGATAAAAAAAATAACCTAGCTAAATCAATTCGATTAAGACCACTTACTAAAAATAAATTAATCTCTTTTAATAATAATGTTTTAAGCAACCTTTGTAACGCCAGTTTTAATTCAAACGACCCCAATATAAATTACGGCACGTTGTTTTCAACAGTTTGCCAATAATTCAATAAAACGTGTCCTGTAAAAACAGTAAAAGTCAACAATTCCAAATCGAAATTTAGTGAATAGGCCACTGTGGGCATAAGAAAAAGCCGAGACATCTTATATAATTTATATTACGAAAAATCTTTGACTTCCGATCAAGTTTTTCACACTTATGTTAGAAACAATTCCAAAATATTCAAAAGTGTCTGCGCTCAAGCAAAATCTCAAATAATAATTAACAAAATTGGTGTTTCTAATAATAAAATAAAAACTGTGTGGCAATTAATTAATAAAGGAACTGGAAAGATACAACAACGCGATCAGAATGAGTTGTCTTTGAAAATAACTAATCAAACCATTTCTGATAGGCAAGAAGTCGCTGAGACATTAGAAAATTTCTTTACCAACATTCCGTTAGAGGTTACGAAGTCTCTTCCTTCCTCTTCTAAATTAGCTGAAGCTCTTCTTAAAGAAAACTTTACTAAAGACATACCAATCTTTAAATTTAAACCAATATGTATTGATTCAATTAAAAACGCGTTCAAAAGTCTCAATAAAAAAAATACTGAAGACTTGTGGGGGATATCCGTTAGGGTTCTTGGAGATATTATTGACTCAATTGCTCCCGTCCTAACAGGCATATTCAATCAATGTTTGGACAGCGGCACTTTTCCTGACCTAATGAAACACAGTAAAGTAGTACTAATTTTCAAATCAGGCTGTAAGAGTGATCCTTCTAATTATAGACCTATATCCGTGCTTCCAGCATTAAGTAAAATCTTTGAAAAAATCATGCTGGAACAGATGTTGTCTCACTTCAATTCAAATGGGATACTGCATAGACAACGGTTTGGTTTTACGAAAGGTAGGTCGACAACGGACGCGGGAGTAAAACTCATCAGCCACATCTTGGAGGCTTGGGAGAGGTCCCAGGATGCCATTGGCATTTTCTGTGATCTCTCAAAAGCTTTCGACTGCGTCGACCACAACACACTGATCTGTAAATTACACCACTACGGAATTCGTGGAAAATCTGCTGATCTCGTGCTTTCCTATTTATCAAACAGACAGCAAAAAGTAAATGTTAATGGGGCGACGTCCTCCGGGTCTCTAGTCAAGATGGGCGTGCCCCAAGGTTCAATTCTCGGCCCTTTCCTATTTCTTGTTTACATTAATGATCTCCCTTTTATGATGGCCAAATTTTCGGATATAATTCTATTTGCTGATGATACTTCGCTAATTTTTTTAAATAGATAGGCAAGATACGGATGTCATAAATGTCAACGAAAATCTAATTGTTCTCTCAAAATGGTTCGCAGCTAACAATCTTTTACTGAATGCGAAAAAAACAAAATGTCTAAAGTTCTCTTTACCAAATGTACCACAACATGACCTAAACTTAAATCTTGACGGCAAAAATCTTGAAGTTATAACGGAAACTGTATTCTTAGGGATTATCGATTCAAAATTGCAGTGGGGCGCGCACATTAGAACTCTTTCGGGTAGGTTAAGTTCGGCTGCATATGCAGTAAGGAAAATAAGGCAGCTAACCGATGTAGCTACAGCTAGGTTAGTATACTATGCTTATTTCCACAGTATTATGTCTTATGGCATTCTGCTGTGCTGCTGGATCAGCAGCAGACGTTGACTCAATTCTCATCCTACAAAAGAGGGCAATCCGCGCAATCTATAAAATGGGTCCTTGCGAGTCCCTCAGAGAAAAAATTAAAGAGATCGATATACTGACTCTACTTTCACTTTATATTTTGGAATGTATTTTGTATGTCCGTAAAAATCGGGGGCTTTTCAAAACTAGAAGCGACTTCCATAATTTAAATACACGCAGTAAGCACGAAATTGTAATACCCAAATTCAGATTAACGAAAACTAGCAAGTCTTTTCTTATAAACAGTATACGCTTTTAAAACAAGTTGCCAAAGTCAGTTATAGAACTGACCGATGGAAGGTTCAAAAACTACATCAAACGTATCCTTGTTAAAAAAGCATATTATAAAATCAAGGACTACGTTGAAGATAAAAACATTTGGCCTTAGCTCCTTCTGCGCATGCAGCTTCCCTGGTAACTTGTAAACGGCACAAATATGTGGATGTCTCTAACTATTCTCAATCTCATTTTTTCTTTCCTTCTTTTAATTAGACTTTTTAAAATGGCTTTCAATCATCTTTAAAGCCCTTTGCTAAGAATAGTTACAGCACTGATAACAAAATTTGTGCAACATGTTAAATTTAGTCTAGTTATACTTATTTTATTATTTTTTACCTTTGTATAGATTCTTTTACCGATTGTTTTGTGAATGTGTGAACATTGTAGGCCTTCTAGATGCTAGTTAACATTTGTTAACTTTTTTATATAATCTTTTTCTTTTTTTTTAGTTTCTTACGACTTATTGTCATAATTCGGGCCTACGTTGTCCCCCCATATCTAAGTACTAATGCTGTAACATGTAAATATTGTAAAACCAAACCATTTTTAAAAGAGTAACCATGGAGTTTCTTGCCGGTTCTTCTCCATAGGAAACGACCAACCCGAACCGTGCTCATTTTGTCGACGTTTTATAAGTGCCCATGTAGGCCTATGTGAAATAAAAAAATTGATTTTGATTTTGATTTTTTATGAGTAGTGATTCTAGATGAGTGAGTGAAATATTTTATTTCAGTAACGTAAAGGCATAATTAAAGCCTGTAACGCAACTGTAAAAACGTGAAAAGGCCGTCATTGGAGGGCAGTACCTCCTTGACCTGCCTACACTCGCTATGGTCAATACATAGCTTGTTGTGTTGCAGCTCATCCACAGTATCTTTACCTCGGGAATCGCTGTGTCCCTTGATCCATTTAATAGTTACTTTATTGTTGAGGACCTGGTTCAGGCGCTGATGACACTCGTAAATCATCCTGGACTGCTGCACCTGAACGAGTACCTGCTTTGGATTGCCTGTGAAGATCCGACACTCATCGGGGCGTAGCCCCTCGCAGTGGTTATCCTCGTGTAATTGGCTTATGTATTTTAAATAAAAAATGAATTGATTGGGTATCTGGTCTTGCTTATCTTGCAGTTGTAATAAAATAATAAGTTTACATATAAGCACTATTCATACCATTGTTTTAGAAATTATACTACTGCGCCTAATTATTTCTTTATTTATTTATTTTATTTTAAAGAAGGCTTACAGACTAACAAGCCAGTGACATAAAGAATGTAATATTACAAAAAATAGCTAATAACAAGCCTCCACATATAGTTAATGAAAAAAAAAAGTCGATAAAAAGAAAGTACATACAAGTTAATATAATTAGTGTAGTAGACAAGTTAACCATCCTTGAAAAATGACTGTGCCAATAGCCGTCTCAATGTCACCACACTGGTACAAAACAAGTCGACATTAAGGTCCACAGGTAGCTTATTGAAACAAAGTGCACTCCTTATCGAAAAAGCATTCCGTCTATAATTAGTCATTGCGATAGGCAAACTCAATATTGGCCGCTGTCGTAATCCCATCAGGTTCGTGCGCAATGACAGATTAGCACCGAGTGCAGGACAGTCAATGTGGCCATCTGCTATACCCAAAAGTAGACTCATGTCCCCAATATAACGTCTCATCTCCAGAGGAAGGAAGTGGTACCGTTTGCAGCGGTGCTCGTAGTCAACTGAGTATTGCTGAGCCCTATAATCCAGATAACGTAGGAATTTTCTTTGGACACCTTCAATACGGGACTTATAGGTCTCATACTGCGGGCTCCAAACCTGAGACGCGTATTCTTAATGGCTGCGCACGAAAGAACAATACAAGATCTTAACAGGTTTGAGAGATCGGAAACTTGCCGTGGTGCGTAATATAAATCCCAGAGCTTTGGAAGCCTTTGCAACCATGCTATTTACATGTTGATCAAACAGAAGCTTGCTGTCTATGATTACTCCTAAATCTCATATGCTATTTAACCTGCCAATGAGCTGACCGTTCAAAGTGTAATTAAAGTTAATCAGAGAAGTACAACGTGAGAATGTAAGGAGGAAGCATTTAGAGACATTTAATTGGAGTTTGTTACGGATGCAATATGTTTCAAACCGATGCAGGTCGTCTTGCAATTGACATGCATCAGACATATCTCGCACAATTTTATGAATCTTCATGTCATCAGCATAAAGTAAAATATACGAATGACGAAAGCATTGTTTGATATCTGCAATGAACAATATAAATAACAGAGGACCCAAAATGGACCCATGAGGTACGCCTGAAGGGACAGAACTCCAACCAGAGGTGTAGCCCTGAAGCACGACAGCCTGTGTTCTGTTCTCTATATAGGAGGAGAACCACCGGTACAGGTCACCGTGTATACTGGCGAGAAGCAGCTTCTTCAGCAGCATACAATGATTAATACGGTCAAAACACTATAGTCGGTATAAATCACGTCAACCTGTCGCTGTGCCATGCCGTGCGTAATGAACTCTTGTGACAGAAGTAAGTTAGACGTGGTCGAGCGGTTCCTAACAAAACCTTGCTGTTCTTCACCAAGAATTGACCTGACGGCCGCGTAGACATCGGTATAAACTATGCGTTCAAAAATTTTAGAAAAAAGGCAAATTTTTGAAATGGGCCGTTAGTTTTCAATATTAGCCTTATCGCCCTTTTTAAAGACGGGAGTGACGAAAGCAGACTTCCAAATCTTCGGAACTTTGCCCTCGGAAAGAGAGCGCTTGATTAGGATATAAATGGGTTCAACAAGACTTTCAGCACAAGCAACTATGAACACAGGGGGTATCAGGTCAGGTCCACCTGATTGACTGAGGTCTAAAGATTTCAGCAGCTTCAGTATACGCGAGCGGTTTATATCAACTGTGCTGACAGACATTTTAGTATTACTACATTGCTCATTAGAAGAACGCTCATCTTTAGCTGTTGATTCAGGTTCTGAAAAGGTGGACTGGAAATAGGTAGCAAAGAGGTTGCTAATATCCTGTCCTGTATTCACAGAGTTCTCACGGTAGAACATCTCATTAGGAAATGAGCCAACCCTCTGCTTACTTTTAACGAACGTCCAGAAAGATTTAGGATTTTTTACAATAGAAGCCTCAATATTTGCCATATAATTGTCATAACATGTTTTTCCAGCTCAAAAACTCTGGTACGCAGTAATGAAAACGATCGATAATCAGACAAGTTACTATAACGTTTATATTTAATGTGAAACTTATGTTTTCTCTAATAATTTTAATGAGTGCTGGAGTATAGCAAGGAGGATAAGTGGACTGTTTTACCGATTTTAAAGGTATGTGTCTGTCCCTAAGCTCATATAGTCTACTATAAAAAATGGTGACAGCATCTTTCAAGCTCGTTGACTGTAACAACTGAGGCCAGTTAATTAGATCAAGTTCAGATTTAATTAACTGGCCTCAGCAAGAATAGCATCATAATTGCCCTTTGCGAAGATATAACGTTGCTTAGGTTTGTCGACAAGTTTTTGTATTTCAATAAATTTAGTCTAAATAATTAAAGGCTTATGATGAACATCAATAGGCAGAGCAAGTGGGTCCGTACATCCCGAGACAGTCAAAATGTCGTTACAGAATACAAGATCAAGTAATCTACAGTTAATGTTCCGCTCACCATTATACTGTGACAAGTTGAACGTTTGCGTTTGAGAGGAAACATTTTGCGATTAACTCACCATTGGCAACTATGTCACCATTACACCACTCGACGTCGTTACCGAAATTAAAATCACCCACCAGCATAAACTTATCAAGTGGATGAGTCACAATTAAGTTGTTGAGATTATCTGTGAAATTACGCAATTGAATACTATGAGAATTACCTAGATCCTCCTTACACAGGTAAAGTGCACATATATGCAAATTGTAACTAACCTGTGCTTTAGACCTTTTAAGGATTAAAGATAGCCAAATATCCTCCGCAGAACTACGCCAATCCAACCTCTCAACCACTGTAAGATCATGTTTCACCGCTATCAGTACACCACCACCACGCAACTGACCGGTCCGTAAGTAGTCACGATCGCGTCTCCAAACGAGGTAACATCCATCAAATAATTCACTGTTGTTAAAACTATCATCTAACCACGTCTCCGTAAATATAATAATATCGTAGGAACTGAGACATACTCCGCGAAACACAGTATTCGTTTTTGTACGCAGACCACGCACGTTCTAGTAGTAGATTTTAAGCGTAGACATAATTACATATAACTATAATCAATAACTTAAGAATAGATAGAAAATTGACAGAAATAAATTAAATAATACACATAGAAAAAAGTTCCGGTCATTGTCAGAGCTTGTATAATGCTTAATGCGGGTGGTGGTCAAATAAAGTAATAGACACAGCAATACACAGTGAACACTAGAAATAACATTATAAAAACAGTTATTATAAAAGGAAACAAAAGGCACCGACCAGTAAAGAGATAAGAGCACTGTAGGGTGCTTCCCTAACATAAGTAATGTCAATGCAGATGTAAATGTCAAACTTAAACTTAAATGCAGAAAATGTCAGTGAATGCTCAACGAGATGAATCTAAATGAAAATGCAAGTTGTCCGACTCAAACCACGTCTAATTGAACACTAGAGTGTAATTTACATAAACTGCATAGAACAATGCAATATGTCAGTGTCAATGCACTGCCAAATGTAGGTTGCGTCCAAAGTGCAAATACGCGAGCCTACTGGCTAACTTATTGTAATGAATATAATTATTTTAAAACCCATGTACGTACACCGTACAAGCACTTTGGAGTAAATCGTGATAACTCGGGACGATCCATAAAGGACAATGTACATGACCGAAAAGGTTTAAATTATCATAACAAAAAGTGACTTTGCAACAATAATATTGAACAGACTTACTTGGGCACATCGTGTAACGACACAAAACCAATAGGAAAACGCAACTAGCACACTTAAGACTGAGAATCTCAAAGAACATTGTTTCGCACCTAAAAAACACAGACTTATACAAACATAGTATTCCAATAGCGATTGTTATGCGTATTAATCGTGAGTAGTTTAAATAATTTTCTGCAGATCTTTCTCCGATTTGACAACCAGCGTTGGCGACGTATCGTGTTTTCTTACGTGTATCTTCGCATGTTTGATCCAGACGTATTGGACACTCATTTCAGCTGAGGTTTTCTTAGTTTTATTATTATTAATTCATTTATTTCAGGCTACAGGGCCCATATAAAATAACTTAAACCTAAACATACATAAGAATGGTGTTAGTAACAATACAAACTTATACCTATGTTAGTAGCAATTTCAACAACTATTACAATTTCACAAAGATTAAATGATCATCAATGATCATTGCTTCAGCATTCCAGCTGCAATACTGGAGCAACGATTCATTTGAACACAGTCCAGCCAATCATGGCCAGGATGCCGTTGGAGCTGGCCCGCACCCTGCGCACCAAGGATGCACATCTTTTACGCATCAATGCATAAAAGCAATCAACGCGCATTTCCGCAAACATCCCTGATGCGCTACAGAAGCGAGGCAGCCCCATCAGCACCCTGAAGGCATTATTATACTGAACGCGAAGGGCGCTGTACGATTTTTGCGTGAAATGAACCCACGGCTACAGGTGTAAAACGAGGTACAAAAGGCCCTAAACAGAGTCTTCTTAACCCCCGCAGAAGCACGTGAAAACCTGCGGGCAATCATATTCGCTCTGACCGACAGCGCCCTCCGCTCTCTCTCAATATCGTCATCGTCCCTGAGGCCAGCGGTCAATACGTGCCCAAGGTACTTAAAGGTCTGTACCCTCGACAAAGGTACACCATTAATTTTAACATCAGGTACCGTTTCTGGATATTTTCCAGCAGCCTCAAACACCATAACGACACTCTTCCGCACATGGCCGTGGGCACTGGCGTAACTTTCACACAGACTCACCAACTTTCTAAGGCCACAGACTGAGGCACTGAGCAGCACCATGTCATCTGCGTAGCTAATGTTGTTGATGCATATGCCATCAATATAACATCCGACTCTGGTGCTGCTCAGCTCCACAATCAACTGGTCCATGTACAGGTTAAAGAGAGTGGGAGAACTTAGACCCCCCTGTCTCACACCACACTCCAAACCATATGAACTCGAATACGCCCCGTCCCACCTAACACTGTTGACCTGGTTCCCGTACCAAAATTTTAAAATATTAATTACTTCAGGTGGTAAGTTAGCATCATTTAGCTTTTTCCAAAGAGTGTCGTAGGAAACCAAATCAAAAGCACTCGATAGGTCGAGGGCATACACTGCCGTGCTACGGCTTGTATAGTACTCCACAGCGTGCTTAAATCCCAAAATCGCACTTTCAGTGGATAACCCAGGTCGAAAGCTAAACTGGTTGTCATGCAATTGTATATGTTTACTCAATTGCGAATTAAGCACGCTGTCCAATACCTTAGACACAACCGTAGCCAGCGAGATAGGTCGGTAGTTATTCCTATCCGTCAATAAACCAGTTTTATTTTTAACTACGGGTACAACTATCGTTCTTAACATCTCCGGGGGTAGATACGCATGACTCAAACAAAGATTGTACAACAAAGCTAATACACGTGGCAAGTGAGCACCCGCATAACCGCATAACGAAGATGCTCGATGCTGAGCCCATCGTGGCCAGGAGACTTTCCCCTTGACATAGACTGTATGACAGAAGCAATGTCTTTAGCACTAACCCTAACTCCCAACTCCCCCATGGGCTCAACATCGATCACCGCCCGCGATGGACCTAATGGTGATTTCACTTCAAATTTATTTTTGAACAGTTCGGCTATCCGCTGTGGATCGCTCACACCGTCGACGCACACAGGCACGCTCGGCTTATGACTAAGTTTTTTCGTGTTTTTCCAGAATCCACGAAAATCCTTATTCACATGATTGGACGCCAGAATATCCATTTTAATCTTATCTTCTTGGCCCTGGCACCATTTAAGCTGAGATTTAAATTTCCTCCTGGATTCACACATCTCCTCATAGTAACGCCCAGAAGTAGGCCTACCGTACCAGGACCATACAACAAATTTATCTCTAGCATGCCTGTGTGCCTCGGCAACATGTCTATTCCACCCAATAACAACCGTCCTTTTGCGTTTAGTACTATGGCAGCCCACCACCGAAGAATCGCATAAAGCCCCAATAATCTGGCCCTACAATTTATCAATTAGATGTCTATGATTTATATCAGTACACATATGATCACAACAATATTGGAACTGCATTGGAAAATCTATCAATCTCAGATGTTTATGACACTCAGTATTATACAATCGAATCTGAGCAAAGTCCCTCTCGCCCCATGTAATCCTGTTATTAACATGTTCACTAGAAGCACGTCTCTTAGGTACAACAGTATCTAAATAACATTCGACAATCATAGGAAAGTGGTCAGACCACACAACATCATACTTCACATATACCCTACTAACAGTTTGAGCCGCCGCTTTGGTAACCAAACAATGGTCAAGCCATCTCGACGACCCGTGAGCCTGACTTATAAATGTATTTGATGCTAGACCCAAACGCTCAATGTCAATACACAACCAGTCTTGTTCACTACAAAACCCCACTAGCTCAGCATAAAAACTTTCCGTAGGGTGAGCGTTAAAATCCCTCAGTATATAAACGCACTCAGTATTGCAAGAATCAACAATGGCACTCACCGCGCTGAGGACGTCCGTGAAGTCCGCTAAATTACGCACCAATTAATAAAGTCATTGCGTAAGAATTAATATCTTCAGCGCAACCAAGAAACACACGACACGGATGCGCGCGCGCATCAAATGTTGTTGTCTAAAACAAAATGTTGTTTTAGACAACAACATTTTGTTTTTTATAGTAAGATGATCATTTATGATTATTTTATGGTTGCCACTCAGTCCAATTTTATCTGGTGTCAGGGGTGAGGTCTTTAGTTCGTGCCTAGCAGCTGCTATGAAATCCTCCTTTACGTAACGTTGGCAGAAACAGACTTAGATGGGTTTTATACGGACTTTCTCGCTTGTGAGTACACGTGTGATGAAGTTAATTTGATTTTTAGTGACAGGGTAATGTACTTTAGCGCTGATTTTGGCTATTATTTCAAATAGGTTCTCGTTACCCTTCTGAGGTACATAAGGGTGTTCAATATTATTCATACGTGACCACTGATCTTTATTATTATTTTCTTCTTCTAACTTATCCAAACGGGCTTGCAGTTGTTCGACTTGGTTTTGGACTTTCTCAACCTTCACAATACGTAGCTCCATATCGTTCAGCTTTCCCGAGACTTCTTTCATAACCTCGCTGTACTGGTTGGACAAGGTTGTTTTGAACTCGGCAAATTCATTCCTCAATGCGACGATTTCTTCTTTCATATTCTCCAGTGCGGCAAATTTCAATGACAACGATCGAATTTCCTGTAGGACAACCGACTCAGGTTCAAGCACGGGGGTGGGCGATACTAGCAGGACAGGTTGCTGGGTATTGCCTGCCAGTCTGCATTTACTGCAACGCCACATTAGCTTACGATCCCCTAGCTTTCGGTAGCCGGTTTCAGTGACGCCCCCACACTGATGCATCATGAGGTTACATGATTTGCAGTGTGCACCATCGGTCAACGTGTCACTGCAGACACCGCACTTGTTTGTATCCATTATAGATGGTATAATAATTTCCAAATAACAAGCAGAGAGAGTACCGCGAAACTTTGAGAAACAGTGGAATTCTTTTTAAAATCGACAATAATTTAAACCAAACAACCGTATGTAACCGAGCGAGGTCAACGGCGGACTGTGTAATGCACGTTTTAGTACACGTTCTTACAATTAAATAAATTAATCTTATTCTTATTCTTAATGGCTCTAGTTAGGGGAGTTCGTGGTTGAGACCCTCGAGCATAGCGGTGTGTTATGTATCTCTCTTACCCCAGAGATCCAGTGTCTTTAGACGTACAGCTGCCATCGTTGCTTCCTGCTGTATAAACAGATGCAGAGGGGGGAGTCCTAGCATGGACTGAAGCGCTGCGGTCGGGGTAGTCATCATGCAGCCCGTTGTCACCAAGCAGGTCAATCTTTGCATTCGCTGTAGCTTGTTCATGGCTAAAGTTAGTTTAGTACACACCACAATATGACCCTTTTGATCCCGGTATTAAGTAGCCTTGGGATAAAACACTTTTCACTCATGTAAAGCTGCAGGCAGATATTGTTTAAATACATAATATAATAATTAATAACATAAAATAATTAATCCAGGTTTTGATATGATATATAGTTTTATATCAATAAAATTCTAGAGAATACAGATATTTGTTAAGTTATGGTATGCAATGAAGATGACATTGACCGTGTGCTTAAATGAACCTAGAAAAAAATGTGACCAAAACATACAATAAAGAACAGTAGTTCACAGATTATAAAACATCATAACACACCTCTAGAAAACATTATATAAAAAACTCGCTTTTTTAGCCAAAATTTTATCACTACAATTTAGATCTCACCTCCCAGAAACCAAGGTCCAAAATCGTATGTAGCTTGCATATCACATGTAAATAATTTTTGCAAGGTCTCTATAAACGAGTACTGTTATTGTGTGAATACTCTGGATTCCTGGATCTTTAGTACCTGACCTTTGTCGGCGGGTACATATAGCGGGTCTCTAGTTTAACACCTTCTGTTTAATTTACTTCAAACACGGCTTATTAATAACAGAGGTGTGTACTGTTAGTTTTTTCTTAATTTAAATTGTTAGTAGTGTGTTATGAGTTTGTGTATTTATGTAAGTACTATTGTCGGCCTACGGCATAACGCACATTAAAGACAGAAATTATCTCAAGGGAACATATTCCTGTGATAAAAAGTATCCTACGTTCCAATCTAGGACATGGTCTTCACGTGTATCAAGTTTTCTCCAAATCTGTGCTGCCGTTAAGACGTTAAAGGTATATACGAGGAGGGTGACGTGTAGTACTAGAGGTTATAATAGATATTACTATAGATAAATGGATGGATTATAAAGTACCAAGAGAAACCTTGATTTGACCTCTTCTCATACACAGAAGGATTGCTTTAGAAAGCACACACAACATCAAGAGGAAACCTTCATGTCCCAAGATATGTGACCTACCCTATGTCAAAGAGAGGAATCTGTGTCTCAGCAGTGTGATTATTGAAGGCTGAATATGCTGAAAGAACGAAATCAAAGAGAATGCACACTAATACCACGCAGGTATAATAATTATCGATCAACCCGCACTGGAACCACGTGGTGGATTACGGCCCATTCACTCTCACAGAGAGAAGGCCTGTGTCCCAGCAGTGTGAACATTAATAGGCTGATGATGATGATGACGAATAAGATTCGCAACGTGCTTCAATTCATGATTCAATCACCTTACTTGCAAATAATTTACGTTGGCTATTCCAAAAGATTATAGATAGCATTCTCTGTAAGCATACTTGTACCTCTTTTTATGCAGATTAATGACTTTTAATATAATAATAATTATGACGTCATAATATTTTCACATTAAATTTTCTCTACAGCAAAATACTCATCCCGCAGTGTATGTGAACGTTCAGGAATCTTGAAATCCAGTGTATTTTATGTAAATAATACAAAAATAGCGTACATAGCACAAGGGTAAGGAATCCTTTGTTGATGCTAGATGGAAAGTTGACTACTGTGACAGTAAATACGTAGGATATTTTAGGACAAGGGCAATAGTTCGTTGCATTGCATTAGTGCTTATTATGTAATTTGAACTGGGTGACATTATTGTGCGGGACGGACGTGATCGCTCGAGGCCGCAGGCACTCCGGAAGTTGTAAGGCTCCAGCTCGAACGCGTTGACGCCCCTTGCACCTATAGTTCGTTGTCTTCGAGCAAATGCCGACCCTGCAGTGGTTGGAAGGCTGCCAAGTATGTTGAGGGGAAGGCGTGATGTCCAGTTCAATGAAAGACTTGATTTTTCATGACCAAAAGCGACGCTTCTTCATGGTCTTCGTTACGCAAAGTGACGTGGATTTAATATTTGAGAAATAATGGCTACAATTTGGACGGTGTCTCAGCGCACTATCCTACTACCACACTTGACCGTAACGACGACCTCAAAACAACGACCGCGCATAAACTTTAATTAACAAATTAATTATTATGACTAGTCGCTGAAACCGACAGAAACCCCCTTCTACTGAACCGATTTCGATGAGACTTGTGTCTCTGGATAGGTCTTGAGAAGACCTTCCCTCCGGACCTTGGTCCAGATCCATAGCTGCTACCTTCAGGCAGCTCTTGCGTGGAGAACGCCTAATAAGGGAAAGTTCCGTCAATTTATAGCTTTACACACTACTTTCTAATACAATGGTGCACTTTAGTGCCAGGGTACCAGCGAGGGACTTGTAGCCCTACTCCCGGATCAACGAACTGTGACAGTTTCACAGCTTCATCTGTCACCTTCACGGGCACAGCCACGTGAAAGTGCTAAAACATAGCTTCTGTGCCTGTTTTCGGCATATTAAGCGAGGTTGTACTCGAGCTTGCGGGCGGATCCGCATTCACCAACTATCATCGGATAGCCCTTGCAATGGGCCATCCCATGGTGGAAGTCCGGTGGATACAGCTCCAACCTTCGATCCAGTATTCACTCTGATGTGGTTGACGATGCGAGAAAACCATGGAACCTCTTACTATATTAAGTCGATTAGTTCCCTAACCACCAGAGCTAGGCTCATTCCAAAAATGTGGTTGGGAAGCTGGAAAATTGGGCTATCGAATGGTGGTAACCTGAGGGGTGTACCACCAGCCCTTCTGTGACTTCTGTTGCCGGGAAGCGGCCGAAATAGAAAATATCGTGTTGTTCCACGGCTTTAACGCCTCTGTGTGTGTATATGTAGCTATATATTAGCTATGTGTTGTGACTGAGTTCAGGCGTGTGCCCGAGGGTCCCCAAAGGTAATGCTTCAGATAGCATATCAATAGTCCTTCAGGCACCAAGTGTGTCTGAAGGTAGTGGGCCCTCTGGCAGACGCGTAGAAACGTCCATGCTGGCACATACAGACACATCATTTCATGTAAGTAATATCTATGTACTAGAATTACATAGATGCCATCTATATATAGGGCCTGGACACAGTTCCAGGTCACCTAGAAGCGCTAAATCGCTTATAACGAAATTTCTATTTACTTGAGCAAAAATGCATGTATTTACCATCTCAGAGTGAAACTGTTTTAAACCTGGCTATGTACTTTTATTATGTACAGTTTTTCAGTCATAGCACCAAGGTATACTATCTAGAACACCTAGATGGTGTTTCCTAACAAAACAAATGTGTAAGGAAAAAAATACAATTGGTAGGTGGGCAGTGCGCACCTATCGATACTTGCGACCCAGCCATTTTAGAGGGGTCCAAAATAAGTAAACAAATATTTTTTATTTGCTTAAATCACTACTTACACATTATATCTAAAGTATCTATAATACTACTAGATAACCGCATTTTGCGTACTATAGGCTATTATAAAGCCCTTAAAACACTATTCTAAAATATCAAATTTGCCTACTTACGCGCCAGACTATATATATCATGTGTCGCCATCTGACTGCTCTTGTCCGTTCTTCTCCACGTAGGCTTTTCCGAACGGATGGTAGAATCACTTTATCAGATCCGGCCTTTGCCATCCCCCAAGCGACGCCCTGAGCCGAGGTCCGACCCCAACTGGGGTAGCCCTTAGTGCTGTCGCTTTAGGTTTAGAAATTTTAAGCTCGGCCGGAGGCTACATAGCTTAGTCTCCACAGGTTAGTCCGGTTAAGCAGAGGACGGCTACTTTGGCCGAACTGGGAGACGCCACGAAAGAAAAAAAAAAAAAAAAAAAACTGACTGCTACTCTTCGCCTGCCATCGCCGCCGAGCGGACGTCTCGCTGCCGCCCGCCGCTCTCGCCGCCCCCACCGCGCGCCCCGCCGCGCCCCTCTCTCCGACTCGTCGCGCCACTGCGTGACGTCACTGCGGTCGCCGCGTCTCCGCGCGCCGCCCACAGGTGTCGCTACTAGTAACTTCGGTTACTAGTAGGGACATCGTTTTTGGCCCCTTCCGGGTTAAAACCACGACTTTGTGGTCCTTGGTGGTTACCTAACGGTGTTAACGAAGCTAAGTGGAGTGGTGACCCGCCCACTCGCCAAGTCCCGTCTGGACACGGCAGTTAGAAGGAGTCGGGAGCAGGGTAGTTGGCCTTGGTAGATAGCCTAGTCAACCCCTGTCTCTGCCCCACAGCGATTCACCTGGCACGGTTGGGTGTCTCAACCCCGACGTGCCAGACTTTCGGTACACAGGAGGAGGGTGGCCCACCTTCGGTGGGTTCACCGGTACCCTAGGACCCCTGCTACCCAATAAGATTCGTGGCAGGATAACAAGCTTAGGGCTCACCAGATACTCACCTCCCAGTCTAACCCGGCTGGGAGGGTAGGATTCACACATCCCCGGGCCCATCCACCCGGGGAATAAGGTTATCAGCCCCTTAGTAGTTTTAGATTTTTCTCTTCTCCTTGTTCTGGCTCTATTGACAACGATGCATCCCGTTGAGGTGTTAATAGAGCTCGTCAAGGACTTGATGTCGGATGATCCCAGTCCGCGTCATGAAAACCAGGCCCGATTTAAGATTATTCTTGCATCTCTTGCCAGATGTGCACCTTACAGTGCTCCTGTCCCCTTGCCCTATTCTGACGTAAGTCATCTCCCAGACAATGTGCAATACGCCATTAAAACCATTAAGGAGAGGTTCGCTCAGGACTGTCATCTCCGAGCTAGAATCTCCACTCTTTTTGGCACAGTATTAGAAGCCCTCGTACCTAATATAAATCCGACCGTCGAGGATGTACTGGAACCCGAACCTAGCATGGCCCCCGTGCCATGTGAGGAGAAGGACTCTCCCAGATCACCCTCCCCACCCGTCAGGCCCACTTCCGGGCCTAGATCACCCACCCTTTCCCAGGGTGAGGTTCTTAGAAAGCCAGATCCAATTCCCTCTGAGAGAGACCGTAGCCCTCTAAAGCCCCAGACTTCGGCTACTAAGCCTCCTCCTCGTAGGAGGTCCGACCGTCTTCAGTACAAAAAGTACAAGGAGCGCGTAGCCGCTATTCACGCAGATACTAGGTCCAGATCCAAATCTTGGGTCGATGAGGAAGGTGACTCTCCCATCGATATGGACACAGCCCTCAGTACCGACGATGAATGGGCAGCAGTAGCTGACCACATCGATCAGGTTTTAGAAAATCCCCCAGTTGACCCCAATAACCCCGATTTGTCAGAGGACTATGCCACCATGTCCTCTTCTTCTGACTCTGATGACAGAGAATTCACTGTCCACTCTGGTGGAAAGAGGAAGATGAGGCAAAGTCCCCCTCACGC